>JAHTLZ010000008.1:10670708-10687104 GCA_023846285.1 Phrynocephalus versicolor
TAGTAGTAGTAGTAGTAGTAGTAGTAGTAGTAGTAGTAGTAGTAGTAGTAGTAGTAACAGCAAGCAATTACATGCAACTTAGCAACTTCAAACACTTGAAAGATTCAAAACATAAATGAAAAAGTAAAAGCAGGACTATGCAAAATATATGACGGAAAAACGAAAACCTTTGCTAAAATTGTAGAAGAATTAAAACAACAGGTCACAGCTACAGCAAAGAAAATTGAAATTGGAAAATCTTTGCATACAGATTTACATGAGGAGGCAGAGGTGGGGTTGGTCCCGCTGATAGAATAAAATGGCAGAGGAATGTTACCATTACAATACTCCCCATTTATCGTGGGTAGAGATGGGCACGACTCAGAAAATTTTTTCGCTTTCGTTTTCATCTAGGGGTCCGTTTCGTTTCGTTTCCATTTTCGTGAGCTAATTTTCAAAATTTTTCGTTTTCGTTTCGTTATGTAACGAAAATGAAAATTTTTTCGTTTCTTCCCATTAGCTCCATTAAGTGCTTTTCCAGTAACGAAAAATGAAAAAGGGCTCAAAATTAGTCGTTTCATTTCCGTTTTCGTTCCATTTTTGAACCGTTTTTCGTTTCTCGTTTCGTTACGTAACGAAAACGAAAAACAGAAACGGAAATTTCGCTAAGTTGTGCCCATCTCTAATCATGGGGGTTATGTGCCTGACCCACACAATAAAGGAAAATCCACAAAATGCAGACGCCTCAGCAAACTGACCTTGGGCGGCGGCGGCTGGTGGTGCATGCTGCCAGAAGCCTAAGGTCTGTTTGCTGAGGTGTCAGGAGGGGATTAAAAGCCTCACTTTGGAAGTCTGCTTCTCTCAAGAAAAAAAAGCTGCAATATACTGAGACCATGATATATGAACTTCGCTGTGGTGGGGAACTACTGTACCATTATGATTATTCTAGATTGGGCTAAAGTCACATGGGTTTTAGCCTGAATCCAAAAAGTTTGGGTGGGTGTGTCCTCTCTGTTGCCAGAGTCGATCTCACCAGTGCCCATGTGAGAAGGGGCTCCAGGTGAGAGAACTGGAAGGTGGGCAGGCAAATAAGGCAGGGAGCCAAGCAAGCGGGAGGTGGGTAAGCAGTGGTGGGTAAGCAAGGCAAACAAACCATGGTGCTTTAAATAATATTGCTATCTTCTATAATTTTATTTTTAAAAAGTCAGACGAGGCCTACACATTACACACGGAGAGACAGAGCCACACAATACTGTGGTGTTGCTACGAAGGAGGAGCAATTACCTTTGGAGTCCTGGTGCTGTGGAACAAGGGAGATCTCTTGTGAGCTAAGGAATGTCTGGCAACTCAAGAGTCCTAGAAGGGAAAGAGAGGCCTCAGGAACTATTCACACTCAACCACATTGTGGGAGTTTTGCCAGCAGAAAAAAAACAGAGTTCCCATTTCTCAATGTGCGCAGCTGAGTCTGCCAAGGCCCCACATAGGCCTGCTCATGATAGACTGCTGCTCCAGAGTAGACCATTGAAGCAGCATGAGAGGGTCCCTTTTATTGTGCTAGGAAAAGGAACGAGACATCTCAGAGCCCTTACTGTGCTGCTGTCAGGATGAAAATTGAGGAACTGGGATATTTGCCACTGGCACTTAATTTGTATAATGGAATGAGTTGTTCTTAAGTCAAGCACTTTAGTCTGCTACAGTATTAGATATTCCTAGTAACAGATGGCAGGACACAGAGGAGTGGTTACTCAAGAGTGAAAACAAGAGCTGGGGGGGAAAGTGTTTGGGCCGCCATTCCCAGAAACAGCCAGTCATGGGCTATGCTGATAGAGAATTCGGGAGATCCACTTGATCACCAGCAGTGCTATAGAGTACATATACCTATTTAAACAATTCATAATGCATGGTTTCAGGCCATGGATCTAAATAATAGGATTTTTATTTCATGGACCCTCCACTGCATCAAAAATGATTTTTATCTCCAGATGACAAAAATCACGGCAGTGTGTTTATGCTACATTTTTTTCAGAGCCATACACAGTCTTAAGATGTTTGACATATTTTTAGAAAAGAAATAAGAGGAGTAAGGTAAGACTAGCAAACAATTGAACCAGAAAGCCATCAGTTAAGAGAGTGACAGTGAAAATTACAATATAGAAGCACATAGAGTTCTTTTTTTCCTTTTTTCCCCACTTTTTGGGGAGGTGACTCTCTCCGCGCAGGATGAGGTGCACAATCTGGGCGTAATATTGGACCCTATGCTTTCCATGGAGGCCCAGGTAGCATCAGTGGTCTGTGCTGCTCATTTCCATCTTAGGCGGATCGCTCAGCTGCGTGCCTTCCTGGACCCTGGCACTCTCACTACTCTGGTCCAGGCAAATATCTGAAGAATACTGTTCTATCATATTTCCCCTCAATCATCTTTTTATCAAGGCTAAACATGACCAGTACTGTCAGTCTTTCCTCATAAGCCTGGTTTCTTGTTCCCTCATCATCCTTGTTGTCCTCCTTTGAACCTGCTCCAGTCTCTGCATCCTTTCTAAATATTTGTCCCCAGAACTGGACACAGTAGTCAAGATGATGTCTAACCAGTGCCAAATAGAGGACAACTATTTCGCAGGATTTGGAGACTATGCTTCTGTTAATGGAGCATAAAATAGCATTTGGCTTTTTTGCCGTCATATCGAACTGTTAACTGATATTGAGCTTGTGATCTACAACAATTCAAAGATCCTTCCTACAGGTAGTATTACTAAGCCAAGTATCTCCCACCTTGCGCCTATGTATTTGGGTGGTGGTGTTTGGTTTGGTTTGGTTTGGTTTGGTTATTTGTCTTGCTATTTGTTTTGTTTTGTTTTCCTAGGCACAAAATGTTGCTCTTATCCTTATTAACTTTCGTATTTAGCTCTGCTATTTATATATTTAGAAATGGTACATAGAAAATGTGTACGTCTGAGAAAGGCATGCAGGATATTTTAGGCAGATCAGTGCACGGATCATGGAATGGGAGGGCTTGTTTTCAGGAAAAGATTATCCTCCGGCCTCAAAATAGGACATGTCCCATCTTCCTCCATGCTTTAGCCTCACACCAACTCTGTAAGGTTGGTCAGACTGAAAGAAGTGGGGGCAGGGAGTGATCTTCATGGCTCACTGAAGACTAATCTTAATGTCTGGATCTCCCAGGTGTTGAATCCAAGAGTCTGACCACTATACCACATGGTTCTTTCTGTCTTCCAGCAAAGGCATTCAAGTTTAGATCCATTAGAAAGCGATGTCACCTAAATTTCCTGACCCTCTAATTTGGGTTGCCTTAGTAAACCAGTTGTTCTTTATTTCTCCCATAGCAATGTTTCTCCTGATTCCCTGGGGATATATTTACGCAGAGCAAGCCTCTCTGCACAAGCATCTCCATGGAGACACACAACCTTAGTGGCAAGTCTGCAAAATTGCAGTGGCACATTTACCTCATAACTGCAACTGATAGGAATCCCTTCATGTAGCTGTCCCTTCCTAAAGGCCATTCCATCCAGCCTGAACTGGCAATTGAAAGCTGCCTAACAGTGGGATAGGGAGGGCAGAAGGGCAAGAGAAAACCTGTGTGAAGCAGGAAGCAAGAGTCTTGCAAATACATTCCTCCCAGCCAGAGAGACCTTCTGTGCACTTCTCGCACACATTTGTATCAATGAACGCACTGTGCTCTTTATAGAAGCCCAAAGCACCGCACCCACTTGGTCTACAACTCTTAAGAACATTTGAGCTATTCTGAATTCATCATCAGCTGGCAGGGTCCTGATTTTAGCCCCCAGGGCCCACCTCCAATTGTTTTCTCATGGCATGCATGTCATCATGTCCCCAAATTGTAAGGGTGGCAGGTGTGTAACTTTCAAAGGTCTGGAGGGTGAGGCAGGGGCAACACGGGCAGTGGCCTGATAAATGGTTCAATGCACCCATCAGGTGCATAGACACAGCTGTAATGCTTGTCTGTTTACACCCTGATGGTAGTAGTTTCAGTAAATCTAGAAATTTTATTTACCCTGTAGCTCTGATTCCCTTACTTGTACAAACTCTCATAACCCATTTGTGGCATGCTGTGCTCAGAAGCTAACAGGAGATCATTAATAGTTTCAAACAAAATTTAAACCCCTCACTTTTGCATTGACTGTGGTTCATGTTCAATATATATTTCCTGGCAATGCACAGCCTCTGTTAGTTGTTCTAATGGTTTGTGGCTAGCTTGAACAATTAGCACATCTTACCTATTAATAATCAATAATACTCAGGAATATGAAACACAATGGAAGAAGTCACACGGAAGTGTGCAGAAGATACTTTGGGGTAAAGAAAGCTAAAAAGCAACTGCACAGGCTTGCATTTAAATAGAAAACCATCATAGGAATTATCTTATTTTCTTACATTAATCATCTACACTAGTTCTATGTTGTTACAGATAAGAATGAGAAACGGGAGGCTAGGGAGGAGGCAAAATGTGGACGGAATAGAAAATTCAACTTCATCACTCAGCGTTCTTTTAAAAGATTTCCAAAGTTTTGTTCCTGTTGAGGAAGATTAGAATAGTTTTGTACATGTTTTCAGATGTCAAGAGTTTGCCAAAATGAAAAAAGAAACATATGCAAAAATAGGCTTTCTCACACAAAAATGTTATCTTCCATACAATATGCAAGGTTTATGTCTAGAGTACACAGTTTTCACAGGGGAAACACCACTGTCTTCCCGCTGAGATAGTAGGTTAAATAGCCATGTGATATAAAGGTGATCCAAATTATATTCTCTCTGAAAACACAGGAGGACAGCTTGGGGGGTGCTCTGGGGTGAGCCATGATGGTGCACCTGTGAGCCTGCATGCTCAGGGTTTGATGGTGGCCAGGAGAGCCTTTTCACAGTTAAAAACTAGTGTGCCAACTGTGACCTTTCCTGGAAAGGACTGCCTTGACCACAATGATAGTTGCATCTCAGTTGGATTACTATAGTACACTTTATGTGGGGATGTCTTTGCAAAGTGTTTGGGACCCCTGCGGGTCCAAAAGGACACAACCCAGTTATTAACTGGGGCTGGTTACAGGGACCATAGCAGCTCTGCTAGCAGCCAATCTGCTTCCAAACACTATTCAAAGAGCTGGTTTTAACCTATAAAGCCCTTAAGGGCTTGGGTCCAAGCTATCTAAAAGATCTATCTAAATATCCCTCTATGGTCCTGGTGGGGCATTATCAGCATCAGGAAAGGTCTTTCTCTCAGTCCCACAATTCTCACAAACACGTTTTGGGGAAACATAGGACAGGGCCTTCTTTGCTGCTGCACAGGTCAGGATGACCCCATCTTTGATGTCTTCTCCAAGCAGACCAAGACTTTCCTCTTCAGACAAGCTTTCCTTTAACTGCCTGGCTGGCCAGAGGGTTTTCCCCCCTATAGGGAGTATTTTATTTTGTTGGTTTCTTAGGCTTTTAATATTGCTCTGCTTATGAATTTTAATAAGATATCTGTTTAACGCTTTTGCTAATACTGCAATAATTTAGTACAGTATTGTTAGCTTTTTACTTTGCTTCTTTTAACATTATAAGCTGCCTTGGTTCCATTAAAACAAAAATAAATTCCTGGCAATCAGGAATTAGTCTTATCATCCACAGCCAAAATGTGAGCTGTAGTGCAAGACATCCATGAATAATACTGTTTTCAGGTAGATCTGGCTACTTCAAGAAAGAAAAGTGGCTAACAACAGTAGGCTTTGAGATTAACAGGGAGCCTATAACAATTGTTAAGGAATGAGATACTCAGAAATTCTGAGTCTAAGCTGTGTTTACTGTTAGTTCTTTTCTCTCACCTACATATGTTTATACTAAGCTCATGCAAGATCACACATTTGGGATTCTTATAGATTGGATGCACATAGGTATAGGAAACTGTTTTCCTTATCGCACAACACTAGAACTAGGCCACTCCATGAAACTTTTGGGTGCTAGATCTCAAACAAATAAGAGAAAGTACTTTTTCACCCAGAGGATCAATGGTCTGTGGAACTCCCTGCCAGAAGAAGTGTTCAGCCTTGACAGCATTAAGAAAGGATTGGACAAGTTCATGGAGACCAGGGGTATCAATTACTATCATTATGGATGCCTAAGGACAACCTCTGAGTTGGAGAGATAAGGCAGGATATCTCTCAATACCATGTGCAAGGAATCATAAGCAGGTGAAGACATCTGCTAGGGAATACCCTGAAGCAAATGGTGAGCCACTGTGTGAGACAGAATGCCGGACTGGATGGGCTGTGGCCTGTTCCAGCAAGGCTGTTCTTATGTTCTTATATGTTAAGTTCTCCCATTGCAACCCAAAAGTACTGTTTATTCGTCTATTTATGTTTAGAATTTCAGTGTCTGAGAAAATGACATCTGTATGATGCAGGAAAATAAGAACAATGGTTTGGGAAACTCAAACCTGACCTGCTGATCCTAGAGTGGTCTTCTAGGTAGAGAACAGATGGTTTCCTTGTATATTAGCAAGAGTCACAGAAAAGGCATTGCCAATATGGAAAGTAGATTCAGTGCAAACATCATGTTCATGTGTTTCTCTCATAGTAAACAGAGATGAATTAACTGCAAAGTTTTGAAAATCTACTTAGGTTCTCCATAGACATATAGACATCTTAGGAGAGCCAATGTGACTCATCTTCAAGAGAGCCAATGTGGTATAATGCATTTGATTGGTACTTGGGACTAGAGATGGGCACGACTTAGCGGTATTTTCGTTTTCGTTTTCGTTTTTCGTTTTCGTTACGGAAACGAAACGAAAACGAAAATCGGCACCAACCTGGACCGAAAACGGAAACGAAACGACTAATTTCGAGCCAATTTTCATTTTTCGTTACTGGAAAAGCACTCAATTGAGCTAAATGGGGAGAAACGAAAAATTTTTCGTTTTCGTTTTTGTTTTTTTCGTTTTCGTTACGTAACGAAACGAAAATGAAAAATTTTGAAATTAGCCCACGAAAACGGAAACGAAACGACTCAGACCCTAGCCGAAAACGAAAATGAAAACGAAACTTTTTTTCTGAGTCGTGCCCATCTCTACTTGGGACATCCAACTTTTGTTCCCAAATGAGTCATGAAATTCACTGGATGGGTTTTGAAAAGATATTTTCACTCATCGTGATCTACCTGAAAGGGCTGTTGTTCATATCACATTAGAAGAATACTACTATAAATGTAACCTGCTACTAACTAATTAATATACTAATTAAAATAAAAGACAGAGGAAAGAAACTGCATAATTAAATTATATTCCATAAATAAAATAAAGTCACATCACAGTAAACAAAGGAACTGCATAAAAACAAGATAGTAAATTATACAAAACAGCATTATAATTTAAAATGTTAGGGTAAATATCTATCTCGAAACCGGGTGCCAGTGCTACAGCTGCATACAGTGCAGTCAAACCGCAGTGGGCAAGGAATTCATAGAGAAGGGACCACCACAAATAAGATCTTGTGATTAGTTCTAATATCGTGAGCTGGCTCTGTCAAAGGAATCCAGAGAAAGGAACATATTATGACATGCAACGGTTGGAATTGGGAGAGATGCTTCTTCATGGATTTGGGTCCCCAGCCATTAAGGGCTTTAAAGGACAAGGCCTGCCATTTGAGCAGAGATCAAATATGAACAGACACAGAGCAAAACTCTTTAAGAGCTGCTGTAATACATCTGCAATTGAGTGTGGCAGTTACAAATCTACCGGTGACATTCTGTCCTTTTAGAAGCTTCCAAGAGATCTTCAAGGGCAGCTCCTTGTGCAATACTTTGAAATAATTCAATTGGCTAGTTACCAGGACATGAATCATCACAACTACCAGTCTCTCAAATTTGGCATTACCAAAACTTTCAGATTTTCAAACAAGACTCTCCCCCAGCCCTTAGACTTTGAAGAGGCTCGTAACACAGTGGTGAAACTGCTGTACTGCCACACCTAGGCTCACAGTCTATCCTATCTTTCTGAGATCAGTAAAAATGGGAATTGTTCAATTAACATGGTTCTTACATTATTGAGAACATCTACATATGTACCTGTTCTCTCTCCCAAATTGTAATCATTAATTCACTTTCTCACCAGGAAGGACAAGGCTGTTATAAAATCCATGAATTACTTGTGCTCATAATTCTGTCCCATAACAATGCT
Source organism: Phrynocephalus versicolor (assembly GCA_023846285.1). Taxonomy (NCBI): domain Eukaryota; kingdom Metazoa; phylum Chordata; class Lepidosauria; order Squamata; family Agamidae; genus Phrynocephalus; species Phrynocephalus versicolor. The sequence goes on from JAHTLZ010000008.1 coordinate 10,678,870, forward strand.
AGAACACAAGGTTATTCAAGTTTGTCATTGAAACGGGACCACATTATCACATCAAAAAGAAAGGGGAAAGTATTTGAGAGGGATCACAAAGTCAAAGAGGTCAGATGATGTCAGAAGATGGAGCCCTACCGTCTACTGAAAATTCGTAATCAGTCTGTCAGGTGCATGTAGTGACCAGAAGAGTGTTCTTTCAGGGAATGTCTCTTTTCTTCTAGACATCATCAGGGTGCCAATTTGAGAATTAGAATTCTCTCCATCACTACCCTTCTTCAGGAATCCAAGGCAAGTTGGTTACTCCTGATGTTCCCAATGGTCAACGTTAGATGGGAAGTGTGAAAACATACTTTCCACAGTTTTCAAACTACTTTTTCTTGATATCTGATGGATTTTGCTGAAGCCAATATACTTCAGGGTAGTTCCACAAAATATAAGGACAACTACACCCAAAATTAGAAGTGGACAAAATTGTGCCTCTTGGCCTTTTCCTGAAAATAATCTCACCAGGTATTTAGGGACAGCAATATGGCCCTCCTGCAGCAGCATTTTAAGAGAAGGAAGAGAGCTGCTATCAAAGGAATGGATAGAACAGGGAGCCAGGAGGGAGGAAGAGATGGAATGCAGTGGGAGTATATGAAAGAAAATGTGTAAGAGGGTGACGGGGAGTGAATGGGAGAGATGGTGGAACAGGGTGGCAAAGTGAGAAAGGAAACTAGGTGATTCAGAGAGAAAGAAAAGGAAGAACATGGTGACATCATGAAAAAGGAAAGAGAACAACAATGGAAGAATAAATACGACTGGTAAATTACTTCAATTTTGGAAGTGCTGTGAATCTGCTCCCAGTTTTGGTCTACACTTTATGGAAGTTATCCAAGGTACTGAACCTATTTTGGGGCTACAGTGCAGCAGCTTGTATAACACTAGTAAACTGCAGACTAAAACAATGCTAAATGCAGGAATACAGGTCAAAGGATCTCTGCCAGGTGGTTGTCTAAATTTCCCCTTGAATTCTTCCAGGGCTCAAGCACTTACCATCTCTTGAGGTAATTGGTTCCACTGCTGTACTGCTCTGAGAAGAAGTTTTGTCCTGATATTCAGCTGCAATCTGGCTTCCTGTATATAGATCAGTGTGCAAAATTCTTGGATGGAAAAAGCCACCACTTTGCTCCTCACCTTAAGTCTTAAGAGAAGGTAGGAGTTGAGGCAAAGACAAAAGAAAACCAATAGTTGATGCTGAAATTGATGGCAGGGCAGAGAGATAAATGATATTGAAGGGTTAACTGTATAATACATGTTTAATTATAAATGAACAGCACAATATGTGTGTCAACTGTAAGAGGAAACGCACCAGATACTGTTAATTACATCAGAAACTCAGCGCAAAGTGTTAATACAAAGCGGTAACTGTTTAACAGGACGAGGGTGGAGCAGTAACAAGAAAAAATGATAGAAGAATGTGGGAAATGAAGAGCCCTAGGAGGTCTGGTTGAGTTAACAAGAAAAATAGAAACAATGTAGACAATGTAAATAGACAGCAGAAACAATGTAAATAGTTGAATGTATAATAAAATGCTGGGAAATTGTATTGGCAGCAGCAGACTCTTCCACTTGCTTGATTAGAGATATCCTGTCCTGGTGTCCCTTTATTTCAGCAGCTTAAATGGAGTCATTTCAAAATCTCTCCCATATCAGGTTTATTATTTATGTTAGAAAAAAAAACCTGGAAATTTTGGGGAAAATTGAAAAAATGCTACATTAGGACCCCCCCCTTTTACAGCTATATGACTATGGAGAATTTGACATGACATAAAATGATCGCAACTAGCATATTAAAATATAGTGTATCCAAACAATTATTACAAATAGAATTTACTTTTTAAATATTTATTTATAATTGTAGTAGAAATTAAATTATTATTTACACAAAGGTTATAAACTAATGATTTGATTTTCTGGAATCAGATGAATGTAAACTCTTACCAAACATACCCAGCCACATGCAAGAACAAAAGTGAAACTTTTTTCTTTTTCTTGTGACAATAGCAGCACCTCCTAAAGGAAGAAATGCATCTTGTTCTTATATTGGACAGTTCAGTTTGTAACCTAGTACTTGCTTGTCCTCAGAAATTAGAATAATTTGATATAACAACAACAACAACAAATTTTATTGATTAGCCCGTAAGGCCATATCAAATACAAAAGAAGATACTATGCATATTATTTAGAAATGATTTGGAAAATATTTGAACAGCCTATAATGCTTTACCATTATGGGGTTAATTGACAGCTCTCCCTCAGCACGCTGATCCACACTTCTTCAATTAAGTTCCCCCCACAGCCCCTTTGGAGCTCAATAACTCCATTCCCTGTACCCCAAACCTCTCCAAATTCGGGGTGCTTCAAGGGGAGAGCTTGAGGAAGCTCCACTGTAATTTCCATGCTGCTAGCTGCCTGGGAGCACTATTTTCAAGCACATAACATTGCAATTCTAAATGTTTTTTCTGGGTGTCACCCTCTTTGAAGTTGAATAACTCAGCCCCCTGAATCACAATCTCTCCAAATTTGGAGGGCTTAAAGGTGAGAGTTCAAGGAAGGTACCCACTAAATTTGGTGCCTCTGGGACTCAGGGGACCCTCTGATTATTAATATATGGCTGTCTAGACTTTCAACACACATACAACCCTTATGAGGGTTTAGGAGATCTCATGAGCCAGCAAAACCAATTGTTTGAAACAGAAACCTGTGTCATAGCTAATACCACTTGGTCCCTTTGTTTTCTCCTCCTTCATGGCCACACTTGTGAAATTGGCTGGGGAAGAGAGAAAAGGATAACCCAAATCTCCACTTCCTCTGGGTGAGCTTGTAATTCAAATGCTACTAGGAACGGCCTTTTATTTAGAATTTGGATATGTTGCTTTTCAAGACTATGTTTTCTAGAACTTTCAGTTTCAGAAGGGCAACTAGTTCTAGCATTTAAGTAAAAACTATTAGCTGTTCCTTAAGGGCTGAGAGCTACATTCCCCATCCCTGACTAAACTGACACAGGATGGACCCTTACTGTCCTTCATCTCCAAAATGATTCATTAGCCATCCTGTGGGATGGGAGCAACCCGGGACTAGAGAGCAGCAAACATCCTAGGCTGAGGCTGCACCACTGAGTAGCCACATACAAATCCGAATACTTTTGATTCAAGTCCCAAGAGAGCCTGAACTTCAATGCGACCTCAATTTATGATCCAAGGCACAATTATTACAACACTAGCACTCCTGGCTAGAACACCACTATACCAGGCCTGCACAAAGTCCGGCCCGGGGGGGGGGCAAATTCGGCCCACCAGGCCATTCTGAGTGGCCCACGGCTGGCTGGCCCGCCCCTCCCTCCCCCTCCTTCACCCCATTTTTTAAAAAAAATATCATCCACCAACATTGACACCCCCGGGAAGCTTGAGGGGCTGGGTGCACGCACGGGGGTGGCGCGTGGGCGGGCTGCCGCGACCGGCATCATCCAGAAACTTGTGAAGCTAGGTGCACGCATGCATGGCGGCGCAACACCACCACCGGCATAGCCGGGAACATTGTGAGGTTGGGAGCACGCACAGCCAGTGGGTGGGGCTTATGGGTCAGTGGGTGGGGCTTGCAGTGGGGTGGCAGGGTCAGGGAGCAACCGGCCCCTGACACATTCTCAGCCACTAAATCTGGCCCTCCTTACAAAAAGTTTGGGCACCCCTGCACTATACCCACACCCTTTGTGCCTCCAGATTAAGGGCAATAAACATTTGCTGTAAAGCACGATTTAGATTCATAATACAAAGAATCATGGAGGATGCTGTATCTTCACACAGAGCTATCATTAAGCCAATTCAGAGTGAAGGTAATGTTTCTAGCTCTCACTCACTGGAGCTTTGTAATCAAGAGCATAGGTTAAACACAGCCATTTGAAAGTGCTACGAATAGTTCATGATTATTGAGGCTCTACTCCCCAAATTAACTATCCAAATCCCTCTTCTGGCAGTGCATTCTAAAAAGAAAGATGGGAAAGTTGGAGGGGCATTTTGGCCAAACACTTCAACAATGAGATGGTAATGATGCTTTCTCCATCTCGTCTCCACTGCCACGGCAGAAAATAATTTCACCTGCAGGATTTCTGTATATTTTTTCTGCTACCAGAAAAAAAAGGAAGCAGCAAATGCCAAATGTAGCAGGGGTTGGACAGTGTTATATCAATAATATCTTTGTTTACTATAAAGCCTTCCAATTTCCAAAGTGAAAAGAGGAAAGATTCCAGATTAAACAAGCTGCTTCCAACCTCGGTGGGCAAAGTATAGGGATGGAACGGATCAAGGTCCAGAGGCTACAGATCTGCTCCACATCTTGTCTTCTCCAGCTCCCTAAAATAACTCCAACTGCAAAGCTGGGTGCCCTGCCCTCTCCCTTACAAGGAGAGAGGCAGGCCAGTAAAAACACAACTCCATCCTGGTAGGAAATCATGCATGCATTTTAATATGCCACCTGCTTATACAGCTCACATTAATGCAGTCTTAAATATAGACAGGCAGCCTCTTGTTGGCCGGCAGTCAGAACACTACTCTGGCTTGTTTTTGGAACATGCCAAAATTACAGCTCTTTGGAGGTTACACATATTTTAGGGTAGAATACATCCCCCTTCCTCTTTTCACTTTCTTTTTAGAAGAGTTTTAGAGCTGAAAACTCTGTGTCCACCATACATCAATACAAGTGGATTCTATCTTTGGGAAATATGCTAAAGTTAGTGCACAGGAGTAGCCTTAGTGGCTGATTATTCTAGGGAAGTGGTTCCCAAACTGGGGGTCCCCAGATGTTCTTGGATGACAACTGCCAGAAATCACCACAACTGCTGATGAAGGCTTCAGGGAGTTTTAGTCCAAGAATAACTGAGGGCCCAAGGCTGGGAACCACTGATCTAGACTGAACGCAGACTGACTGCAGTGTTACAAATGGCCCCTTACAAAAGTTCACATATGAAACAGAAACATCATAAAGTCATGTCTGATGTCACACAAGTCAGTACTGTACACAAAAGCTTTGTCTATGTGCCCAGACCCCCACAGCAATGACACCTGCACAACACCATCACCAAGCAGCAGGTAGCCTATGTGGCTGTGGAAATGTACTGAACATTCTTTACCTGTAACCAGGGCCGGCGCTTCCATTGAGGTGAACTAGGCAGTTGCCGAGGGTGCCAAAATGGAGAGAGGGCACTGGACAGCCTGCCCCCCGCCGCCACCCCCCCGCTGCTGGCCACCGCCATCCGTCCCCTCACCGCCCGCCAGCTGCCCATCGCTGTCTGCCCATCGCCGCCCCCTGCGCCCGTCGCTGTCCCCTGCCATCCCCCGCCCACCGCCACCCTGCCCACCCACTGCCCCCCACCCCGCCCCCCGCCACCCTGCCCACCCACTGCCCCCCGCCCCACCCTGCCCCCTGCCCTGCCCACCCGCTGCCCGCCCCACCCCCCAACCCTCGCCTAGGGTGCAAAAAATCCTAGCACCGGCCCTGCCTGTAACCATGGGTATGTGTGAATGTGTACCATCAACATTTGAATAAAACATTTAGCAATATGTTAGGAGATAAGGCAGAGCAAATGGAAGTATCTTCTCCCATATGCCAGAATTTCCTTCCACACATTATATGGGTCAGAGTTAGGGACCATTATGCTTTTCAGATGTTCCTACTGGAGTTTTTTTTGCAACCTCGGTTTTTTGTTGTTTTGTTTTGTTTTGTTTTGTTTTTTTGGCAGATTTAGCTGTGAGGGGGCATTCTGGGCTGGAGTGATCCAGCACCAACCAATTGTTCCTTCCATTGCAGAGCCTCATGGCACAGTGGTTAACCTGCTATACTACAGCCAAATTCTGTTCACAACCCAAGGTTCAAACCCAGGTAGCTGGCTCAAGATTCACTCAGCCTTCTATCCTTTTGATGTCAGCAAAATGAGTACTCAGCTCAGGGGGAGGGGGAAAACAATGTGTAACCTTCATTAATTAACTTGTAATGGAGAACAGAGTGCTATGGGGTAGTATATAAGCAGCACAATTTGTTCTCCCCACCACGTCCCTGGTCCAAGTCTCTTTCTGCCTCTAAAGTATGTTGGAAGTCGAGATGTAAAATTTCTGGAAATTTTGAAGTTTGGAAAAAACCATTATTTCCCAATTTGGTTTTTTCCCAGAAAAAAAAGCAGAAATGTTCGGAAGAATTGAAAAAATGCTACATTAGCCCTCCCCTTCAGAGACTAGGACTCGGGGCAATGGTTTCAAACTACAGGAAAAGAGATTCCATTTGAACATTAGGAAGAACTTCATGACAGTTAGAGTTGTTCGGCAGTGGAATATGCTGCCACAAAGGGTGGCGGAGTCTCCTTCCTTGGAGGTTTTTAAGTAGAGGCTGGATGGCCATCTGTTGGAAATATTGTGATGGGGTTCCTGCATGGCAGGGGGTTGGAATGGATGGCTCTTGAGGTCTCTTCCAACTCTATGATTCTATGGCTGCCTTCATACGACCCCTAAAATCCGCTGCAAAATGCTTGCAGATGCGAAGCATAAATTTTTTTTCCCACCAGCAGTGGACTTTAAAAAAAATAAAGTCCAACCATGCCCGCTTAAGTGCGCCCCAGCGCATTTTACAAGTACCTGGTCTCGAGGAGGTAAAAATCTTTCTGATGTGGATCTTAAAGCTGTTAATGTCTGGCCCTCCTCTGCCTTATGTTTGTTTTTGTTGCCCCCCCAACAGACAGGAATCCCTAACGGGCTTCCTGTCCTACTACAACTAGCTGCTGCTCACGGGAGGCAGAGGTGAGCCTGCATTTTTTTCTCCCTCCCCTCACAGCAGACAAAAGCAATAGAATCAGAGTGCAGGAGGGTGGGAACACAGGAAGCAGAACAAAAACCACATGATCTCTGTTTGGGGGGATCCGAATTTAAGTTGCCAGTGGATTTTACGGGTCGTCTGAAAGCAGCCTAAGACTCTATATATTTTACCCTCCCCCCCTTTTACAGCTTGAAAGTCATTATGTTACTTTAGGAACATAAAATATGACTATGGACAATTCGACTTGGCAAATATGTTGCTCTGTATTTTCTTCCAGTGCTTTGAGGCCTAGTATAGAGGACAGAACAGAACCAAACAGAACCACCAACATGCAAAAACCAAAGTGAAACTTTTTTTCTTTTTCTTGTGACAATGCCTCATGTGGATGAGCAGTTTTATACTAGCAGAATTCATTTCCACAAGGAGCAGATCTTTTGGTTAGTTGCACATTCAAAGCAATGTTACCTTACCAGTGTTCACACTTAACTAATGTATGTATTAAAAATTGTTTCTCACATACTCAACTCATTTGTCAAGACCACTAGGAAGATGTGATGTCCAGATGTTCAAGTCATTAATAACAGATACTTAAACACTGGCCAAAATTCATGTTGGTAGGTATAAGCAACTTGACTTTCAGCCAATATTTACAGTATTATTCTACATGTATTACAACACTTCTATCACTCGAGTATGCCCACTTAACTAATGGGGATTTTGTGAGCCAATGCCTCCATAGGTTCCAGTGATTCAAATGTACCTAATCTAACTGTGAGTTGCCATGCTAAAATAAATCACAATAAGAGTAGGCCTATTTGAATCAATGAGTGTAACATTTACTCAACAAATCCCTATTGATTCAATGCACCTACTCTAGTGCAATTTACTATGTAAATAAGTTTTGTCCAGTATTTATGATTATACTTATGTTGCACCATTTCTATCACAATCTTTCCATTTAAAAGAGAGATAAACAAAAAGAAAAAAGAATTATTTATTTACTTATTTTTTAAAAAATAAGGCATCTGTCTGTCTTGAGATTGGCTACCTAGCTGGTCACCCAATCACTTGAACACCCACTGACAACCAAGTGTATAATGAACAGTCTATGAAATAGTATACAGTGATTTTACAGTTGCCCTTCTGCGATTCTGCTCACAGAATGCTACTGAGCAATGAACAATAAAACCAGCAAATGACAGCAGCAGATAAAATAATGAAATCAACAATGTAATGTATGTATTAAAAAAATCAGATCAATGGCAATTAAATAACTCTACAATCTGGTTAAAGGTCTTTAAAGGACTAAGAGAAAATGGTTAGAACTTCATTGATATCTAAAAGATCAAGGGTGTTATTTGTTATTCACCCAGTCTTTGTTTAAAAATGTAAGGAAGAAGT
>JAHTLZ010000008.1:10687114-10707738 GCA_023846285.1 Phrynocephalus versicolor
TAGGTTCATATGGAAGGAGGCGGTCCTTCAGGTATCTAGGTCCTAAGCCATGGGTGCCATGGGTGCCAGCAGGGCTCTCCTGCTGCCTTGCGCCACCAGCAGGGTGCTATCATCGCCTCTCTCTCCACCCAGGCTGCTGGCAGGGCCCTTGTCCCTCGCCATTCGTGAATAAGTGAATCATTGGGTGGCAAGTCAGGAGATATGGGGTTCCTGCTGTAATCTTACATTAGGACTTAGAAACCTGACCATGAACTTGCCTCCCTTTTAAACAAAAGCAAGCAAACAAAAAACTTACATGAGTTACCACCAATAAGTTATCTTAGACCAAAAAGCCAGGAACTGTGAAAATCGAACATCAACAAAGCTATATGAGATATGATGAGAAAACAGGCACGAAGCCACATAGTATAGTTAGATTGCCCAATGTAGTAACCAACACTACTCTTGGTGGTTAACAATATATAAGAAAATCCACCCTCCCAAAACAGACATCCCACATTAAACGTCAATCACCAACACCAATAAAATTTAAATCAAAGAGAGCAAACCAGTATTATATCAATTACAGCAACTCACAGAAATGTAACTCAAAACTACTTACCTATGAAGCCACAACCTTTCTTTATTTAATCAGTGTCCCATAATTGAGAAGAAGGAGAATATGATTCATGAATAAGAATCTGTTGGAGAAATGAGAAACTGTATTTAATATGAAAGCAACCTCAGATATCATGTTTTATGTAAAATGAACATACAGCTACACACAGAGGTCAGTTCAGGGGTAATAGATAACTGTTTCTGGGTAAACCTACTTCTTTGAAGTAGAGATCCCATGATCTCACAACCCGCATGACCATGCCTGCTTGCTGTAGGAACAAGCTTGGTGAAGTGTACACCTCCTTCCTGGTCTATTTTCTTTCACAGCCGTAAAAAGGAGATGGAAAGCATGTACTTTTACTTTTGAGCAAACAAGAGTTTCCTATTACATCTGTACGTAGGAAACTCTACTTTGTTTAAACCAGTGATTCTCAACCTGTAGGTTCCCAGATGTTCCTGAACTGCAACTCCCAGAAATCCCTTCCAGCACAGCAAGTGGTAGAGGCTTTAGGGAGTTGCTGTCCAGGAACATCTGGGGACCCACAGGTTAAGAATCACTGGCTGAAACTATTTTGGGGGGGGGGGGGGGGGGGCGCTAGGATTATGGAATAACACCAAATACCACATGAGCTATCCATGGTGGATCAGGAAAGAGATCTTGGTGTGCTGATGGACAGCTCAATGAAGGTGTCTACCCAGTATATGGCAGTGGTGAAGAAGGCCAATTCTATGCTAGGGATTATCAAGAAGGGAATTGAAAATAAAACAGCCATCATTATAATGCCATTGCACAAAACGATAGTAAGAAAAAGACCTAGTGGAACTGGAAAAGGTGCAAAAGAGAGTGACTAAAATGATTACTGGCCCGGGCCACCTGCCTTATGAGGAAAAGCTAAAACATTTGGGGCCTTTTAGTCTGGAAAAAAGGTGCCTGAGGGGGATATGATTGAGATGTACAAAATAATGCAGGGCATGGGTAAAGTGGATAGAGGGACATTCTCACGAAATACCAGAACTAGGGGACATTAACTCAAATTGAAGGTTGGGAGAGGGAGAACAGAAAAAGGGAAATATTTTTTTAGCCAGTGTGTTGTTAGTCTGTAGAACTCCCTGCCACAAGATGTGGTGATGTCATTTGGCCTGGATGCCTTCAAAAGGGGATTTAAGATTCCTGGAGGAAAAGTCCATCTCAGGTTACAAATACCTGTCAGCCTTGACAGCTTTAAGAAAAGATTGGACAAGTTCATGGAGAACAAGGGTATGAATGTCTATTGTTATGGATGCTTAAGGACAACCTCTGGGTTGGAGAGTGAGGCAGGATATCTCTCAATGCCATTTGCAGGAAATCATAAGCAGGTGAAGATACCTGCTTGGGAATACCCTGAAGCAAATGGTGAGCCACTGTGTGAGACAGAATGCTGGACTGGATGGGCTGTGCCCTGTTCCAGAAAGGCTATTCTTATGTTCTAATGTTCTTATAATATGCTAACACTTTTCAAATATTTGAAGGGCTGTCAAACAGAGGAGGGGCAAGATTTTTTTCTCAATCATCCCAGAGTGTAGGACGTGCAATAGACTCAAGTTAAGAGAACACAGCTTTCAGCTGAATATCGGGGAAAACGTCCTAACTGTTAGAGCAGTACGGCAATGGATCCAATTACCTGAAGGGGTGGTGAGTGCTCCAACATTGGAGCCATTCTAGATGAATTTGGAAAACCACCTGGCAGATATCCTTTGACCTGTACTCCTTCATGGAGCAGGTGGTTGGACTTGATGACCCTGTAGACCCCTTCCAATTTCTAGGATTCGATTTTTAAAAAATCATTCACCTATTTCCTTGCTATAAGCATGTGTGTTCATGCTGCTCAAAGGGAAAGAACCTCTTACTTTGCACTGACAGTCCAGAAAAGTTATTAAAACCTTTAATGAGGTCAAATTGCACTCCATTCTTCCTGGAGGGAAAGAATTTTACAAGGCTTGAAATTTCTTTTTTGCGATGTTTCTTCCAGTTCAGACAGCCTAAGGGAACTGACTTGACAGCATACAGCTATTATTAAGCTAGGTGAATAGCTCAGTGATTTTGATGTTCAATTGGTAGTTTGATTCCTCACTGTGCCTCCTGCATGTAAAGCTATCCTATGTGGCCTTGGGCAAGTTGCACAGACCCAGGATTTCCCCAGAAGAAGAGAAGGGTAAATGATCTCCGAGTACTCCCTACCTAGAAATCCCTGAAAAGGCCTACCATAAAACAATATTGTCTGGGCAGCAAATGATGATGATGATGATGATAATGATGATGATGATGATGATGATGATGATGATGATGATGATGATGATGATGATGTCCCAAGGCTATACATGTCTCCTTGCAATTAAGTCTACTCTACTGGAATTAAACAAGTTCAATCAGGCATGTCCAAACTTCGGCCCTCCAGATGTGTTGGGCCACAACTCTCACAGTCCTTTGCCATTGGAAATACAGGCTTGGAATTCTGGGAGTTGCGGTCCAAAACAACAGGAGGGCCGAAGTTTGGACATGCCTGGAGTGGATATGAGACATAAAAGAAGGGGGAGGGAATTCCCACCATAAAAACATACAGGACTGGAAAAAAAATGCCATTTAGCAAATGTTAGGATCAAAGTTAGAAATAAAAGTAGCCAAAGATATTACTCTAAAATTAATAGGCATCCATGACGATAGACATTGATACCCTTGTTCTCCATGAAGTTGCCCAATCTTTTCTTAAAGATGTCAAGGCTGACAGCTGTCACCACTTCTTCTGGCAGGGAATTCCACAGACCAATGATCCTCTGGGTGAAAATGTGCATTAAGTAAGTAAAGCCAGCAACCTTAGTTTTGTACAAATTGTTGAACATGCAGGGAACCAAACATATTTAAGAGTGAAGCTCTTATAACTTTCTTATAAATCATCTGCAATGTGCATATTTTTACAAAAAGAACGTGGGGTGGGTGGGAAATGAATGTTGGAGAAAGCAACGGTTACAGATATAACCTATACAGTTCATACAGTAATGTATACCTCTGGGTTGGAGAGATACACAGGCTATCTCTCAATACCATTTGCAGGGAATCATTACTGTGTACGTATACTGTATAGGTTATATCTGTAACCATTATTATGCTTTACTTTCTTAATGCATACAGTATCTAGCAGGCAGACACAACATGTTTGTCTCCATACTGGAAATAGCTATTCAAAAATGAGAAGCATTCCTCTGATTTTTACTTTCTCTCTCTTTTTTTTAACTGCACCTACCAGAATCCAACATCCTGTCTTGGAGCTGTTCCTATTAAATTTGGCCAGTCTAGCTGGAGAAAATGTCAGCTGAATTCAAGTTTTGAGGCCACCAAACTCTCTCCGCATAAGATGAAAAGAACTTGAGGTTGCAAAAAAATGAGGGAGGTAGACTTTCCCCATCCCTATTTAAGAGCCCTTTAAGATAGCCGAAAGAGGAATATTGATTCAGATAGTAGCTGGTTACTCTCTGTGATAGTTACTCCCTTACACTATTTTTTCTCCAGCACCTGCTGTCTCACACTAGTTTACATGCTGTTGGTCATCTCTGCCTGTGATTTATAATTCATCAGCTTCTGGTAATATCATAGGTTTTTATTCCCTCCCTTCCCCCTTTTTGGCTCTGTGGTGCACATGCGCATCAATAGATTTTAATTCAGGCAGTCTTAGGGCATTGGAGAGAATAATAATAAGAAAACATCACACATGTATACTCTCACATATACACAGGAAAAATTAGTCCAATTTCATTCACTGAAGAACCCCTGCTGTAAAACAGGGCGGTCACTCCATGCACCAAAAACAACAGATGGTGCCTTCAGCAATGCCCTCTGCCTATGTCTCTCTCCCTCACCCTCTCCCTTTCTTGCTTTCCCATGGGAGTTACAGCCTCCTGTTAGGATAATGAGTCCCAGGCATTTCATTGTGTGGGGGTTTTTTTTGGGGGGGGGGAAGGAGGGGGAAAAAGAATTTGAAGGCAGCTGTTTGCTTGTTGGTTGGCAGCAGAACTTTGCTACTTTCTCAAACTGGAAAGCTCTTTTTTCTTTATTTCTGACAGGGAGGGGGGGAATGATTAAGGTTGTTATGGCAACTAAGGTTTCTTTCTATATTTAAAATCAGGGGGGTTGCTGGCAAGGAGAACCAACACTAGAGAAGAAAATGGAGGTTCTCGGCAATTCTGCCCTGGCACCTCATTCTAGAGATGTTGGACAAAAGCAGAACAGCAGCCTAGGACAGGACATGTTCCAGTATGCCTGGCAGCCATTCAAACCTAAGGGTCATGATGCCTTAAGGATGATTCAAGCGGTATCACCCTGTTTTCTCTGTTCTTTTCCCAACTTCTAGCTTCCCCATCCATCACAATCTCAGTTTCCCACAGAACATTACCTCAGCTAAGCAACACAAAAGCAGCAGCTCCCACACCGACAGATGGCTGTATGGAAGACCATGGCATCATTCTGCCCAACAGTTCATGATCTTTTCTGTCAACTTTGCTCACTGGCAGACTTTCCAGAGTCCACTCAGGAAAGCAGATGGTTGACGTGTGAACTTAGCAGACTTATGACAAAATAAATGCTCAGTCAATTAAATTGACTAGTATGTCTGTTTCTATGTGACCTGCTATGACTAAGTATAAAAGAATGTCATTTGTTTCAGACTGCTCTGTAAGTGTGTGTATGTGTGTGTGTGTGTGTGTGTGTGTGTGTGTGTGTGTGTGTGCGAGAGAGAGAGAGAGAGAGAGAGAGAGAGAGAGAGAGAGAGAGTTTAAAAAGTTGCTGAAAGTCACACATATTTTAATAAGTTGTCTGTGAAGATTCTCAGTCATCCAGGTGAGTTTATCAGGAAGTTGAGTCATGGCAACTGGACTTCTTTTTCTTGAGAGACTGAAACGTTTCGCTGCTCATCCAAGCAGCTTTGTCAATCTGAGGAAAGCTAATTGCAAGTCCTCCATTTTATATTCCACTTTGACCTCTTGTCACCCTGGCCTGAAATAGGCTCATAAGATGAACAATGGCCTGAATAGGCTTGCTAGGTAGACAACAGCCTCAATAGCCTTAAGGTGAACAATGGCCTAAGGTTCTGTAACCCATAAAGTATGGGTTGTTAGCTATGGCCTTGGCGATGAAAGCATGAAGTATCTTTATAAGTAGCAGATAGACTGTGCCTGAACCCTCCACCTCTATTGAGAGAGGGGTTTTCTATGCTCACATGAATGGCTTCCCTGACCTGGCTCTCAAACCAGCTATCTTCTCTGTCTAATATGTGTACATCCTCATCTTTGAATGAGTGCCCTTTGTCCTTCAAGTGGAGGTGTACTGCTGATTCTGGTCCTGAACTGTTGTGCCTCCTATATTGGGCCATCCTTCTGTTTAATGGCTGTTTAGTTTCTCCAATGCAGAGGTCTGCACACTCCTCACTGCATTGGACCCCATATACTATGTTGCTCCATTTGTGTTTTGGTATTGGGTCCTTTGGGTGGACAAGTCTCTGCCTTAGTGTGTTTGTGGGTTTGAAATAAACAGGGGTGTGGTGTTTGCCAAAAATCCCTTTATGCTTCTCAGACACTCCAGCCATGTAGGGAATGACCAGGTTTTTCCATCAGGTCTGGGTCTCAGGCTAATCCATTGTTCTTCTGGGTCAGCACATTGCTTTGTTGAAAGCCTTAAGTGCTGTCTTCAGCTGCCTGTCTTCCTTCTCCTTGGCTTCTGTGGAGGTGGGGATGCTCTCTGCTCTATGGCTTAGGGTCCTGATGACTCCTAATTTATGTTGCAATGGATGGTGGTAGTCAAACAGTAAGTACTGATCTGTGTGGGTGGGTTTCCCTTCTACGTCCAGGCTATGGTCGGGTCTAATTTTAATAAGTTAGACAATAATAACTGAAGTGTTAGATATATTAGAATGCATAGGAAAAGTTTTGTTTATATCAACAAAAGTCATATAATATTGAAGAGATAAACTAGTAATGACCATTCAGCAAGTTTGACTCTGAAACTAACATGCAGACAACTGAGAAACAGTGGAGTGGGAATGACCACGTCTTCACCAAAATGCAGTTTTGTCTAGAAAGGTACAAAATCTACGGCAGATGCTGCTTGTGGCACTCGGGTCTTAGAATTTCTCTGCAGTCTTATAAGGAAGGACCTGCCATTTTTCTCTCCATCCCAGAATCCACTGCTGAGTGTAATCTGCCACCCACCCATGTAGATGTATTTCCGTTCGCCTTAATGAAAATACCTGCGGATATTGTTTTGTTGTTGTGAATCAACATGTCTATCCTTGTTTTGGCATTTCTCCTAGAGATGTATGTGTCTCTTGACATGGGGATGCTGAGCTTGTTTTTCACCTCTGGAAAAAGTCTGAACCTCTTTCTTGGCTGATCACAGTGGTCCTACTCAAGTTGAGGACCATAAGCAAACAGACATTTTCTGTGGTATTTTGTGAATAACAGGAAAAGGTCAGCAATTCTATCTATTTTGGTCTGAGACCTTTTTAAAAAGCCTATTTTTATATGTCTGTAAAGACCTCATATGTATATATGTATAGGATGATCAACACCACCTCCATTTTAGACACTATTTTAGTGCAGAGAGCTTTCATTTCCTTGGGGTTAAAAAAAGACACACATTTGCTATACAAGGACTTATTTTACTTAACTATAAGGTAACACAAAACACCTCTACGACAGATGCAATATTCAGAGTACAACTGATCCCCCAAAAGCACAACTGTCCTGGTATGCACTACTTTGTGTGCATGCCAGGGCAGACCTAGCAAAGCGCAAGGCAATTTCTGCATCCTAATCAACTTCAGAAGCTGCCTAGATGCCCTAAGCATATCCAATCTCGCCCGATTTTGGAAGCTAAGCAGGGTCAGCCCTGGTTAGTACTTGGATGGGAGACCACCAGGGAATACCAGGTGCTGTAGGCGCCTGGAGTAGAAACTGGCAAACCACTCCAGTTTTCCTGCCAAGAAAACTCCATGGACATGGAGTCACAAAGAGTCGGTCACGACTGTAACGACACAACACACACACAATCAACTTCAGACTCTTGAATCAGATGCTCCTTTAGAAATACAGTATTGAACTTGTAAATCATAAATCCACACTCCTCCTCCCCCACTACCCCACCAGGGCAATGACATAGTAAGAAATAGAATGTTCAAGTGTGGAGTGTGACATGCCTTGCACAGCAGCAATGCAATATCAATTAAAATATACAAGCACTATCTTCAGCATGGAGCAATGGTTTGATGAAACTTCCCGGGCTGTCGACCAGATCGCCCCTAGGCGCCTCATCCGCTGCAGAGCTTGCCCCTCGCCGTGGTACACAGCGGAGCTGCGAGCGATGAAGCAAGAGCGGAAGAGGCTGGAGCGCAGCTGGAGGAAGAACCGGACGGCGATTAAAAAGGCTGCAGTTATTGTCTAGTCCAGGCGCTACGTCAGAGCGATCAGGGAGGCTAAAACATCTTATTACTCCCTGAAAATTAGTGAGGCCTCGAACCATCAAGCGGAATTGTTGTGTATGGTTCGCGACCTCACTAATCCTGGGCTAGTAGGGCCTCGTCCTACTGATTTCGGTAGTGAGAGTTTTGCAGCCTTTTTTCGATCTAAGATAGAGGCCATCCGTGCCAGTTTTGACTCCTGTTGCCCTAGTCTACTCGCAGCATCCCCTGACGCTGCACCCCTTCGGTCTCCCCGCATTGTCGAGTTTGGGCCTGTTTCCTCGCTTGAGGCCTCCAGGGCTATTGCCCATTGCTGGCCCGCATCCACCCCCTCTGACCCTTGCCCATCCTGGCTTATGAAAGCCGTTGGTGGGAGCATGCCCGAATGGGCTTCTATCATCGCCACAGCCTCCTTCAGGGAATGGATTTTTCCCTCTCATCTGAAGGAGACTGTGGTAAAGCCCATTCTGAAAAAAAAACTGGCTTAGCATCGGGAGATTTGACCAACTACCGCCCAATTGCTAACGTCCCCTTTATGGGCAAGGTAATTGAGAGGGTGGCCGCGGTCCTGCTTCAAACATTCTTGGAGGGAGAATGCGTCCTTGACCCATTCCAGTCTGGGTTCA
Source organism: Phrynocephalus versicolor (assembly GCA_023846285.1). Taxonomy (NCBI): domain Eukaryota; kingdom Metazoa; phylum Chordata; class Lepidosauria; order Squamata; family Agamidae; genus Phrynocephalus; species Phrynocephalus versicolor. The sequence goes on from JAHTLZ010000008.1 coordinate 10,695,819, forward strand.
GGCCGGGTCGGGGGACTGAGACAGTCTTGGTCGCTCTGCAAGATGACCTCCTCCGGGGGGGCGACAGGGGTTGCTCTACCCTGTTGGTCCTTCTGGACTTGTCAGCGGCCTTTGATACCGTTGACCATGATATCCTGCTGGATCGGCTCTCTGAGATTGGGATCAGGGGCACTGTTCACAGTTGGCTCCGGTCCTTTCTCGAGAGCCGTCCCCAGTGGGTTCAGCATGGGGGTGGGGGAGTTGTCAGCTCCTTGGATACTCCCTTGTGGGGGTCCACAGGGGTCGTCCCTCTCTCCCATGCTGTTCAACATCTATGTAAGGCCGCTGGCAGAGTCATAAGGAGATATGGAGTCTGCTGTCATCAGTACACTGATGACATGCAGCTCTATCTCTCCTTTTCCACCACTGCAGATGAGGCTGTCCAGACCCTTGATCAGTGCCTGGTCACAGTCATGGAATGGAGCAGGGCCAACAGGCTCAAACTCAACCCCGACAAGACTGAGGTTATGTTCTTTGGGACTTCCCCATCTGGCTATGGAGGCCCTTTTCCCACCTTGGAGGGCGTTTCCCTCCGACTATCGGACACTGTCTGGAATCTGGGCGTAGTCCTGGACCCGGCGCTCACCATGGAAGCCCAGGTGGCTGCTTTGTCCAGGACTGCCTTTTTTCATCTCCATCAAATTGCCCAGATTCGTCCCTACCTAGAGACCTAGGACTTCCTCAGGACTGTCGTGCAAGCCCTGGTGATCTCGAGGCTAGACTATTGCAACGCGCTCTACATGGGGTTGCCCTTGACTCTTCTTCGGCGACTGCAGCGGGTACAGAATGTGGCGGCCAGACTGGTGGCGGGTGTGCTCCGGTTCGACCACATCACCCCAGTTCTGGCTTGCCTGCATTGGCTACCCGTTGCGTCCCGAATCAGATTCAAGGTCTTGGTTTTGACTTACAAAACCCTCCATGGCCTAGGACCTGATTACCTGGCAGAGCGGATCGACCAGCGATCAACATCGGCCCGACTGATTAGGTTGTCGCGGGCGCACATGCTGCAGGTTGCCATGCCCAGGGAAGCTCGGAGAACATCCACCCATATCTGAGCCTTCTCTGTGTCTGGCCCCACTATGTGGAACTATCTTCTTCCCGCAAAAGTGCGCCTAGCAGAGTCCCTGCCAGCCTTCCGGAAGGCATTAAAAACTCTCCTTATCTGGGAGGTGTTTGGTGACTAAAGTGTTTTCCCCACCACCACCATCTGCTATTTTTCTGTTGTTTAGTTTGTTACTTGTCTTAAATTGTTTTAATTGTTTTATTTAATTGTTGCTATTACTGTATTGCCTTGTTGTAAACCACCCGGAGTTCCTTCGGGAAGACGGGCGGTATATAAGCCTAATAAATAAAATAAAACAAAATAAAATAAATAACCTCAGAGTTGACCCTTGGGAACTGTGAAAGGCCTCTTTTAAGCCAATGTATATCTCAATAACTGGGGTATAAAGAAGAAAGAGGAATGATTCTGGAAAGGAAGAAAAGAAGGAAGAAACAAAGAAAGACAAGCTGATAACTACAGTAATGGTTCAGGATGTTTGAATAGCACAACAATAATCTGTTTTATAAATCAGATCCAATCAGTGGCTGAAATCTTGTGACACAGTTAAGCAAATGATGTAACTTTTAGACACATATTGCCATAAGTCAAATATTCATAGACATTTTCTGTTGTGCACTTAGTCATGTGAATGGTAACAGCGATTTGCTTCCAAAAGTTGTCATTTGCAGAACTGTGTGACAAAATTTCAATCACTGTAAGAGCATTTGTACACGATCCCTAAACTCCGCCGCAAATGGCTGCCAGCTCCAGAGCTTACAATTGTTTCCCCACCAGCTCCGGAGTTTGCAGGAAATTAAGTGCGACCACGCCCACCTAAGCGCGTCCCAGCGCACTTTTCATGTACCTGCTCTTGGAGGGTGAAAATCCCCAAATCCGGATGTAATCTGGTGAGTGCCCAGCTCCTCGTTTCTGTTTGTTTATTGCCTCCCGCCCCTTTAAGAGATCTGAATGCTTCCAGAAACAGAGGGAGACCGGCAGAACGGAGGTAAGCTGGCATTCTTTTCTTTCTTTTTTTCTCCCTCCCCTCACGCAGACAGGATCAAGGAAGTGCAGAGGGGTGGGGACGCAGGAAGAGCAACAAACCCCCAAGATCTCTGGTCCAATTTTAAGTGGCCAGCGGATCTTAGGGGTCGTGTGAAAAGGCCCTGTGTCTACTAATGCCATCAAGGCAGAGCTAAACTACCAGTTACTTTATGTACTTAACACACTGCTCGGCAAACAATCCTGAATGATATTTTTTTCTCTCCAGAGGAAGCACCTGTGTCTGTTGAGCCTGATCTAGATTGGGACAACCATGTGCTATTAAAGTAGAATGAGCCCTAAATATAACACTCTTTCCACTGCTCTGCTTGATTCCCACACTGATCTCCTCAGCAAGCTTTAAATCAAAGGAGGGAACAGTATCACTCCAAAGGGTGTTGAATTGAAGCTTCCACAAGTCCTAGCCAGCAGAACCAACAATTTGGAGTGATGGGATTTGTATCCCATAAACATCTGGAAGAACCTCTATTCCCCATCTCTATATTAAAGTGAAAGGTGGAATAACTGGTATTCTTAAACCTCACATCAGCTTGAGCAAGCAGAGGAATGTCCTTTAAGTGCCTCAATTTTAATCCCTCTACAATTTTGCAGAGGGATGCCCACCTAGCAAGAGTGGGTCAGGTGCTATTAGGTGGCAAGTCCCAGTATTCATTGCTCTTGGCTATGCTAGCTGAGACAGACAAGAGCTGCATCTAAAAGTCCAAAGTTTCTCTAGATCAACACAAGGCAAGAATCAAAATATGGCCCTTCTATGGAATGTGCCCCATCAGTATATTAATGGAAAATTGCTGTTGAAAAGTGAGGTAATTTAACAAAAGTTAACGAAATCAATTGGAACTTGGTGAGTTACCTCCTGTGAAAGTTCATTTGATCAAGTAGGCCTATTTTGTGACTTCCTATGCTAAAGGAAGGCACTGTTAGATTAGGCCCATTTGAATCAATGCAACCTATAGAGATGTTAACTGACTAAAACCTCATTGTGTCAATGGGTCTACTCAAGTGTGAATTACTGTATCAAGCAACAGTACTCAGGCCACTAAAGGCTGGCTTTATGAACAAACAAAAACACTATAATTTAGGGTCTCAAAATAGAAAAGGGCTCTAATTTTTAAAAAATCTTGCCATCACTATGACACTTCTTAAACTTGACATAGAACTTCAGCGTATCTTAATCCAAGCTCTTGAAACAAGCACAAGGACCATGGGTGAACACATGTTAAAATCTGTCCTGAGTCCAAAGTCAAGCACCTGCCCTGCTTGCTCAGGAATTATTAATGGGAGCATCATTGTTGCTATTTATCATCCAGCTTCTATTAAAAGGGCATTGTGTTAGAATGAGCCGTTTAAGTTCTATTATAACTCATGGTGATTGGCAGCTAAAGTTTAATGAGTGTCATTGCCTGGGAGGGCCAGATGCAAACGAGTGCTCTAAATAGACCTGTCACAGAGATGCTGAACAGATTCGCACAAACCCCCAAGTCAATGCTCAGATATTTCTAATCTCTCTCTCTCTCTCTCTCTCTCTCTTCCCCTGGCCCCTAATTGCTTTCAGTCAGAAATGTTGACCAGAGAATGGAAACTACAGGGCTTCAGAGTTTATAATTCATAGTTAATTAGAATTGCCATTCTAAATGTATTTATTGCTTGGTTTTTCCTCTATAGTGAATTTACTTGTTACTTTCTGTGCTTCTTTTTTTTAATTTTTTTTTTTAAAAAAACACTTCTACTTGGTAAAGGCTTCTATATTTTAGACAGTCTGACAGCCCATTATGCTAGGAGAGATATTTGTGGACAGGGAAAGACATTCACAGCACTTGACCCACAGTCTCAAAGACTGGGCAGATTTGGGCAATAGAGATTGAGCAGGTTTGTAATTCACTGAGAAGCTACCAGGTTCAGCAGGCACAAACTGGACCATCCACTGGTAGTCCAATATCAGCACCTTGGCCAGCGCACTGTGGGAGACACAGCTAGGTTCAGCCCTCAGCTGGGAGTTTTTGTGCTAGACCTGGCCTAGAATGTACAGGAGATTAAATCAGAGTTATGGGAGGGGAGTCACAAATATACACTAAATTCTTTGTTCCCAAAGATTTTGGTTGTATTACTGTAATGAGACATCTTGATGAAGACAAAGGAAAAAGGAAAGGAAAGATTGTAGCACTTCAAAAACTAATTATTTTATTTCAGTGTGTTTTCATGAATCAAAATCCATTTCCTCAGACATGAGTGTACAAGTATATCAAATATATGAACTGAATATTTATACATAAAAAGCTGGAAAGACAGCTCTGTTGGAAGTTCAATTTCTCACTGTGCATCACAGAAGAGCCAGGCTGTGTGTCCTTGCACAAATTGCACAGTCCCAGGAGGCCCTCAGACAAAAAAAATGGTAAGCATCTCGAGTACTCTCTACCTATAACCCCTGGAAAGAGAGTTACAGTAAGTCAGAATTGACTTGAAGACACACAGTTTTTATATATAATGATTGACCCAAGAGATGATGCAGAAAACAAAGGGCGCTTTTACACGACCTCTAAAATCCGCTGGCAACTTAAATTCAGACCAAAGATCGTGGGGGTTTGTTCTGCTTCCTGTGTTCCCACCCTTCCACATGCCATTGCTCCTGTCTGGGTGAGGGCAGGGAGAAAAGAATGCAGGCTCACCTCCGTTGGCCTTCGGAGCAGCCCCGGAAGCATTCCGGTCTCTTAAAGGGGCGGGGGGCAAAAAACAAACAAACAGAAGGTGAGGAGAGTCCAGCACTCACTGCTTTATAATCCACATCAGAATTTTTTTTACCTCCAGAGACCAGGTACTTTTAAAATGCACAGAGGCGAGCTTAGGTGGGCGTGGGTGTACTTAAATTTTTTTAAAGTGCGAAGCTGGTAGGAAGACAATTTTAAGCTCCAAATCTGGGAGCCCTATGCCTCGGATTTTAGGGGTCATGTAAAAGCGCCCAAAGTGACAGTAATTTGTTAACCCAGGAATCAGACTATCAAGCTATTAATTATTTCAGTTAAGAGGTCCTGGCCATGGCATCAGCGTTAGGCTTGGTGAACTTCATTGTCATAGTAATTGTAAGAGATGTATGTGGGATTGTAGTTTGTGAGGCAATAGTTTTATACCTGTAAAATATTATCTAAAACTGGACTTTTTCATGTACTGTATATAGTGCACTAAGAAGTATGCATCTCTATTGAGCCCTTAGACATGCATTTGTTTTTATAGTCCATTTTTGCTGTTTATTTGACTCTTTCTTCATAATTCTTTTTTTCCTACAACAGCCACCTTGAGAGCCATAACATAGCATCCTGGGAGGCTAAAGTATTTGGAAACTGGCTTCTCTGTGATTAAGGACAAGTTCAGAGAGTTCAGATTTTCAAGACACTTCCATGCACAAAAATTGGATGTAAATCAGGAGTGAGCAATTTTAGCCCAGCATATATTTGGGAACTGAAGCCATCATCATCTTTTACTATGGTACTAGGTCACTATGACCATAGGCAGCTTAAGGGCTCCACCTACCATCAGCGGTGTGAGCCTTAAGTCATTCTGCTTTGTCTGTTTGCTTGTTGTGTTCATTACAGGTATGAATGAAAACGAATCTCTTCTACAATGGAAAGCAAAAGGGAACAACCGTACCGGCTTTCATTTGCCTAAAGCAGAGGGCTTTACTGTTGATCACATCCACATTGTGAAAGAATGTAAGAAGAGAAAAAAACAATTTTACGTATACCTTGATATCTGCAATATGATTAAATTCCATCATTTAAAAAAAAAGGTAGAATAAGATTTAAGACCAAATTTCCAGTTCATCCCAAGTACTTTGCTAGGGCCTTTTCTCTTCCTAAAGATGTATTTATGTAATATTAATTTCTGCCTAAGCCCTTAAACTTCCCAGCAATTCATTGTTCAAAGAATTAAGCTCAGGGGGTGGATGAGAATGAAACACAAGAAAAGCTCAGTGACAGGAGGATGAAGGAAGTCTCTGCTATTCACCATCCACCCACATGCTATCTTAATTCATCAGCAGACAATGCCAGTTCTTTGTCTTTCCAGCTCCATCTCTGCCATTCATTCATGGTGAGATATTGTGCCCAGTAATCAGAGTCTGCTTTTGATGGGAAGGAAGGGAAGGAAGGAACAGGAAAAGAATTGGGGTGGGGGATATGGAGAGAGAGAGAGATTTGATCAGATCTTTAAAAGTTTATTCCCATGGGACAATGCATGTTATTCCGTGTGTGTTCATAAACATGTATATTGAATCACAGAAGCAAGAATTATAGAACCAAAAGACCTCCAAAGTTCCTCAAGTTCAACTTCCTGCCAAAGCAGGAAATCCACATCTTTGGATTTCAAAGCCTCTTTTGACAGATAAGCATGCACACGAAGAAATACAAATGGAGGAGTTCTGGGGTCAGCACATTAATCAACTGTTTTTTTACCTTCTCTCATGTTTTCGATTCTATTCATTTATGGTTTTTATGGAAGACTAGTACTCTGTTCCACTAAAAGTAGCTGTTTAGTTATACACTGTATATCACAGAAGTGAGTCCACCCCCTCACATTTCGTAAATATTTTAGTATATCTTTTCATGTGACAACAGTGAAAAAATGACACTCAGCTACAATGTAAAGCAGTGATTATACAGTACACCTTGTATAACAGTGTAAATGTGCTGTCCCCTCAAAAGAATGCAACACACAACCATTAATGTCTAAACCATTGGCAACAAAAGTGAGCACACCCCTAAATGACAATGTCCAAATTGGGCCTAAGTAGCCGTTTCCTCTCCCTGGTGTCATGAGACCTGTTAGTGTCATAAGGTCTCAGGTGTGAAGGGGGAGCAGGTGATAGCACTCTCACTCACACATTTGGTGTTATCGCTCTCACTCTCTCTTACTAGAAGTTCCACATGGCACCTCATGGTAATGAACTATCTGAGGCTCTGAAAAAAGGAATTGTTCCTCTACGAAGAGATGGCCTAGGCCAGTGTTGGCGAACCTATGGCACATGTGCCAAAGGTGGCACTTGGAGCCCTTTCTGTGGGCACCCAACATCGCCCCTTCACAGCCACCTATATTCATGTTAAATTGCTGCATTGGCACTTTGCGAAAAATAATTGTGGGTTTTGAATCACAGTTTGGGCACTCGGTCTCTAAAAGGTTCACCATCACTGGCCTAGGCTATAAGCAGATTGCCAAGACCCTGAAACTGTGCTGTAGCACACTAGCCATACAGCAGTTTCATAGGACAAGTTCCACTCAGAACAGGCCTCGCCATGGTCAACCAAAGATCTTGAGTGCCCATGTTCAGCGTCATATCCAGAGGTTGGCTTTGGAAAACAGATGTATGAGTGCTGCCAGCATTGCAGCAGAGGTTGAAGGGGTGGGGGTGGGGGTCAGTCTGTCCGTTCTCAGACCATATGCTGCACGCTACATCAAATTGGTCTGCAGGACTGGCGTCCCAGAAGGAAGCCTCTTCTAATGATGATGCACAAGAAAGCCGATATACAGTTTGTTGTAGAAAAGCAGACTAAGGACATGGATTTCTGGAACCATGTCCTGTGGTCCAATGAGATCAAGATCAAATTTCATTCAGATGGTGTCAAGCGTGTATGGCAGCAACCAGGTGAGGAGTACAAAGCCAAGCGTCATGCCTACAGTCAAGCATGGTGGTGGGAGTGTCATGATCTGGGGCTGCATGAGTGCTGCCGACACTGGGGAGCTACAGTTCATTGAGGGAACCATGAATGCCAACATGTACTGTGACATACTGAAGCAGAGCATGATTCCCTCCCTTTGGAGACTGGGCCACAGGGCAGTATTCCAACATGATAACGACCCCAAACACACCTCCAAAACAACCACTGCCTTGCTAAAGAAGCTGAGAGTAAAGGTGGTGGACTGTTCAAGCATGTCTCCAGACCTAAACCCTATTGAGCATCTGTGGGGCATCCTGAAATGGAAGGTGGAGGTGTGCAAGGTCTCTAACATCCACCAGCACTATGATGTCATCATGCAGGAGCAGAAGAGGACTCCAGTGTGCAAGCTGTGAAGCTCTGTTGAAGTCTATGCCCAAGAGGGTTAAGGCAGTGCTGGAAAGTAATGGTGGTCACACAAAATATTGACACTTTTTGCCCAATTTGGACATTGTTACTTAGGGGTATACTCACTTTTGTTGCCAGTGGTTTAGACGTTAATGGCTGTGTGTTGTGTTCTTTTGAGGGGGCAGCACATTTACACTGTTATACAAGCTGTATACTCACTGCTTTACACTGTAGCCAAGTGTCATTTCTTCAGTGTTATCACATGAAAAGGCATAATTTGTTTTTTACAAAATTTGAGGGGGTATACACCCTTCTGCGTTATACTATAACAAATACCAACTACCACTGTTGTAAGCTGTGTTGGGCTCACACAGCAAACTCTTTCTCTTAACCAAGAGGTTCCCATCCTTGGGTAACCCAGGTGCTCTTCAATTAAAGCTCCCAGAATACTTCACCACCAGCTGTGCTGGCCAGGACCTCTGGGAATTGAAGTCCAAAGTTGGGAAACACTGCCTTAGCCTGTCTCTAACTTACTATGGTTTACCAGTTAACATGTTGGATTTGATGCTTGGGAAATCTAGGTTCAAATTCCCATGGAACTTACTGGGCATCATTGGACCAATCAATCCAGGACTACCTGGCAGGGTCCTTGTGAGGATAACATAGGTTGGTGGAGAGACAAGTGCACTGCCTTCAACTATTTGCCAAAGGAGTGGTAGAAAAGTAACTAAGAGAAAACTAAATATTAAAACTTCTTTGAGTTATTTCTCAGGAGAAAATGAATTTTAAAAAGCATATGTCTGTGGTGCCCCAAAATACATATATAGCCACCACTTTGTGGTTGTGAGCTTCTGCACCTTCTCTAGCAACTGAGATTCCATTCATTTAGGACTCATTCAAGACTCGAGTTCTTTCACATATTGTAAATGTCAAATTAGCATGACAAAGGTTGGAATACTGTGTAACTAACAATGGTTGCTACTGTGAATTGTCTTGATTGGAGCTTTGCACAGAAAAGCCATAGACTTAACTTCTGCCATTTCATGGCCTTCAGGCTGCACTGTTGACATTCTGCCCATGTTTTTCTTTCCACATGCACCCATCAAAATCTATTTGCAGCCTACAGGCCTGCACAACTCCCTCTCTTTTGGGTTATTAAGAAAATAACCTTGCAAAACAACAGTACACCTACTTGTATTATAGAGCCAGGGCTCACAGGGTCAATCCACTGGGACTTTTGAAGTAATGGACACTACAAGATTATGCCATGTCTCAGGATTCCCTGTTTTCTCTTAGTCTTCACAGTAGCTGGAAGAGAAATGGATTTTCCAGAAACTATATTGTTCATAGAATCATAGAACCATAGAGTTGGAAGAGACCTCAAGGGCCATCCAGTCCAACCCCCTGCCATGCAGGAACCCCCATCACAATATTTCTGACAGATGGCCATCCAGCCTCTGCTTAAAAACCTCCAAAGAAGGAGACTCCACCATCCTTTGTTGGCAGAATATTCCACTGCCGAACAGCTCTAACTGTCATGAAGTTCTTCCTAATGTTCAAATGGAATCTCTTTTCCTGTTGTTTGAAACCATTTCCTTGTGTCCTAATCTCTGAAGCCATGGAAAACAAACCTGTTCCCTCTTCAATATGACATCCTTCCAACTATTTAAACATACCTATCATATCCCCTCTCAGACTTCTTTCTGAAAAGCTAAACATTCCCAGTTCCCTAAGCTGTTGCTCATAAGACATTTCTTCCAGACTTTCAACCATCCTGATCGCCCTCCTCTGTAGCAGCTCGAGGTTGACAACATCCTTTTTAAATTGAGGCGCACAGAACTGGACACAGTACTCCAGGTGGGGTCTGACCAGAGCAGAATAGAGTAGTACTATCACTTCCCTTGATCTAGACACTATGGTTCTGTTGATGCAACCAAGAATTGCATTGGCTTTCCTGGCCGCCGCATCACACTGCTGACTCATGTTCAATTTGTGGTTCAGTTTGTTGGACGCAAGCTCTGTTGTAATACAAGTATATGGGGGTAATTTATCTTGACACAGCAATTAAGGGACACTGACTTTACAAAATAGCTACTTCATGTTTCCTGGACTGATCCAACTACCTGCATTTTTGTCGCTGGGAGGCTGAATACAGGGACTGTCATGATGAACACATGCACTTCTGCATTTACCACTACACCAATGAATCCATATTTTATATAGGCTACAGAGCCCCAATGAACCATGTTTTTTAAAAAAACCAAATACCAGCTTTTCAAAATTTGAGGTGAAAAGCCATTTCCAGCTTTCCTTTCTTCTGTTTTAATTGTTGTATTTCTTGGCATTTTTGAGGTCAGTGCCCAATGTCCATCTCCCTGGATGGACCTTGGGTAAAAAAAAATTGGCCACCAGATCCACCAAAGTTATCCACCACTCAATGTTTGTTCTAAGGCACAAGTACACACTTCCTCCGCTCAGGGTTTTTCCCACCCAGTGCACCTGTCATGACCATTTTTGTTATGGTTGTGACAGAGCCCACAGGAGGCAGGGAGTTTCATGCAGGCATACCTTGCATGTGTGCACACACAGAAAAAAGCCACTTGCAGCATGAATGAAAATTACGGGACATGTCGCCACATCTATAATTAGGTGGGTATGAATGTATTCAATTTTCATTTGATAACACATTGCACATCTAAATAAGCACATCTGACTTTTCTGTCTCATAAATATCTTTTGTGCACTTTCCACTGTCTACCCAATATCACCATGTTACAATCAGTTTAGACTTCAGTTCTATATATGAACTTCCAGGGTTGTCCCCACTCTACCTCATCCATCAGCAAATCCATCTGTCACTTTGCACCTGTCACTCAGTCTCACAATTAGGAGAGGGGCTTTTGGAGATTTTCACACAATGTTTGGAATTTTACCATCCTGAATAATGCAGTGTTGGCAGCAGTCATGACTGCCAGCTCACCAGTCTTGCTTCGGCCCAATTTATAGTGGCAAAAATGGGGGCTTAAGGCTGGAATTGAAAGATCTGTGCTATTATTACTGCTAAAAACTGTCTATGATTAGGATTTTTTTTCCCTTTGGCAAAAGTAGTCTTCTCATAATCAACACTGTTCAAATGGCATTTGGCTTCATTCTGTGCTGGGTCCTCTCCACTCTCCCTCCATCATCAGTCCCATCACTCGTTGCAAAAAAACAGAAGGTCAGTACTTGGTCCTACCCATTTTGACCTACAACTCCCATCAGTTTCAACAATTGTAGCCAATGATCAGAGACAATGGGAGTTGTTGTCCAGGTAACATGAAGGTTGAAAGATGCCTCATATTTAGTTACTGGGGAAGCTTTCCTCATTTCTGCTTGTAGAATTGTCCTTAGTAAAGATAAAATAAATCTCCGTATTCATGTGGCTACTAATGAATATGGATGTACCAATGGGGTAATGATGGAAAGAGTGCTACTTTGTCCCAGAGCACCATCAGAAGAAAGGAACCATAAACCATGTCTGAGAACTTTGTACCTACAAAACCCTAGCAAGTGTTGCCATACATTGGAATCAACTTGATAGAATGAAATTACTCTTATCCATCATTTTTGTATAAAACATATAAAACCTGGGGCTTATCCCTTTGTGAAGCCAAGTAAATGCACACTGAGCAGCCCAGAAGCATTAATAATAATAATAATAATAATAATAATAATAATAATAATAATAATA
>JAHTLZ010000008.1:10711335-10727957 GCA_023846285.1 Phrynocephalus versicolor
GAAGGAAGGAAGGAAGGAAGGAAGGAAGGAAGGAAGGAAGGAAGGAAAGGAGAGAGAGCTTCTTTATTTTTGGTTCTGGCTCCATCTATTGCTGCCTTCAACTTTACCCCTGAATCTCTGGGCAGAAAAATGTTCCCTCCCCTGCCACAGTACAACATTTATTTTCCTTGTAGATCCAACTTATAAAAAGCAGAAAATATATTAGTTTTGTTCCATCTACGCTCATGTATTCTTCTCCAGCACCACAGCACTCACTCTTCCTTCTGGCTATTTATACAACAACAATCAAATCCAGCCATTAGGAAAATGTGAAATTACATGGTATACATAAAAAGTAGCTTGTTTTCTGTGCAGCTCCTACCATCTCCAACTATGGAGCATTCTCGGTTTCTGCCTAAGACGGCTGGATGCACAATGCCAGCTCATATCCTGTGCCTATTATAGAACATTTAACATGTCATGAACTGCATCCATGAACGCCAGTCCACAAGTAGGGTTTACGCAGCAGCAGTTGAAATTGGAGGCAAGCTAAAACATGAAGTAATTTGACAAACTACAAGCTTTATTGGGCAACAAAAAAATGGGTTGATTGCTGCATAGCTGAAAACAATAATTTAGAACAACAATAGCAGAATGAAATGTATACATTATCAAATATATTTTTTTTAAAGACAAAATGTTCGGTATTGAGGTGTAACACTAACTAAATAGGTAGCTGCAGGGAGAATAATGACTCCCTATCAAAACTCTGCATCAGATATCCAGTTAAGGTGAATTCCAGGAGGACTAAAATTACTTACTCAAAATCATGTAGCTTATTTGAATAGTAAATTCAAACACTCTTTAGAGTATCTTATAATTTTTCTAAAAAATTTAAAGTTCACTAATAGAAATGGGCAGGGAAAAAAACAAAAGCTGTTTCGTTGTTTTGTTATGTAACGAAACAGTAGGACGTGTTTCCTTATGAAACAAAATGAAAAACCATTTTTCCCTCTAGGGATGAAACGATTCATCCTAGAAGAACCAAAATAAGAGGGTAGCTTCCTCAAGCTCTTCCCTGTAAGCCCCCCCCCCAAAAAAAATCTGGAGATGCTTGGGGTTCAGGATGCTGAGTTATTAAGCTCCAAAGGGGGTCCACCTAGGAGAAAATCATTCTAATTGAGTCTGGAAACTGCTCACCCAGGGAGGAGGGCTATTAGCAGCTTCCCAACTCATTTTGGTATTTATTTATTGCCATATATCATGTAGTCCCAATTCTTCTACCATCTGGAAGAATATTTTGGAAGTTTCCTCCTTTTCCCTTTTCCCCCCAAAATTGGAGGAAAATAGAGAAGCTTTTTATATATAAAGCCACACTCAATTTCCGTGCACACACTGTCCATAATATATTTGTGTCATTTGAAAGCTGAGCTTTGAGATGCAAGCTTTCCAAGTGGAAATGCCTTTCTCTCCATCCAGCCACCCCCACAGGTACATCATATGGGAACACATGAAAGAGCATTCTCAGCTGTGGTGCCCAGACTCTGGAACTCCCTTCCACTAGAGGCCAGGACTGCCCCATCTCTGATGTCTTTCCAGAAACAGGCAAAGACCTTTCTCTTCGGGCAAGCTTTCCCTGAATGATGGACTACCTATTATGTGTCTTTCACATAACTCTATAGACTTTGTGTTTATAATCACTTATAACCTTGTGTGATTACATTGACACTATGTTTTCAATTTCGGATTCCATCACTCATAACTTTAAATGGAATTTTACTCTCCTTTTAACTGCTCACATTCTCTTATAGTTTTAATGTAATGTTGTCTTTCAATGCTGTAAGATATTCCTCAATTCCCTGTTCTCAATACTTGAACATGTCGTAATTGTACTGAACTGTCCCTCGTTACTGTAAGCCGCCTTGGGTCCCTTTCCAAGAAGAAAGGTGGGGTAAAAATACTCTAAAATGAATAAATAAATAAAACATTGCAGCTTAAGACTCTACTATTGTCCTTCAAAGGAGTTAGGGTAGGAGAAAAACTTTTCTCTGCATGAGAACATGGAGCTACCATTCATAGTAGACAATACAGGTAATCCCAGTACAAGCTGACCCAGTGCAAGGTAGCTTATTATGTTCTTAGTTAAGCAGATGCTACAAGTAAGCACTTTTATTTTCTGTTATTCATAGCTTAAAGCCATTTGCAATCTCTTGGAGGAACACCATATCATCCTGATGACTAATTTCAGTTTAAGTGATCATCCTGTTCCAACACTTCCTCTGTGCCTGACAGTGTCTCATCTTTGCCACTGGCAAATCAAAGCCCTGTTGATCATACATGTATTATGAACACGCTTCAAAGTACTAATTTGACTTTAAGCCTTTAGTGTAGGCCATGAGTATCCCTCTTTTCCAGCTAGAAAAGCTAAAGACTGACAGCTTGTTTACCCATGTGTGGAGAAATCCTGCACCATAACACCTTGTTAGAGGAGGCAGCCAGTATGTGCTGCTATTAGGTTCTTTGCCATAGGAAAGTGAACAAGATTGTGTGCATGCTGGCTTTTCCTATAGGCAGAGAGATGCTTCTGTATGTGCTTGGAAATGGAAAAATGAAATAATGCAAGATTGTGAGAAGGCAGCAAGAAACAACAGATGATGATTTGGAAGAAAAGAGACAACCACAGCCCAAGGGAAGAGAACTTGCATCACAGTCAAGGTTTAATTTATGCTGTCACTGATTAAAAGCTCTATCTACAGTGGAGAGGAAAATATAATTGCAGTAGAGATGGGCACGAAATGAACAATTTTTCGTTTCCATTTTCGTTTTTTCATTTCGTTACGTAATGAAACGACAAACGAATTTTGTCTCTAAAATGAAACGAAACGAACAGAAACACCAGAAATTTTGTCGCCCGTTTCGTTTTCATTACGGCAATACATTGAACTGCTTTAAATGCTAAAAAAATCACAAAAATTAAAATAAATGGTAACGAAACGGTAACGAAATGAACAAAAACAAAAATGAATTTTTTGCAAAAAATTCGCCAAAAATGGAAACAAACCGAAACGGACCCCTAAACGACAAACGAAATGCCATTTTTTGATTCGTGCCCATCTCTAAATTGCAGTGTTACTTCCCCAATGTTACAGAGACCCCTCCATCAAGATTCTCCCATTTCACTGTCCACTATCCACTGTAATTTAGGGATTCACCAGGTGGAACCAGTGGGACTGGTGGGGGGGGAGGCCCTGGTGAGAGCTCAGCTGCACCTGACTTTTTCTTTCAATTCATTTCCATTCATGCCCATCATTATGATTAGTAATGTATGAACACGTTATGGGTACAAACTAGTGGTTCAGCCTGTGTGTTCATTAGCCACTTCCCCTGGGAATACCCTTGGAAATGAAACTAGATCATTGCATAATATCATTCTAGAGGTATTCCAGACCCCATTTTCAAACTGCTCAGCTATTAACTTGGTTGGCCCATTAGGACAAATAGCATGTGGCCAAATTTTATATTATAAGAATTCTGTTACGAGAGGCTGAAATCCAATAGTGATTCAGACTGTTCTCAGTGACTCTGAAATCATAAGAACAAAGCCTATGCTTAACTTCCAGTGAGTGACATATGGCAACTGTTTCCAGGGTTTTCTAAATAGTGAGTACTGTGAAGTGGTTTACTACAGTATTCCATTCTCCTAGACCAGTGGTGGCCAAACTTCAGCCTTCCAGATGTTTTGGACCACAATTCCCAGAATTCCAAGCCTAGATTGCCAATGACAAAGGACTGTGGGGGTTGTGGTCCAAAACATCTGGGGGGGCAACTTTGGCCACCACTGTCCAAGATCCACAAGATAGAGACTTCAGACTCAAAGACCTACAAAATGCATTCCTCAAATTACAATATCAATCCAATAGGATTAAAGAACAAATTAAAAGGCCAAGATGAATACCGAGAAGCAACCTACTTTAGGACAGACCCAGAAGAGAAAACAATTGAACCCTTCTAGTTGTCACTTTCAGCCCATGTGAGACAACACAAACACACATCATAACTGATCTCTGACCATCCTTGATAAGAATACTTCACTCTCCTAAGCCATTGGTGGCAGACCTATAATTGCTTAGAGACACCACTCAAATCTCAAGCAACTACTATCAAGCAATGAAGACTGATGGGATAAAACCCTGCTACAAACTCAGATGCCAGCTTTGCCTCTACATTTATTCTGGCAACACAATTACAGAACCTAGCAATGTCACACACATAATCAAGGGTGCTTTTATCTGTCCCTCTGTCCATGTTATCTATGCCATCTTTTGTTATACAAGCTGTATACTCACTGCTTTGCATTGCAGTCAAGTGTCATTTCTACAGTGTTGTCACATGAAGAGATTTGCTGTACTAAAATATTTACAAAATGTGAGGAGTTATACTCACTTCTGTGATATACTGCATGTTTAAAATCTATCCCAGTGAACTCAATATAAGGCAATGTTTCTTAGGCCATTATCAAATGTAAAATAGTATAATGTATCTACTGAAATTCCCAGCTATATTTCTTTTCTATCTACCAGTTAACCCACATGCCCCATTAGTGATTAGAGATACTCATAACCATGTTGTTCCTGCTTCTTCATACCTGGAATTAATTCAGCCACCATTACAGAAAAATGTTACCTAGGAGGGGAACTGAATATCAACAAGGGTCTTAAAGGTCATCGCCAGATGTGAAACATTCCACTACCAAAAAAATCTCTGTTTAAAAAATACAGTCTCTTCCAGCAATGGCCCCATGTATAAATGTATGACTATTTCCCATATAGCCCTACTCTTATGTATAAAGGAGTGGGTTTGTCCATGGAAGCTCACATTAAAGTACAGCAGTTGGTCTTAAGGTGCCATGTTTGTGTTTTTCTTGGGTTTTTTGTTTTTCTTTTGTTTTTGCCTGATATGCTAGCACAGATTAATAGCTATCTCTTCTAAAATGACATCTTCTGAGACTATGCATTCTACCCAAGGCTGTGCAGCCCGGCCCTTCTTCCAGGAAGCACAATGGAGAATTGAATTTCAGATCTCTTGCTCCACAACCAGATATCTAAACCACCAAGTGATCCAAACAGTGATCAACTGCAAAGCAAATCATGCTAAACTGCAAACTCTGGGAGTTATCAAAAGCTCAGATCTTCTCATCATCTTGTCCTAGTCACTAAATATCTCCAACTCTAATTTGCCCCCACACCATTTCCATCATCTGTCTTGTCTTTTTCATTTCTAAGCCTGAAGGCAGGGTGTTCCCGATTTCGGTGACACAATATTCCTCTGACATGTAAGTCTGGACTAAACTAAAATAAGCAAAACACCCAAGCTTAAATAAGCAGTTGAACAATGCAGCGAGAGTCAGCTCAGCTCCTGAAGCTCCTTTGCATGCTGGCAAAGACTATGCAGAGGAAGGAGAACCACCACCCCCTTCCCCTCCATCTGCAGAATGAAGCCTCCTTCTCTTTATTCTTTTGCTGCAGACAAGAGATACTGCCAGGAGGCATTCATTTCATCTACTCCTTCTTCTTGCATCAGGCAGTTCTTAGCGGCTGTCATCTCACTGAACCAGAGTTTCAAGCTCACCCTGCCAGCATTTCCTGCTGCTGGCAACTTTCCCAAGCAGATTCCTGTAACAGCCACCTTGAGCTTCCCAGAATCATTTTAAAGAGGAGACTGGTACTGGCTTCATATGAAACATTTTGGGAAATTGCTTGGAAACAGCTGTGTCTGTACTTAGAACTTTGTTTACAAGCTCGAAGGACATCTTCTTTGAAAAGGTGCACAAAGATACTCAATTTCCTCTCCAGATCCCTACAAGTGAATTCTTCTTACTCCACTCCAAAAAAAACGATCATGGTAAATTGGAAGGGAGAATTGTTTTAGAGATTTCATGCCCCCTTTCATGCTAAAATTCTAAAAATTGTCATGCAATTGTGACAACTCTGCAGCTTTTTTTTTTACTTTGACACATCTGGATTCTTCATACTTCCCTGAAAGTCCCTGAAATTAAATTCCATGAAAACACTGCCTTTTTCCAAATTTGCCATCTTTAGAGAAATGTCAATTTCATAGAACAAACAGAGGAAATTGACAAGGGACACAGTCTCCTGATGGGAGGGATGTAAGACATCAACTGGAACCAGGCCCACGAGGGTGGCCACGCCCAGGGAGGCACGGAAATCACTCACGCGTAACTGCGCCTTCTCTGTGGTGGGCCCCACATTGTGGAACCATCTCCCCAGTGAGCTGCGCCTAGCACAGTCCCTGCCCGCCTTCAAAAAGGCTTTGAAAACCTACCTTTTTAAGGAGGCATTTGGCGACCTTTTTACCTAATATTTTTTTTTGCCGCCCGCCTCATCTGATCTGATGGATATTGATCCTCGCTGTTTTATTGGATTTTTTAAAATTTTTTATTTTATTTTATTTTATTTTATTCATTTCTTGTTTTTCTTAGTGTAGTTTTAAATTTTGTTAGCCGCCCAGAGTTCCGCTCAGGAAGATGGGTGGGATACAAGCACAACAAATAAATAAATAAATATAAATAAGGAATTTTAAAAGAATGCAGTGGTGGGGTAGGTGAGCAGGAGACAGACAACTAGAGAAGGATCATAAAATGAGAGAGAGAGAAACCAAAGAAACTTACTACGCTTTCATCGGAAAGCACCAACAATATTGGACAGGAAATCTGCTGTATAAGACAGACTATATACTGTACACTATTTTATCAATGTCATGGGACCAGCTTTCTGGGACCTATGAGCAAAGAAAGGCTGCATTCTGTGCTCACAAGCACATTGTATCTTGTACTTACAAGGCTATCATTCTAGGAGTAGCTCATCTTATCAACTAGATAGCATGCTGTCCTGTTCAGCGTATGAGTTTGAACCACTTAACACCCCCGGAAGGCATTGATGTAGAGAATCTAGGATGTCCCGATCAGAGTCAGCCTCTTCAGTGAAATGGAGGACCAGCCATCCCCACAACAAATACAGTAGGTGGCTTGTGCGTAATCCCCTTTCTTTCAAATGTCATTGCACATGAAACATTTAGACTCTAGAGATACGCTTTTCATAGACTCATAGAATAGTGAAGTTGAACAGGGCCTAAAAGGCCATCAAGTCCAGCCCCCCTCTTCCTGCAGGAATACAAATCACAGGATATCTGCCAGGGGGTTGTCTAAATTTCTCCCGAATGCCTCCAGTGTTGGAGCGCTGAGGTAACTGGTTCCATTGCTGCTCTGCTCTACTGGTTTTTTGAAATGCAGAAACCACTCGATTTTTCATTTCATGCCAAATAAGTCTAGGAACGGAAAGCAGTTATGACGATGCTGAGATTCTCAGTGAGAACATCCATTTCACATTTTCATACTCGTTGCAAGAAAAAGCACACCGTGCCTCCAAAAACCATTATTTACAAAGCCATAGTATGTTTTAGAGAAAGGAAATAATGCCTGACATCCATTCACCATGGGAAAGGTGACACAGAAATACAGCACATGAAGAAAGCTTGGAGATAAATATATTGCATCACTTTAACCCCATTCATCTATTTTTCTTCTGGTCATTCTATAACAGCCCATCCCACCTTGAGGGCTCTCAAGGACAGAATAAGTTCCTTTAAACACAGGGAGACCAATGGTCAATATAGTTGAGTATTCCCCGGTTTCCAAGGTTTTTCAAAGTTTCTTCACCTCGTCACTACTACCTCATCATAAGCTTTCAGAGTAGGTGATCTGTGGAGCTCCAAAAGCTAATCCCTAATGCAGACCACCAAAGGGTTGCACTCCCTCCCACATTTGAAACAGGCAAAAACAGAAATCTACTTTCAGTTTTTCCTTTCCCACTCCCCTGCTTCCCTTTTAAATGGAAGGCAGGCTATTATTCTAAAGGAGAATTGTGCTCATGAAGCCTTGACTATCTGGCTTAACTGGAGATACAGTACTAGTAATTAGAGATGGGCACGACTTAGTGCAATTTTCGTTTTTGTTTTCGTTTTTTTGTTTTCGTTACGTAACGAAACGAAAATGAAAAACTGTTCAAAAATGGTCCGAAAACGGAAACGAAACGACTAATTTTGAGCCAGTTTTCGTTTTTTGTTACTGAAAAAGCACTCAATGGAGCTAAATGGGGAGAAACGAAAAATTTTTCGTTTTTGTTTTCGGTTTTCGTTTTCGTTACGTAATGAAACGAAAACGAAAATTTTTGAAAATTAGCTCACAAAAACGGAAACGAAACGAAACAGACCCTAGCCAAAAACAAAAACGAAAACGAAAATTTTTTTCTGAGTCGTGCCCATCTCTACTAGTAATTGAATCCAGGGCTGTCTGCATATCTTGCATACTCTCAGCCGTTGAGCTGTAGCTTTCTGCCCTGGTCCTTCCCTATTACATCTTTCTATTGGCTTGGCACAAGCATGTAATCATGCTTTCCATGAACACCTGATTTGACTTCCAGTTGGCTGGTGAAGGGCATTGCAAACAGCCCTCTTTCTCACTTGCCCAGACTGACAGTTACCTTTTCCTGCTGGGAGTGCTATATTTAGAGTCTGCGCCGGCTACACGTTCTTACCTAAGCATTGAGTGCAATCAGTGATAGAAGAGAAAACCAAAGATTGGCTGCAACTTTGAACCAAAATCAATCAAGATTAGGTCATTGACCTTTAAATAAGAACAACATGGCATGCTACAAACCAACAGTTTAGCTGGGTTTAAATCAATCAGAGTAGTTTAGGGGCAAATAATGCTGGCATCAATAGTTGATGAGTATCTGAAACAATACGAATGTGTATTCTTCAGGTTACTTAATAGGAGTTCATATGGCCAAGGAACCATTCAGAGGGAGGGGGAACATAACAAAATCTGACAGAAGGAAAATAAATGAGCCATTAAAAACAAATAAACATAGGTCCTGTCAAATTATCTTGGGCCTGGGTTATTTGATAACTGTTATATATACAAGATTATGGCATGATATTCCAGGGGCCATGACAGGTTATTTATTCTTGTAAAACAGGCAGAGCTGAGCAAATAACAGGGGGGCTTTGTAATCCAGAACTGTTTTCAGAGATAAAATGCCTGGATGTACAAGTCCATTGATCTATACCTTTGTTTTTACAGACTAATATTTATGGCCGACAGGAGCAGACCCACTGATATTACAGATGGATAGTGACCGATTAAGCTCAAAGCCATTTGCTGCCTTTTAAAGTGTTGTTGGTTGTCAACCTTTTCTTTTAATTTCTGTGCAGGATGTTGTGTAGAGACAGAAGTGACTGTAGGCTCTGCATGTTTACCTTCCTGATGAGAGACTAGCAATTATAGCACGGGCGGGTGGGTCATTTTATCCTTTATTTCTGAAAAACCCTGCTAAAAGGCTTAATGCCATCTCAAACATGCAACTTGCACTGAAAGGACTGGTGTCACCCAACTTCATAATTATTTCATTGGAATGTGACTGTCCTCAACTACTGTACTAATTTCCACTGCATTATACACCAGGTGAAATCCACTACCATAAAAGTTCTTCACTGGCTCAAAACAAAAAGGAGATACTGTGCTTATATCATAATCAGTCTGATCAGCTACCCAAAGACACTGAGTGACATATGGAAATATACTAGAAATATACTAGAAAACAAGAAGTACCTATAGATATAAACATAGAGTGGAATTTATTTATTTATTTATTTATTTATTTTTAAGGCTTATATACCGCCCGTCTTCCCGAAGGAACTCCAGGTGGTTCACAACAATATAAACAACAATGAATAATCACCCAAACAATAAAGCAAACAACAACAATTATAAAAAATTTAACTTAACATAAAAACTGTTTCATCTTCCATAAAGATACAATAATGATTTGGAACCAGAAATTGTCATGTTAAAAGTTCAACAGTAAAACTAATGGGGAAATCCCATGACTTCTGACATATGCCATCATTGGATGAAGAATGAGTGAATAACGTCCTTCATTTGGACAGGTCTGCATCAAAACAACAAGACAGCTCCCCAGCTGGTACACCTTCTCCAGAGTAAAGGACTCTACACCTGTCAGCAGTCTCTGAGACCCGAGTACTCCCAAACCCTTGAGAGAGAATGCTACTAAAGGGACAGGATGGTGGGAGCCAGGTGACAAGCAGTGGAAGATTTCAGCAAAATATGCCTCAACAGTAAAGTTTCTTAATTTAAGTAGCCATGCGTGTGAGAAGAACATTGAGTATCTGCTCCAAGCACTCCTAACTCTATCCATGGTGGTTTTCTATACCTCTGCCCTCTCCTTTTTTGTTGCACCAGCTTCAAAGGCACTTTAAATGGCACAGTTTCTCCTATCCCCAGGTCTTCCTTAACAATTCTGCTCCAATTCATCACAGATTCTTCCTTCTTCTTTTCCCAATAATGACTCTTCCCCTCCTTTCCTGCTGGATCCTTTTTATCCTCCTTTCCAGCCCAAATGTCTCCCCTTCTTGGTGTACCCTTTTCCATTTTTTATTTTCCATCTTGTCTCAAATTTAAGTCTGCCATAACAGGCAGGCAGTGTTTCTACAGATACTGACATGTTTCCTTTAGGAGAGTTGGATGGTACATCTTCAATGTTTCCATATCAGCTGCTCTCTTCATCACAGGGAGGCTAAGCCTTTCCTGATGGTTTCTTCCTGGCCAGTAATGTTGATTGGTGTGTACCTTTGCCTTCTCTCTTGCCTTTTGTACCATCTCTTTTTAGATGACAGTCTGATAGCAAGAACTGTCTTAACTCTTAAAACTGATATATAAGCAGCTCTCAGAGCAGTTCCAGTTGATTCCCTCCAGATGTTTGGGACTAGGCACAAGATTTCTGGATTTCCTCACCACCACCACAGCTAACATAATTCAGCAGGAATTTGTAAAGTGCCTACTGGGGCTTTTGGAGTTCACATTGCTTTCCCCTCAACGTTCCCCGCAAAAGCAGAGCATAGTACAAAGCTGGGTGCACTCAGCAGGTGCTGGGTGGTGACCTTGGGACTCAGCTGGCTCCAAAAATTACTGCTGAGGACAACTCAGTCCTTCTTTGCTTTCCTACCACTGAGAAGATGAGAAAGGAGCAAACCCAAGCTCACTTATTCACCAGATAAGCTGGACATCCCCTGAATCACTTCCCTTAGTGGAATGGATGAGATATGAGGATTGACCCATGTGTCTTCACAGACATAGAACCATGTGTCTTCAATTGCCAACTACTGAACATATTGTATCTGATTTAGTTTTGATTTAATGAAGGTCATTTGGCCAACAACACACCAAAAACTTTAGCATTTATCATTCACAAAGGACTGGAATGACTTGGAACCCACAAATATCATAGGTTGCACTGCAGAGTGATTAGATCCACTTTTCTCTGTAAGGGGTGAGATGGACTGGGATCAAAGAGAAAGAAAGAATGAGTAGGCAAAAGCAAGACCAGTCAGAGTAAATTCTCCTTAATAGAACTGCCTGGACCTCTCATTCCTCTCAAGCTGGGTACTTGAGGGTGCCTACACCGAGAGCTCCATAAAACATAAACTAGAATCTGGGCCTTCTTGGTGATTGCCCTTCATTTTGGCAATGAACTGCCCCCTGAAAATATGTTTGGACCCTATACTCAAAGTTTTCAAATGCTAACGAAAAGCATGGCTGTATGGGGTAGCTTTCCTGGAATCTTGATCTTAATCTTCCATAACACCTGAACATTTCTTTCTCCACTTCTTGTTACACTGACTTGATTTCTCTGGTTTATTTTTGCTAGTATAATTTTATTTTTTCCAATAATTATATTTGATGATAGTCATTTTTGCTTTGTGTTTTATATAATTTCATATTAGTGTTGTATTAATTTGTTACTGTTTACTGTTCATAATCTGTATTTTTTTTCCTATGTTGTAAACTACCCAGAGTAACCTTCAGGCTAGATGACACAGTATAAAAATCCAATGAATAAAATAAGAATAAATAATAATACAGTATGGATCTACTGGGATTTTATATATGGTCCATTTCCCTTGCTTGTCTCTCTCCTACTTCAGCAGACCCCAAACAGCAGAGTTGAACCACCAAAGGAAGTGACACCAGGTTTCACTAAGGACAAAAAATATAAAAGAAAACTATCTTCTTGTGCACTTTCTGATACAATCTGAAGAAATGCAAGGGGCCGGAAGTTGACATTCAGAGATTTACATTTCTGCTTTCAACCTTTGATATACACACATGATTGGAAAAAGGGAGTCTTATTTGGGGGAAGACGAAGCAAGCTGAGTTAGTTTGACTTTATGACGTATCAGGAAAGGAAATGAAAAAGGAAGTTGGTCTTGCTAAAATTAGAAAGCACTTGTGCTCCCAAAGGAGTATGTTTGAGCCCACACATCTCCCCGCAAATAGGTGACAAGCTATATATAAGGTTGGCAAGAAATATTTAACTTGAGATAAACCATTGAAAAACTTTGCAGCGTGTGGACAAAGAGAGAAAGAAAAAGAGAAAGGAAGGAAGGAAGGAAGATCAGGTATACAGATTCTCAACTGACAGAAAACCTCACTCTCTGGTGGAGTGTGTGTGATGGTAGAGAAAAAGGTTAGCTATAGACACAAAGAAATGTTATCTCACATAGAATCATATTCATAGAATCATAGAATAGTGAACTTGGAATGGGGCCTACGAGACCATCAAGTACAACCCCCCATGTAGAAAATCAAATCAAAGGAGATCTGCCAAAAGGTTGTCCAATTTTTTTTCTTGAATGCCTCTAGTGTTGAGGCACTCACCACCTTGAGATAATTGGCTCCATTGTTCTACTGCTCTAACAGTTAAGAAGTTTTTCCTGACATTCAGCCTAAAACAGGGTTCTCCCAACTTGAACCAATTGTTTCACATCCTGCACTCTGAGATGATTGTGAATAGATCATGCCTCTCCTCTGTATGACAGACTTTCAAATATGTTGAAAAGTGATAGCATATTGCCCCTCGGTTTTCTTTTCTCCAGGCTCAACATGCCTCTTTCCATCTTTCCTCATAGGGCTTGATTTCCAGCCTTCTGATCATCCTTGTTGGCCTCCTCTAAACTTGTTCCAGTTGGTTAATATCTTTCTTGAAGTACGCTGTGCAGAACTGGGCACAGTGCTCAATGTGAGGCCTAACCAGGGCTGAATAGAGGGGGAACAAACACTTCACGTGGACTTGGAAATTATACTTGGATATTCTGAAAGGGACAATCTATTTATTTATTTTTTTAGAGTATTTTTACCCAACCTTTCTCCTTGGAAAATGGACCCAAGTTTAACAGAGAGAATCAAAGATGGCACCAGCCATGGCGGTAGCAGTATGTTTTTTGTCCTATTGCTGCTGCTGCTGCTGCTGCTGCTGGCCAGGCACCCTCCAGAGGGGTGAGGTGGGGACTTTAAAAACCTACCTGGCCTTTGAATTTCCTGCTCAGATCCTACGCAGTGGATCAGAAGTTTGAGTGGGAAGTTCAAAACTTCTGATCCACCACCTGGGACCCAACCCAGAAGTTCCAAGGCCTGTTGGCCAGGCGTGTGAATTCCCACCTCACCCCTCTGAAGGGTGGCTGCAGCAGTGGCAGTGAGGAGTGAATAAAGTTGTTCTTCTTCTTCTTTTCCTCCTTGCCACAGCCAAGCCGGGTGGTAAAGAGAAAGGGGGGAAAAACTTTCTTCCCTCCTTACCATTTGGGAGGTGTTGGGGGCAAAAGCTTTTGCCGCAGCACCCCACCACCCCTATCACCACAGTTTGCTCTTATCCACGGATTTCACTATCCGTGGGTGAGCCCGGAACTGATCCCCTGCAGATACAGCGGTCCTACTGTACATTGCTTGCACAGTGGAGCAAAATTTTATGAAAAATTTTGCTTGTCTTGCGAAATGCTCGTACACCAAGGTAGTCGCAAACTGAGGTATTACTGTAGATACTTCTTGACCTATGGTTTTGCATCATTTCCCAGCATCCTAACTGCACATGTCTGGGAGGAAATTATTTTAAATCCTTTTGGCAATTTGGGGAGTTTATATACTTCTGAAAATGTTTAGATTGGGAAAGGTTGCGGTGCTGTAGGGTTGGCTTGTTGGATGTAGCAGAATACACTCCATCTTGTGTTTGCTTTTGTTTAGGTTGTATAGTTTAGTCAAAATGGGCACCCACCCTGGGAAGTAGCGCAAAACTCCAGGATAGGCCTATAAATCCCAGATGCCACTACGGCCCCAAAGTGTGGGAAAGCCATGGGGCAGAGTCAGAAGATATAAATGCTGCAGCCAGCCTGTGAGTGGGGAGTCATTCTGCAACCCTAATGAGGCCAGGATGCTCTTACTGCAGATTGCCCACAGGCAGAGGCAGGCCTTGGGAAGCAGGAAATGTAGCAGTGGGAAGAGATCCTTAGAGGGATCCAGAACTACATATAGAAGGTAGGAGGCCAGGGTGCAGGTTGGTAACAGAACCTCATTCCCAAAAAGTCCAAAAATGTGCAAGTGCCAACAGTCTAGGACAGTGTTGGCGAACCTATGGCATGGGTGCCACTTGGAGCCCTTTCTGGGGGGCACCCGACATCGCCCCTTCACAGCTATCTGTATTCAGGTTAAATTGCTGTATTGGTACTTTGTGAATAATTAATGGGTTTTGAATTGCAGTTTGGGCACTTGATTTCTAAAAGGTTCGCCATCACTGCTCTATCAGAAACCCAAAAGTTAGGGGTTTTCATTCCCAACCCCCCAAAGTCAACCAGAAGGGTCTCACTGGCCCTCTCAAGAAAGGCATAGGGAAGACAGTGAGTGGTGGCAGCCACTGAAGAGTGACAGAAGTCTATATTACACTTCACAGGCAATATAATTTGTACAGTTGCCCCCCCACCCTTTCGCAGTTCATATACAGTGGTCCCAGTATATGAAAAAAAAGCCCCCCAGGCCCGTCGGAAGCCCCAAAAGCACTTCCCCACAAACCAGAAGTAACTTCCGGTAAACCAGAAGTGACTTCCAGATCATTAGAAAGCACTTTCGGGGCTTCTGGGGGACTGGAAAGTCCCTTGCAGGCCCGTTTGGGGTAGCACCAAGCCTGGGGTAAGTACAAGAGCCCCCAGAGAGCCCACCCAACCTGATCCAGTATCTGCATATTGCGGATTTTCAATTATTGTGGGTCGGGTCAGGTCCCTAACCCCTGCAATAGGTGGGGGTTTACTGTAAACTCAAATTTTTTTTTAAAAAAAATAATAGCATTACAACTTCATTTTCCTATAAATCAATGCTTATTCCACAAAGGTTTATAGAGTTCAGATATTGAAAAAGCTTTCCAGTGTTAGTTTTAACATTTATGCATTTTTCCAATCTATATGGTGTTTAACAATACAGCACAGACGCGGTATCCATGGAGGATCAGTTCCAGGACCCCCCACAGATAGCAAACTCTGCGGATAAGAGCAAATATTCTTATCCAATGGTGGCAGCAGTGGCAGGTTGTCGGGGGTGCAGGCAGTGGTGCTGTGCTGCCCGTCCTTCACTCTGCCCAGGCTGCCTCTTCCTCCTCCTCATTGTGGTCCTTGCAGGCAGGTGCTCCAGAGCAGTGTGGCCTCCACCGTTGCCACTGCCAATCTTGTAGGTGGGCAGGTAGGCGGGCGCTCTGGAACAGTGCAGCCTCCTCTGCTGCTGCCACCACCAATCTTGCGGGTGGGCATGAGCTCCCCAGCCATGCAGCCTCCTCCCTGCCACCGCCGCCAATCTTGCAGGCAAGCGGGCAGGTGGGTGGGTGGGAGCTCTGGAGCCACACGGCCTCCCCCTCTTCTGCCCCTGATTTTGCAGGCATGGGCCGTTGCACCATTGATTGCTATCAATGGATAACTGAATCTGCGAACGCCATATCAGCGGATACGGGGGTTGTACTGTAATATCTTATGTCCTTTAGATGAGAAATTGTGAATTGCAGACTTTTAAATACCCATCATCATCCAAGCTTTAAGAACAACAGGGAAACCTGTGTCCGTATACTCAGTCCAGAGATACGCTTGGTTTAAAACTCAGGTATTCCTAGTTATCATGAAAATGTATGAAAACTGAGTCTCAATATAAGGAGTCTTGATGGAAGATTTTTTTTCTCCCCAAAGATTCTTGAATACTTATGATTTCTGCTATAGACATTTAGGTCAATGGAAGTGCAAAACTTGGAATGTTTAGCCTCTGTAAAAGAAGGCTGAGGGGGGATATGATAGCTATGTTTAAATATTTGAAAGGATGTCATATTGAAGAGGGAACAGGTTTGTTTTCCATGGCTTCAGAGACTAGGACTCGGGGCAATGGTTTCAAACTACAGGAAAAGAGATTCCATTTGAACATTAGGAAGAACTTCATGACAGTTAGAGCTATTTGGCAGTGGAATAGGCTCCCGCGGAGGGTGATTGAGTCTCCTTCTTTGGAGGTTTTTAAGCAGAGGCTGGATGGCCATCTGTCAGAAATATTGTGATGGGGTTCCTGCATGGCAGGGAGTTGGACTAGATGGCCCTTGAGGTCTCTTCCAACTCTATGAGTCTATGTTTCTATGAAAACATCTCTTTCATAGGAAAATGGTGAAGATAACCCCATATGGGGTTTTGTGTGTGTGTGT
>JAHTLZ010000008.1:10727967-10749446 GCA_023846285.1 Phrynocephalus versicolor
TGTGTGTGTGTGTGTGTGTGTGTGTGTGTGTGTGTGTGTGTGTGTGTGTGTGTGTGTGTACACGATGCTAAAACAACAACATTTTGTAGTTTCTCTTTCCTGCCATAATTATAGCACTGGTTATAAATGAATCAGTCATCTCTTAACAGCCCACCCCCAGTAATTATTTGGTGGTTATCAAAGATATTTTTGGAAATGAACTTAGTTTCCCTAAGGAGCAAATGGCTTGGCTTATGCTTATCTTTGGAATCAACCTGTTTATAAAATTTATGCACATCCCTCAACATTTCAGAATGTTCTCAGGTAGAAAAATGTCTTGGGACAGCTCTCAGGATGGCTGGATGACATCCCTCCTTCGGGCATTTACAAGGCAGTTCTTAGAAACTGACGAAAGGAACAGCAAAGAGGATTGTTCTCTTGTGTCTTGCTTCCTGAGACAGATGGATCATTGCTACATGAAATCTGAGTGTAAGACAAGAAGGTGGATCTATGCTAAGATTCAGCAAGTTTATTTACAGGTAACTCAATGTGCTAATTATCTGGAGAGGGCAGGCATTGACCTGAAGGATAGCTATTGCTTTATCTGTGATTTATAGAGATGGAATGTCTCTGGGATAGGTAGTTTGGTAAGAAACACGGAATTCAGGAAAAATCACATAAGCAGAGCCTTCACCATAGTACAAATTCCAAGATTCCACGGGATAACTATGGTCTAGGAATCTGGCTACGGAGCCAAAGACTGGGAGTTTAATTCTAAGATAAGAGGCACCCATGGCAGCACCAATCTGGGTTCAGATTGGTACAGCTGCATAGTTTCATAGAAAGAGCTTAGACCTAACAAGTTACAAACACCATCCAATGAGTTATTTTTGTGGGGATGGGTACAATAAAGTTGCATTTCAAAAGTAATGGGCAAAGTCACACTTTTATTGTGCAACAAGTACTGGTTTAAGGTATATTTGAAGGCAGCTTTCAAAATATGTCCTTTCAGAACTCTGAAAATATTTGTTCAGGTTGTTGGCCATTCTCATATTGACTTCATGGGGTAGGTGGGAAGGGGGAGGGAGAAAGAGAAAAGGAACACCAAGAGAAATAGAAAGTGTGTCAAACAACGAATTTTCTGAAATGTTTGAGGTGTGCAAAGGAAAGAGAGACAGAGAATCCTAAAAATATATTTATTGTTAACCCACAAATTATAGCACCTTCTCCTGCCCACCATCTTTCCCAATATACTTGAAAGCAATCCCTGGGCTCTAAAGGTCCTAGTGGCAAGTTGCTGAAAATAGAAAGGCAGTCAACAAACAAGAAACCACACTGGAGGTGTGTGAGGCAGACATCTGCAGAAGCAGAAAAGCAGTCCTGCATTGCAAAAGACCATCGTTCACCATTCTAGAAAATATTTCTACAACCAAGGCTAATAGGTTTCTTGAAGGGAGGCAGAGAAAAATAAACTCATCCTACTATGAACGTCACCAACAATTCTTGTGGGAGTGGGTCTGTTTTAAACAGCTCAGAAGCACAAAACATCATCCATTAATATCAAGGAAGTGAATCCACTTAAAAGGGGACAGAGGACCATAGATTGGCAATATATGTTACCCTCCATATACTTATAAATGCCCTTAAGAGATCATCACCAGAAACATAATGCAAGTATCACGAATAAGAAACACAAATAAGTATCTTGGTTGAGTGCAGAAATTACCTAACACCACCTGCTGTTCAGGTGCAGCTTCAACACATCCATATAATAGAGCTGAAAACAACACTGAAGGCTGAGCAGAAGCAAACGGTTGTTGTTGTGATGTTTTAGACTTCAACTCCCCCTAGCCCCTGCAAGCATGACCAGAAAATGTGGAAGTTGCAATCTGGAATATCTTCAGAGCAGGAGACTATCCTTCTCAGTGTTCTTTTATCCCACCATCCATATCTAGACAGGGAATCAAGGCTTATTCTGTTGACCTGCCAGATGTTTGGTTGGCTCTCCAACTCTCACACAGGACTACCATTGGCCAGGAGTTGAAGGTCAAAAGCTCTGGAGAGGCCAAGGTTGCTGACCTCTAGTATAAAGCATGCTGAACAGATTGTTCTTCTTGAACTCAGAGTTCCCATCCCACATCAGAACCTGTAGTTCTACCAGGAAAACTATCTGCTACACAAAGAAAAATAAATAAAAAATATATTAAAAGCTCACATGTAAATAGAAAAACCAGTAGAACTCATGAAGACCATTCTGCAGTGATTTAGTTTCTGTTGTAGTTGTGGTAGTAGTAATTCTGAGATCTCTCTCTTTCTCTCTCTCTCTCTTTGTGTGTGTGTGTGTGTGTGCCTGTGTGCACGTACGCGTGCGTGCTTGCGTGCTTGCATGCGTGTGTGCGTGCGTGCGCGCACGTATATATAAATTATACCTATAAATTATACCATTCTTGGCAGAGGTGGCCTTATGTCAATCAGACTTTGCCATGTACATGTTGTGTTACACTCAATTATATACACATGTTGTGTTACACTCAATGGCAAACACAGTTTTGTTTTTTGATATCAGAATATGTGTTCGAAAACTATCATCTATTCTCCACTCATTAACTAGTGAAACAATCAAAGCCCTGTCACCTACAAGAAAGTGTAACAGGAATAAGAACCCCTATATTTCACCCTTGTGAAAGATGAAACATTAGATGGTGAAAGATTTTCATCAACAACAATGACTGGGGGGGAATTGGTTTTTCAACCTGTTCGACAACCATCTTCCTTCTGCTGTGACTCAGCCTAAATTGGCTTTCATTGGTTTCTCATTCACACAAAATGAGGGGCTGCTGGAGAACTCAGTATTATAAATCAGTTGAACCTTAATGTTATTTACATATTTAATGAAAAATTACAAGGAATACTGTTTTGTTTTGTTTTGTTTTGTTTTGTTTTTTAATTTGATTCACCCTAAGACAGTTTGGTTCTTGCACAGAACTGCCAGCACAATTGCCAGTCAATAGAATGCAAACTGTCATCCCACAAACAGTACAAGTACTGCAATGGGACTGGCAGAGTTGCCATAAAGACAAATAGAACATTGAAACACCAGGTTCCTTCAAGAATTTAGTGCAATAATTGAATCAATGCATTGATGGTGCTTCTCTGAGGAGAGAAGGACACTTTCTGGAGATCAGAAAGCTATACTTACACTCTTGACTTCAACAGAGACACGTCACATATTTCAAGACAAGCATGCGCATAGGTACATGTATCATATCTGAAAACAGAAAACAGTTACTTCATTTGTTACACAAGTTACATATTCCCTAATATATTAAGCCTGCTGTAGGGCTGGTGATTTCCAGTTTATAAAAAGCAGAAGAGACTTGTCCATGTGACATTCATTCTTGTCTAAGTCTTAAGAATCAGCAGAAACCAGTAAGTTTCCAATATAGTGAGTCTGTGGGAACACAGGTTACCTAACAGCTGAGTCTGTTTGTGCTCAGCTAGGGAAGTTACAAGAGATATTTGTAATTTACGAGAAAGGCTGTCTCTTTTGACACCCATATTCCCAGTACGGAGACATATAATCTTAATAAGATATGAGATTTAATGAATTATAAATTTCTTTATTGCCACTGTTACAAAACCTGAAATGCTATTGGAAGGACAAGCCAGCTAAGTGGGTTGTCCTGGAACTGCTCCTTGTAGGCAAGAGAGCCACATGGCAGCAGTCACCAGGTCAGTCCCATTGCCTGCCATGGCAGATTCTTCCCAGGAGATAGAATAAACATGATGTTCCTGAATCTGCCTGTATCCACCACCTGAGGCTCAGCCAGTGTTTTTCATCTGTAACAAAGTGGCGATCTTTGTTGCTTCCATATGGGTTGTGTTCTATACTCCTTTGAGGTCCAATTTCCCACTAGGTATAACATAATGTGAAACACGCAGACAGCCAACACCCAAACCAGTCCATCACAAGAGAAATCAGTAGCTAAACAGCTGCCTTAACAATATACTGTACGTGTATGTGCGAATTGTACATATTTGTTTCTGGTAGCCCAAAATTACTGTTATCATCCAGTGAGTAACCACCACTTTAACAACCACAGTAACCACATAGCCAATCCAAACACTTTGTTGCAAAGCCTTCTAAAAAGAAATGGGGGAGGAATAGTTGTTGGTACCCATTTACAGACTGGAAGGGTGTCACGTATGAAATTCATCACAGGTACAACACAGAAAAACACACTTATTTTGCAGGAAACAGGAAACCATATAACCAGCATCAAAAATAGAAAAGGAGGGGGCAATGACAACCAGCAGCAACTCCTTAATTCAGATTGTGCTGGCTATTTTAAGTTTGCTTCATTCACTCTGGGGCTTCCCCTCCTCCTCCACAACCCCAAATATGTAAAAATAATAGGATAGTTGAGAAAAAGCACCCACAGATTTTCTCTTATCAGTACAGAAAATGATCTACAACTTTCACAAAGCCAAAATGCCATTAGAAATTCTGACCTTCTTCATCTACTCCTTTTGATCTCACTAGAACATGTGCTACAAAACCAGCTTCCATATTCTTTGTAGCATTTGCATGAGGGAGAGTAGAAGGCTTTACTAAGATACAATAACAAGCATTATTTGTTTTTATTTTATTTTTCATTATGTAGCTATACATTTCTAGTATAACTTTAAATTCTTTTTACATCTGGGGCACACAAAACTGTCAATTTAGTTTCTCTCCATGTTAATTTTTCAATTTTGCTTAACCTATTCCTATAGTATAGTATGCAGTATATGAAAAACGTTGTACATATTCTAGGCACAAGTTTTTGAAGATAAACATTCTGTACATCAGAATAAAGATCAAGTAAGAGAAGTGTTTGGATAAAAGGGGTTCGCATGGTTATATGTACAGTACTGTAATACAATTAGAAAAATGGACCAAGGAGTGGAAAAGGAAGGGAAGGGACAAAGTTTGAAGAATATATCGAAGAAAAACAAAATGAGAAAATAACAAAGAATAGGAAAGAAATTGTAAATGAAACATAATAATTATGGGTTCAAGCAGAATATGAAACATCCGTGGTAAAACTTGTGGCAGGAGGACTTGGGGAAAACAAATCAAAGAGACAGAATGGCACAAAGTTGGACTAAAAGAGCAATGAAAAATTTGTCACTAAGAAACATGGAAATAGCATTTCACACCTGTTAAACTAAATACCGTGTTTCCCCGAAAATAAGACAGTGTCTTATATTAATTTTTGCTCCCAAAATATGTGCAAGGTCTTGTTTTCAGGGGATGTCTTATTTTTCCATGAAGAAGAATACAGTACACATTTATTGTTATCTTATTATCAGGGAGGCCTTATTTTCAGGGGGTGCCTTATTTTTCAGTGAGAGGCAAAATTGTAAGTAGGTCTTATTTTCGGGGGATGTCTTATTTTGGGGGAAACAGGGTATAATAAATAAAATCATCACCTTGATGCCAGAAGGAACCTCATGGCGCAGTGGTTAAATGCCTGTACTGCAGCTAAAACTGTCCTCACGACCTGGGGTTCAATGCCAGGTAGCAGGTTGACTCAGCCTTCCATCCTTCTGAGGTCGGTAAAATGAGTACCCAGCTTGCAGGGGGGATGTGTAGTCTGCATAATTAAATTCTAAAACGCCTAGAGCAAGGGTGTCCAAACTTTTTGCAAGGAGGACCAGATTTGGTGAGGTGAAAATGTGTGGGGGCCAACCATTCAGCCACATTTGACCCCCGGGCCAGACATTGGACAAGTCTATGCAAGGAGGTGGGGAGGACGCTGCAGCAATGGAGCCGGGGATGGGTAGGCTGGCCAAGTGGTTGAGGGGGGGGTGGACAGAGGCAGGGAGGGCAGGCAAGCTGACATCTCCATCCGGTATGGGAAAAGTCCAGCTGGCGGGATGCGTGACAGGCTGAGCCGGTGGAGAGGAGAGGCCGTGGGCCGCTCAAAAATTGAAAACGGGCCGTATTTGGCCCCCCGGGTCTGACTTTGGACATGCCTGGCCTAGAGAGTGCTGGAAGCACTACTGGGTGGGATATACGCACAACACTTTGCTTTGCTTTTGCTTTGGAAGTATAAGAAAGAGAAAGGCATGTACTGTATGCCAAAAAAAAAAGAATAATTGTACTTCTAAAGAGGTATGGGGTGGCATGTACTGTAAAAATTCAAGTATTGGAACCTAGTTCCAAAAGGGGGAGTTGAGTGGCACAGGGTGGAAGGAAAATATAAAGTGCCAGATGATATAAGCATAGCTTATTAAAGAAGTGTGTTATACTGCTGATTTTACTGTTTTGTTTTGCATCTGTGTCCTTTCATGTTATTTAAATAAAATTATTATAAAATAAATAAAATAAACATTATGTACATAGTGATGATGACCAATACTGTACTGTACATGCATTTCTCACTAGTAACTTCTACAATCTGCATAATCATTTCTATGCATTTTCCCTTAACTTATATACTTTTGCATCATTTTCTTTAAATCATAGAACCATTTTAGAACACCAAATAGCAAATCCAGATAATTGGACTTTGTGGTTTTATTGGTTTGGGTAGTTTCACATAAAATATCAAATTACACTATTTCTCTCACCCTATTTACACTGCAATAATGCATGTACCTAATACATTTGATACATCTTACTGCAGGGAACAGAGTAAACTATTAGCTCTAAAGAACAAACTATGTAAAATTTCTAATATATTTCCTTCTCAAAATCAGCAATAATAGCATTTTGGAAATATAGCTAGTTGTTTCATTAATATGCATTAAATTTGGATCTGTCAAAACTTCTTCCCAGGTTAGAGATTTCTTTATAACATATGTTTACTGAAGCAACATTTAAAATGTCATAATACAATACTGGTTTCAACTGAAAACAGATGTCCACAATTTTGCAAAAGTTTTTTAAAATGCTTTTTTCAAAATAGTTTTATTCCATCTTTAAAAAATATCTAGAGCATGTTTTGCAAACCAGTACAATTTTGCAGGTGTCAATTATTTATTTATAGATGTAACCATTTTCAAATACCTCCTATAAATGTCAGTGTTACCATAGGAGAGAGAGATGCTTCAATAAACCAGAAACACATTGGATGATTTATTAACATATTTACTAATCTATAACATCCTACTTTTTCAGTCTTATATTAAGTTGATAAAGTCAAGTATTACCTTAAAAATTGGGATTGGGGTGGTTCGTTATAAATTGTTAATGCACCATTGTTGGTTTATCAAAATTGCCACGCTGAGTTAGTTATATAGCAAAAGGTTTATTAAAGACAGATAGAGATACAACACAGAATGCATACAGTACAGAAAATAGGTTAGTAGACATCTTAGCTTAAGGGTCCAAGAGCCCCTTAAGGTTCCAAGACATAGCACGGCCAGACGGTTTGATCTGCCCTGCTGTCCTGGACAAAGGAGTAATGGCTTTTGATGGTGGTTATATAGTTTTCTGTATTGTAAGCATGATCTAAGACTGATGTATTTTGTTCGCTGCTACACGTGCCTACACGTGCCTACATGTGCATGCTTATCAGCTCATGTTCTTGGCTTATAGCCATTTGGCCATCAAAGCCTAGAATGATCTGACCCTATTTTCCTAGTTCAAAGTTGGTTCCTTATTCCTGGCTCCAGTGAGTTTCCATGGCAAAGTGGGGATTCGAACTCTGTTCTCCAGAGTTCTAGTCAGGCACTCCGTCCACAAAACCATGTTGGCAGTCTCAAGTAAACATACAGTATACCAGTCATGAAAATAAAGCAAGTGGACAAGCACGAGTTCAAACTAACTCTATTAGGTTAAAAAAAAAAAGTAATTTTAATGTTTTGAAACCGGATTTAAATAATTCTGAGTTGCAAGCAATAGGTATAAAGTTTTGTACATATGAGTTCCAACTATTTGTGAACTAATATAATCCACAGGATATATAACAAAAATGTTTCTAACAAAAGTAAAGTGATAAACAAAGAAGGGGAAAAAGCGTTATAGCACTGTCTTTGATATTTTACCCACACACAGATTTATAATCTGAGAATTTTATTTTCTTGAATGTATGATAAATTAGTTTTGTTCTCTAACTCCTACACTGAACAAACTCTTAACTGCATTGCAAATGGAGCATTTATTTCTTTTATTTTTGCTTACAAATGCAGTAATTAGAGTAATCTTAAACGTGTATTACATCTTTTACTACCATTCCATAGTCATATATTCTAAAAGCATATATACCAATGTTTACTATCAACTCACTCTCACCAATTCATGGCTTGGTGGGATCTTAAATGACATTATAAGATCTGGTAGATTTTCACACAAATTAACAAGAAAAAGAAAAAGAAAGCAATCCAGAGGAGTGCAATGCAATCAGCGTTGATAAATTTGAAGTGAGGAAACTCTTCCTGTAGTAATTGTTTCAGCAGTTGGATTTTGGTTAGAGAGACAGCATAACATAATGGCCTGATAGTTAAGTTGTAGGAACTAGACTTCATTAATGCCCAGTTACTCTATCTCATAGGGCTGTTTGTGATGTGGGAAGGAGAAAAGCTATGTATGCTGCCTAAATTTCCCTACAGAATTTAGTCAAAACTAAGGCTGTGGTCACAGTGGCAATATGAATTGACTGCTATTCAAACTTTTTAAAAATCAGGTTCCAGTCATGTGGTATTTAAACCAGTGGCCACATCCAGATGCACTGAATGGTAATTAGTTTATTTCTGCTTATTTAAACCAGTTTTGGTGTCTATACTGCTGAAATTCTCTCATGTTCTTTCTGTTTTTGGAACATACTGTTCCAAAAGATTTTGTTTCCATGCCACCCCCAAAAAGGAAGTGACACATCTTAAACTGAGTGTTTAGGAAGTGCCACCTGGTGTCACAATTGCTACAAACAAGGGGGGGGGGACACTGTACGGATAACCCCAGGTGATTACTGATGGAAAAATGAGAAGGGGGGTAGTTTCTACTTTCTTTGTTGTGCAGTGCTCCTGGCATATGGGCCATCCTCTATGTAAATGGTGGCAAAACTTCGGCATTCCATATGTTTTGGACACAGCTCCCACAGACCTTTGTCATTGGTAGTACATGCTTGGAATTCTGGGTGTTGTGGTGCAAAACATCTGGAGTGCCAAAGGTTTGCCACCACTACTCTATGCCCAGATGTGATGCAGTAATAAATGTTTCAAGAAATAATGTTTAAATATTAAAGTGAAAACTGTGGTGCCCCACTACCCAAAATCTATAGAGGCACAAATTAAAACACCAGCAGTGTTCACATCCACACAACCACATTGAATTATATTGCTTTTAGAAGCCCCTATCAGCCAGCTTGGGGTGGGGGGGGGAACCACTTGTTTTTCAGCCCATCAGCTTCATCAAATGTGTTTTGTGAACAATAAAATTTAAACTGACTAAAATGATGCTTAAATGTGGCTCTTATAATCGCAGCCTGATTCATAAACAAGCAGTCATAACAACTGGATCTTGCAATACACCTCATATCTGACCCCCTCTAATCTCTCTCACACACACGAGACTCTAAATGCACCTCTGCCACTGTTGTAACCTCTCTGTCATGCTAGTCTGTCTAAGATAAAAGTGTTTTTCAATGGGTTAGAGATTGGTGAGGTCATTTCCACACAGGCCTTACATCAGCCATTTCTAATTTTATCCTTTGGTTGACAAAGAAGCTATGGGGGATGAGGGAGGAAATTGTCTAGTAGGACAGGTGGCTTCCGAGGATGTAATTATGACCATCCTTTGCCAGATGTGTGGGAGACTTACCCACAAGTCCTCTGGATGCCCCTGGAATTATCCACCAGGTACTTTCTCCAAGCACTTGAGAGAAAGGAGAATCCTCTCGTCAGCTATAACGTGGGTTGCCAAGCACCAATTTGCTGACTTACTTGGATGCAGTGTGATCTGGGGGCTGCCAAAGGGTTTCTATTCCAAGTATTCAGACAGCAATTAAACTGTGGGACCTGCACACCCCCAATTACAGCATGTCTCCATAGGGCTCTGTTTACCAGACCAGTTCACTGACAATTATATGTCTTTGGAAGTATTCAAATCAGCCAAAGGAACACCAAAATAACATGTTGTGTCCAAAGATTGGTGTGAGTTTGAACCTGTCCTCTAAGAGTTCTTCCAGAGGAGAGTTCCAATGAACAATTGCCTCATGCCTTGGTGGGAGGGGGGGGGGCTTTCAAATATTGTCCTCCTTTTGCAAGTCTCTTGCTACTTTCATATCTCCTCCCCCACCTCATATTTTCCATTGAAGAGTGAAAAACTGAATAAGCACACAATACCTGTGTCGCTTGGCCGTGCTATCTCTTGCACACACAGCATGGGCGAATAAAATTGGACCTTCCAATCTTTGCATGCCTTCAAAGGGACAGCTGTGCACTGAATTTGGACAAAACTCAATTAAAGATCCAACTGGCCTAATTCAGACTAATTTGCCGGAGAGCCGGATAGAAGCAATCTGCTGATTTCGTTCTGAGGCAAAAGAAAGCAAACTTACCAAATCCATTCATATCTGGGAGGCTACTGGGATAGAATGAGCAAATATTGCATCAGCCTACTTTTTCACACCAAATACACAAGCCCATGGAGCTGTCTATCTAAAATGGAGTTCCTCTGTTTTCCTCTTTAGGGTCTATCATATCTTCAAATTCCATGTACAGTATATATCAATGCAAAAACAAAACAAAATAAAAAGTTAGTGCTTTTTTTGGTTTTCCAATGCTTTGACTTTAATTTAGAAATAAATTTGGTTCTGCGTCACAAACCAAATCAGTTTGAGAATAAATCAGTTCAGAGAGAAGTCAGAGTGCATTCTGAACTGAATCAGGGACCTTCGCCAAGTCCTGACACAGACCCCCTAGAACTCCTACTCAGTAGCCTTTCATTCTTCCTCACAATGTGCTCTCCCTTTTATCTCAACTTTTCTAGGCAAGTTTCCTCTCAACTCCACATCTCTCTCTCTCTCTCTCTCTCTCTCTCTCTCTCTCTCTCTCTCTCTCACACACACACACACACACACACACACACACACACACACACTGAAGTGTTCGGTTTCTTCTCTCACCCAGATACTTATTTTCTTCTCCCACACATCCACCCAAGCAATGTTCCACACACAAACACAGAGATGCACAACTTTTCTCACTCTTCCGTCTTCTCTTCCACCCTCTTTTTCCTTCTTCTCATTTTTTCACATTCTCTCCGCTGTGTTTCACATTCTCTCCGCTGTTGCCCATTCAGCTTTCACCCCTTCTTCTTCTTTCACCCCTTCTTTACCTGGCAACAGGGCCTTATTTCTCTCTCAGGCTCTTGTTTGACTCTTTGAAGGCTTAAGGGGAAACTACAGGGGAATAAGTTATACTGAGTACACTGTTTCTTCAGTCATGTCTCTAGCCCACATGGAGTATCCCACAGGCCCTGGCTGCAGCTACTAGTTAAAGGAGAGCACAACACTACTCATAAAATTTATTCCAACATATGGTTTTCTAGGCAAGAAGTATTCAGATATCGTACACCATGCCCTACTTCTGTGGGCACCTGAGACTGAGCAGTTTGGCCAAGGACATGGGCTAGGTTTTCTCTGAGAAGGTGCAGTAGGGAATCAAACTATCAACCCCCGGTTGTCTGCGAGTTCAACTATATGTTCCAGCTAGAGATGGGCACGACTTAGCGGTATTTTCGTTTTCGTTTTCGTTTTTTCGTTTTCGTTACGTAACGAAACGAAAATGAAAAACGGTTCAAAAATGGACCGAAAACGGAAACGAAACGACTAATTTTGAGCCAATTTTCGTTTTTCATTACTGGAAAAACACATAATGGAGCTAAATGGGGAGAAATGAAAAATTTTTCGTTTTCGTTTTCGTTTTTCCATTTTCGTTACGTAACGAAACGAAAATGAAAAATTTTGAAATTAGCTCACGAAAACGGAAACGAAACGAAACGGACCCTAGCCGAAAACGAAAACGAAAACGAAAAATTTTTTCTGAGTCGTGCCCATCTCTAGTTCCAGCCCATGAACATGCAACATTTTGAAACAGTGAGCTCCCTTTGATCCCTCCCTGGGAGAATAGTGGCCTACCAATGATACAAATTAGAGATGGGCACGAAATGAACAATTTTTCGTTTCCGTTTTCGTTTTTTCATTTCGTTACGTAATGAAACGACAAACGAATTTTGTCTCTAAAATGAAACGAAATGAACAGAAACACGAGAAATTTTGTCGTCCGTTTCATTTTCGTTACGGCAATACATCGAACTGCTTTAAATGCTAAAAAAAATCACAAAAAATTGAAATAAATGGTAACGAAGCGGTAACGAAACGAACGAAAATGAAAATGATTTTTTTGCAAAAAACGCAAAAAAGGAAACGGACCCCCTAAACGACAAACGACAAACGAAATGCCATTTTTTTGATTCGTGCCCATCTCTAATACAAATAAATAAATAATATTGACCAAATGCTTGGTGCGTAACTCTGCCAGCACAATATGAATGACATTACTGGTTCCAGATTCCATGAGACTTGGGCACAGTGAGATGAAGTTTGTTTCTTTGTTTTTTTAAATGTTTTTGGTATTGTTTTAAATCCTGACTAATGCTTGTATTTTTTTTTATTATATACATCTTGTGGCATTTTTAGCTGTTAACGATTGTATTATCTTAATACAATCGTTAACCCCCTTAAGTTCCCTATGAGGAAAAAAGACAGCCTATAAATAAATAAAATATACAACCCCAAAACAGGGCAAAATTAAGCAGTCTGCCATTGCTGGTGGAATTTTTCCTACTCCTCAATAGGATAATACTTCTTTGTGGTGCAGTGGCTAAACTGCTGTACTACAGCTATGCTCATGACCTGGGGTTCAATTCCAGGTAACCAGCTCATGACTAACTCAGCCTTCTGTCCCTCTGAGGTCAGTGAAACGAGTACCCAGTTCAATAGGGGGTAGGGTGGCAATGTGTAACCTGCATAATTCAATTGTAAACCACTCAAAGAGTGTTTAAGCACTGTAGGATAGTATATAAGCACAACACGGGCTTTTATTTTAGATTACAGCAGCAACAGCAGGAGGAACAAGAATAATCATCATACAATATTACAAGCAGTTGCAAATCTCAGAAATAATACTGACAGAGCTACAAAAAGGGCAGTGTGGACAGGTGCCAAGTCCTGCTGGAAAATGAAGACAGCATCTCCATAAAGCTCGTCTGTGGAAAGAAGCATGAAGTGCTCCAAAATCTCCTGGTAGATGGCTACATTGACCCTGGACTTAACAAAGCACAGTGGACCAACACCAGCAGGGCATGGCTCCCAAAATCAACACAGACAGTGGAAACGTAACACTGGACTTCAAGCATCGTGCATTGTGTGCCTCTCCATTCTTCCTCCAGACTCTGGATCCTTGGTTCCCAAATGAGATGCAAAAGTTGCTCTCACCAGAAAACAGGACTTTAGACCACTGAGCAACAGTGTTCAGGAGCAGCTTGACAAGAGGAATACGACATTGGAAGCCCATGTCCAGGATCCGTGTGTGTGTGGTGGCTCTTGATGGACTAACTCCAGCCTCAGTCCACTCCTTGTGAAAGTCCCCAACACTTTTGAATGACCTTTTCCTGACAATTTTCTCCAGGCTGCGGTCATCCCTGCTGCTTGTGCACCTTTTTCATCCACACTTTTCCCTTCCACATAACTTTCTATTGATGTGCTTTGATACAGCACTTTGCAAAATTTCTTTTGCAATCTGTACCATTTGGGGCTTTCCCTCCTTTTGGAGCGTGTCAATGAGGGTTTTCTGCACAATTGTCAGGTCAGCAGTCTTTCCTATGATTGTGATTTCTACTGAACCTGACTGAGAGACCATTTAAAGGCTCAGGAACCCTTTGCAGGTATTATGGATTCATTAGCTGATTAGAGTGGGACCCTTTGAGCCTCGAATATTGAATCTTTTCACACGATTCTAATTTTCTGGGATTGTGAATTCGGGGTTTTCATAAGCTGTACGCCATCATCATCACAATTATACCAAAGTAAGGCTTGACATATCTTGCTTTGCATGTAATGAGTCTATCTCATATATTAGTTTCACCTTTTGAGTTGACTTACTGAAATAAATGAGCATTTGCAGGATATTCTAATTTTTCGAGTTCCACCTGTAAAAACACCTCAGGTTTACAAAGTATGATCAACCAATGAAGAAACAGCAGGGATTGATGAAAATGACCCGAGCAATGGAAATGATTAATAACTCACTCTGAGAAATGTCCACATATAAGCTAAATCTGGGAAACCACAAAAACACAGAAACAACAGCATATGTATTTTTCCAAGTAATTATCTACACGAGCCCAATAGGAAACCAATTCAGCAGTAATTGACAAGAATATTCCGT
This sequence comes from Phrynocephalus versicolor, assembly GCA_023846285.1. Classification (NCBI taxonomy): domain Eukaryota; kingdom Metazoa; phylum Chordata; class Lepidosauria; order Squamata; family Agamidae; genus Phrynocephalus; species Phrynocephalus versicolor. The sequence goes on from JAHTLZ010000008.1 coordinate 10,742,386, forward strand.
GCAGACCTTCTCTCCCTATCTCTCCAGCTATGTCAATTAGGGGCAGTTTTCTAAATATCTACGAAAAACTGGAGGTCCGTTTTATTGGACAGGATACATTCGAAAAGCAGAAGGAATATTATTAAATTGTTTCCCCCTTAAATGCTGAAAGAAAAGAAACTCAACATCAGATAGCAGACACACTGTGATCTGAATAAAGAACCTGTCCACCATCTGGCATGCTTAGCTAATGGCAACTTGAGTCCTTGCCATGGAGTTGTTCCATGTGTTTGTCATCCTTTCAAGGCTACGTTGCCATAGGACTAAATCCACAAAACATAGGACAAGATCCAAGAGAATCACAGAATGATGCCTAGCACATACTCAATGGCTCTTTGGACACATATCATTTATCATCTCATTCTGTGTAGCATGGGAAACTACTTTAAAATGGAAACAACCACTATAAGATATTCCACTTTCAATTACAGAACAGAACGGGAGAAATATTAGTGGTGTCTTTACTGGAGATCTCTGTCCTCTTCTGAACTCTGTATTAGACTACTGTAAAGCCAGGGGATGTCTCTGAAGACAATCTGGAAGCTGCTTTGTTCAGGATGCATTACTAAATTGGATTACCTGGAAGTGTATGTTAAGAAGCACACCTTGATGGTCCTTAAAGTGTTGTTCAAGCATTCAATCTGTTTCATGGCTTGGAAACTGAGGACACTGTCCTGTCTCCCCATGAACTTGTCTGCAAATTAACAGTAAGGAACCTTGGATTCCCTAGATAGTTTGAACAATAAGCTCCTGAATCTCCTTACCGGGCAATCTAGTTATGACTTTTGGGAATTAATACAAAGATGAGAGCAACACATAATATATCACCTATCCCCTCTACTCTACTAAGCACTGCCTATCATTAGGAAAAGGGCACATTTCCGTAGCTCTGTTCAGTTGTTGCCTATCCAGAGAAGCTATTAGTCTCCTCGCTTGCTATCATTTATTCTCCCATGCAGAAAGCAATATGCCTTAATTGAAGACTTCCTGGTCATATGCAGTGCCTAAAGCAGTGGTTCCCGACCTTTTTCAAGTCACAACTCACTTTTATAATAGCCAAGTAACCTGCGAGACCCACCACATTGCCAAAAAAATGGATTTTTTAATGGGGTAAAGTCAACCTGAATTTGGCAGCAGAAAAAAATGACAATTATAGGCCTGTCACCAATATTGCTTTTACGAGCAAGGTCTGGAAAGGGTGGAGGCGAACCAGCTTCAGTGTTTTCTGGATGATACCAATGTCCTTGATCCATTTCAGGCGGTCTTTAGGCCACGCCATTTTACCTCTTTATAAACATATGGTGAGGCCCTATCTGGAGTATTGTGTACAGTTCTAGTCACCATACCTCTAGAAGGATATTTTGGAAATGGAAAAAGGACAGAGGAGGGCAATCAGAATGATTAGGGGACTGGAACACCTTCCTTACCATCTGAGGCTGCAACGGCTGGGCCTCTTCACTCTTGAACAACGGCGCCTAAGAGGTGATGTGATTGAAGTTTATAAAATCATACATATTTAGTGTGCTGCACTGTAACATGTTTGAAAAATTAATGTGTGAGGCTTGGAATGTTTATTCTTAATAATGTCCTTGCACAGTGTTCATGTCTTTAAAGTGCACGTTATAAAGAGTATTTTTATTTTAAAAAAATAGATGTTTCTGTCTTTTTTCTAGGCTTCAGAACAAATTAATCAGTTTCCCTTTCATTCCTATGGGAAACCGTGTATCACAAGAACAATTTTTCATAACACAAAATGACTCAATAGAATAAATTACAGCATTTTTCCATGTACAAGACTATATTTTTATCTTAAATTGTTACACTAAAAATTGAGGGTCATCTTATACATGGAAGTAAGCTGAGGAGAGAACTGTGTAGCTGCAAAACTGTAATTTTGGCTTGGAAAAGTAGTGGCTGTCTTATACATGGGGGTGTCTTATAGACGGAAAAATACAGTGAATTCTTCTTAAGAGGTATTACTGTAGTTGGTTGCATACGCAGATCTCATGACTAAAAAAATCTTTTTTTTAAAAAAAAAAAAAGAGTGCTCTTCTTATGCTTATTCACCTTTTTACCAAAATAGATACTGTGGAAGTATAAGGGGTATAAGTTTTGCATTCTTGCCTAGTTAAAGCTCTGGGCACTAAGATAATTGGCTAGTAAAAACCAATTATTTCCTGTGAGCCCAAGGATAAAATGTGATGCAGCAAATTTTTGAGTATAAAGGGAATATTTTCAGACCCTGAAAAACTGCTGTTTCATTTCAGACTGTCAAGCTATATGGACAAGTCTCTTATCCTTGCATAAGGCAGCTTCCTGAGTTCATAGCCATGATAACTCAGAATAGAATGCGTAACAGAAATTAAATGTATATTAATGAACTGCATATTTGCATACTATTATTAATAGTTTATTCACATACCGTTCACAGGGATAGGTGACTTTACATTCATGTTCAGAGCTGGTCGATGATATTTGGCTACCTGAGGCACAGCATCAAATATTAATTTCCATTCCAAGGATGAAATGCATAGTACCTTAGGCCAGGCCGGTTATTTTCCTATCTGATATTAAAAATCTCCCAAGTGCTTCTTCCTTGCCTGGCAGAAAAAAATAATCAACCAGGAATATTAAATAGTTAACAATTTGGTAGATTCTCAAGACAGTCAAGATTTTCTGCCTGAGATGACAACGTCATCCTGACAAGGTCATCTTCCTTTGTTTCTTGTTTTTCTAGAATGCTTCTCAACCCAGGAGAACCTCTGCAAAAGAGTACTGTACTTGGAAAATTAAGCAATGAGCCAAGAATTCATCCTGAATTATATCTAAAAAAAGATCCATTCATGGTTCTCCCACTTCATCTAGCTATCATGGTTTAGAACTGGGGCAGGGGGACTCATTTCATTGCTGTGTATGTTAGGTAAATGTAAGCAATAAAGGAACTTTTTCTGGATGTACAGTAAATCAAAAGATCTATATCCAGAGATTTTTCAGTAGATCCAATTCTATTTTCTACCAACACTTGACTGATTCACTGTCACCCTACAGGAGAGTACATGAGTGTTAGATAACTTGGTACAATCTGCAACATGGTAGGACTCCAGCTTTTAGACTCCAGGCAACATAGCCAATGATCAAGAAATAGGGGGATTATGATCTAATTTAAAATGTCTGTGGGACACCAGGTTGCCTATTTATTGTATGTTTTAGAGGGGAACAAGAAAAAGGGGGCCTTGCTCTAGGATGGTCACATTCTGAAACTGAACAAGGGCTAGGACGGCAGACAGGCATCCCTGCTCAGTTCTTGTAAACTCAAACCTGTGGCTTCCTTTAAGGTGTCAGACCCGTCAGTCCATCTCGTGTTTGGTCTTTCGCCTTTCTGCCTTGCACTTTTCCCTGCATTACAGTTTTTTTTCAAGAGAACCTTGCCTTTTCATGACTTGCTCAAAATAAAATGGAATCAATTTCAACCTTTTATTATTATTTTTTTTTTTTGCCTACAGAGATAGTTTGGACTTGATTTGATCTAGGACCAACTGTTGGTCTTTCTGGCAGTCCAATTCTCTCCTCCAGCACCACATTTCAAACTAATCTCTCTTTTTTTTTGGGGGGGGTCCTTTCAGCTTTGTTAACTGAACATAAGAACATAAGAAGAGCCATGCTGGATCAGGCCAAAGGCCCATCTAGTCCAGCTTCCTGTATCTCACAGTGGCCCCACCACATGTGTCCGGGAATGCACAAGACTAGATATCTGTCTCCTGATATCACTCCCCTGCATCTGGCCCTTGAAGTATCCCAGTTTTAAGCCTGGAGATTACACATCTCCATCATGGTTTGTCACCTGTGATGGACTTTTCCTCCAGGAATCTGTCCAATCCCCTTTTGAAGGCATCCAGGCCAGATGCCATCCCCACATCCTGTGGCAGGGAGTTCCACAGACTAACAATGTGCTGGGTGAAAAAATATTTTTTTTCTGTTCTTACGTTCCCAGCCCTCAATTTGAGTGTATGTCCCCTAGTTCTGCCCATCTTTCACATCCATACATGGTGATTGGGTATGCAGGAATGTGGGTTATCTTGGTCTTGGTCTCCAGTGGCACCACCTTACATTTGACATTTTCTAATTCCTTCTTTGCTTTCCTTCCAAGTCTCAGTCTCCTTCTGATTTCTTGCATTGCAAGTTGATTCAAGCAAACACACATTTGAGCTCTTCCAGCAAAACAGACCTTTATATCTCCAGCTTATCCTGTTCTCATGATCTACTCAAAATGCTCCTGTTAGACGGTTAAGACCAGATCCCTTGGAGAGCACTTTAAAGTTCTTGCATCTTTCCTTTGAGCTTCCTGCAGTTGGTTTCTTCCAAGAAGCTTGTGTGAAAAAAGCACTGACACGTAGGTGTTAAATGGGGTGGGGTGGGGGATTTTAGACATATTCATGAAGCCAAGACAAACAAAGGATGTACTCATCAGCATTAGAGGGCTAAGTGGGGGAAAACATACAAAATGACTTCATGCAAAGAAGTGGGAGGGAAACAATTGAAGCCTACAGTTTCAGCTAACCCTTCCTCTAGGGCAGTGAAGTGAAGAGGTGGCCTTAAAAGCAGAGGTGACCAACTGAGGTCTATCGACAGCTGCTACTAATGGTCAGAACTAGAGATGGACATGAACTTTGGTTAAGAGGTCCATGCTAGTTCGTACACACAACACACCACAGGTGCTGTGCATTCCCTTCTGGGCTTCCCATGCCAATGACTCATTCACCAGTTGGAGCACACTCCTCTCCTCCTCTTCTTTGGCTGTTTGGCCATTTTATGGTGGGGACTGCTTGATGAGCCAGAGAGCATCATGTACTAGCCTAGCTGGTGGGTGGAGGATCCAGCTGGGGAGATGGGGAAAGGGAAGGCACAGCACCATGTGCATATGAACTGGCATGAATCTTCAAACCAAAGCTCGTGCCCATCTCTAGTCAGAACCTCAGAGCTTGGAGAGAGAATACTTGTAGAAACTGTAGAAAGAAAGGAACAGCAGCAGAAGGCGGCTCTCACAATTCTTGGACACAGTAAGACCCACCACGATGTAATAAGCTAAAATACTATGGGCTTTAGAAGAGCCTATTTTTATTGCTAAATCATGAATGTGACTGGCTGACCTTAAGCTTCCCTTGCTCACGCATTTGCTCTCTCATTCTCTCTACTTACTTCATTGGGTTATTGTGAAGAAAAGGTGAGAACACAGGAATAAGACAACTTGATCTCATTAGAAACTTGGCAAAATAAAAATGTTAACTAATGAATGTCTTCCATTTCATCTATAAACGGTTGGGGACTATAAGAAACAAACCCCAAGGGGGAGATGTGCAACATTTAGAATCACAACACAAGATATTTACAGGATGTGGTTTATCTTTGTTGGGAAAGGGGAGTATTTTCAACCAGTCGCAAGGGTTACTAAATCCAGAAATACTCCCAAGTGTTTACTTTGAAACACTCCCAAACCTTACCAAGACAGTGTATGACTCCCCCACCAACAACACACATAAGTAAACAACCCAAAGGCTTACTATAATTCCACCCTTCCTGTTAAATGCTTGACTCTCTTCATCTGCTCCTGAATAGCCCATTTTGTATGAATCCAATTCCCCGAGAAACCTTATTTTTGTACTCATTCTTTATCCAACCCCCAAAGACATAATTTTTGATCAAGTGTTTTTCTCACCTACCAGCAAAAATATTGTTTATTTCTTATAAATGTTGTCTTGTAATTGATTCACCCTGAGGCATCATCGCATCACTCTTGCTGTTCAACTATCGACTCAGAAGCATGGACCACCCCTTGCCCTTGCCACAGCACCTTCAGCAACCTATCAGGCTGCTTCCTTGTTTTTCCCTTCACCTTCCCATCCAAGTGCAGCTAACATCACAACCAGATGCAACTCATGACACTGGGTCTAAAATTCAAGAAAAATAATCACCAGAGTTGATGGTTGTAGGCATGACAGCAATTATACCAAGAATCCCAACTAGATGGACTTAGACAAGCATAAATTTAAAATGAATTGAAATTTTGTTTAAAAATTGCTAATTTGTCAGCCCAGATTCATATTTATATCTCTTTCCTACTACTGTAATATGAATTAATGATTTTTAGTGATTTTTAATTCATTGTTTCATTGGACTATAAAATCCAGGTGCCTGAGATACTCTTTGTGGGTGCATAACTTAGACATCTGAAACCCAAACTTCATCAAGCATACAGGGCTTGTAGAAGACAATCAGGGGAAGCTTCTCTGCAATGTTAGTGTCTCTAGGTGCCAGGCAGGAAATTTTATATGTTTTTTAGCATTTTCCTGATTCATGCCACTTCTAGTCCCTACTGTAACCCCCCTCAATGGCCCAACAGAGAGAGTTGGGAAGCAGAGACCTCCAGGTGTGTGCCTATTGATAAATCTCTTGTCTATCTTGTCTATTAGGAAGAACTTCCTAACGGTTAGAGCTGTCCTGCAGTGGAATATGTTGCCACAGAGGGTGGTGGAGTCTCCTTCTTTGGAGGTTTCCAAGCAGACACTGGATGGCCATCTCTCGGGAATACTGTGATGAGAGTTCCTGTGTGGCTGGGGGTTGGACTGGATGGCCCTCGAGGTCTCTTCCAACTTTATGATTCTATGCCATATTATTCATAAGGTTGACTAAGATGATACTAGGGCCCTGCAGACTGTCCTAGGGGCCCTTTTTTCTGAAGTACCCTAGGGCTCCAATGGTTATAGGCACTTTGCACTCTGAGTTGTAGCAATATGGGTTCATGTACTCATCCATGATAGTGTCACTGTTCAGGTAGGAGCAATAAAATACAGGAGATGCTCTGTTTCAGTTCACATATGCTGTTCAACCTATTTTGGTGCATTTCTATTAAATGTTTGCAGTATTGTTATAAACTTCTCCACTTATATGCAATCATATGCTAAACAAGTGGTCATTATTTCTGAAGAGTTCTACTTGCACTATCTATCTATCTATCTATCTATCTA
>JAHTLZ010000008.1:10749456-10765564 GCA_023846285.1 Phrynocephalus versicolor
TACCTACCTACCTACCTACCTACCTACCTACCTACCTACCTACCTACAGTGGACCCTTGTATAACAAACGGTTTGTATAACATAAATATAACATACAATATAAAAATTCTGGAGATAGGGGAAATTTGTTTAACAGAATCGCCTATGGGGCAAATCTGTACAACATAAAAATGGGATCACTCTGTTTTCAATACATTCCTATGGAAATTTGTATAAAATAAAATTTGCTTAAGATAATTTCATAAAACAATTGAATAAAATTCTTCAGGAGACCCTCAATATGTATACAGAGCTGTGTACTGCAGTGTAGTACTCATTTGTACCAGAATCGGGTTGTCAGCTATTGTGGGGTGAAAGACTGAAGCACTGGAGGGGCCCTAAAATACCTGAAAGCCTAGGGGCCTGACTATCTGTTAATACAGCCTAGCAAGATTATGTTTATAAGTTACTTTATCTCTACTGTATTTTAAAATTTTCTCTGATACCTATTTGCTGTTTTTAGTTGATGGTGTTGCGCTGCTTCTGATTGTACGGATTTTAAATTATATTTGTATTTCTATTGTTCATCAACCTAAAACATATTAGATATGGGATATAAAACAAATACATTTCAGACTAATGGTCTCCAGTTTACCCCAAAAGCTAGTGGAAGATTTTTTTTCATTAACATACCTTTGATTATTTTCTATTACCTGTTTCCTATGCCTAAATGAAAATACATAAGGTTCTCAACTACCGGTACTCCACTCTAGGAGACTATCAAAATACTAATAGCAAAAAGTTATTTATATACTACCAACCATAAACAGTCTTTCCATCAAACAAGCTAATCCTGGCCCCAACAACAGCCATGATACTTTGGGACATAAGATTATAAGAACATAAGAAGAGAGCCATGCTGGATCAGGCCAACGGCCCATCTAGTCCAGCTTGCTGTATCTCACAGTGGTGCCCCAAATGTGTCCAGGAATGCACAAGACTAGATATCTGTCTCCTGATACCACTCCCCTGCATCTGGCCCTTGAAGTACCCCGGTTTTAAGCCTGGAGATTACACATCTCCATCATGGTTTATAACTTGTGATGGACTTTTCCTCCAGGAATCTGTCCAGTCCCCTTTTAAAGGCATCCAGGCCAGATGACATCACCACATCCTGTGACAGGGAGTTCCACAGACTAACAACGCGCTGGATGAAAAAGTATTTTCTTTTGTCTGTTCTTACTCTCCCAGCCCTCAATTTGAGCATATGTCCCCTAGTTCTGGTACTTTGTGAGAGGGAGAAGAGCTTCCCTCTATCCACTTTACTCATGCCCTGCATTATTTTGTACGTCTCAATCATATCCCCTCAGCGCCTTTTTTCCAGACTAAAGAGGCCCAAATGTTTTAGCCTTTCCTCATAAGGGAGGTGCCCCAGCCCAGTAATCATTTTAGTCGCTCTTCTGCACCTTTTCCCCTCCTTCCATTTTTAAAAATTGGTATGACATCCGCTATCCTCCAGTCCTCCAGCACTGTGGCCGTTTTAAGAGACAAGTGGCATATAACCGTTAAGAGATCTGCAATTTCATTTCTCAGTTCCGTAATAACCCTTGGGTGTATGCCATCTGAGCCCAGTGACTTGTTAATCTTCAATTTATCAATTAGTCCTAAAACATCCTCTCTTTTAACCTGTATTTGATTTAATTCCTTAGTCGAGAGGGGCCGTTCAGGGACATTGAGAAAAGCATATAATTTTGGAGCTACCAACAAGAACTTAGTGCATGGCCTGAAGATGAATTATCATCATCATCAAAAGTAACTGATCTTCAAGAAAAGATTGAAGACTTGGTTATTTCAATCTGCTTTCCCTGGTTATTAACTGTTACGTTCCCTTACTGATTTTGTAATGAAATCCCGTCCATCATTAGTTTATTTTATTTACTGTGTTTTTCCATGTATAAGACTATATTTTTACTAAAACTGTTAGACTAAACATTTAAACATTGCTTTGGGGTTATTATTTGGGCGGGGTGTGTGTGCCATGTTTGCATTAGCTTAAAAAGACAAAGAAATGTGTTGGCAATGTATCAATAATGCTTTATTCTTTACACATTGAGTAACACTAATGAGCTATGAATGAGTTACATAAGTAACTGTGAAAAAACCAATATTCTAAACTGTATCATCATAGCCAACATATCCAACGATGAATGAGTTAGAGCTTCAAATTACACTTTTTATTCCTGACTGCTAATGAAGGTGACACAACATTTAAATGTTTGAGAGAGAGAGAGAGAGAGAGAGAGAGAGAGAGAGAGAGAGAGAGAGAGAGAGAGAGAAACTCGTAGGGAACTCAGATTTACTGGAAACAAAACCATCAGCTCTGTTAAACTAACTCCTTAACTCTGAGGCAGGCTGCCACATGCTGGTGGAAATGTATGCAAATAGTGTGTGCCTTGATTCTAAGTTCACAAAGGTACCTGGCTCAAGGCCAAAGTTCAATTATCAAGTGGCTAGCTATTAATACTCAGGGATTCTTAACCATCTTTGCTACTTGTCAGCCACTATTTTCCTAATCAGAGACTGACAAACTCTAAATAACTCCTTAATCAAGTACTTAGGATAGGTTTCCCTTTGTAGCTTAAAACAGGCAGGCAAAACATCGACACAGACATTCCTGGAACTGGAATATAGTTCCCACTGCTTCCGTTGCCTCTCTAGCTTACTCTGATGCAGCCACAGCCACCATGTAGAGATACATTGGCCTGCTATCTCTGCAACTATGCACATGGCAGCCTCTCCCAGCTACTAAAGAAAACATTTTTTTTTTTTTTTTAGGTTTTACAGTCCACCAGATCGGTAACATTTTTATCATAACCAACCCACAGGCAGGAGTGAAACAATTTTATTCATCCTTTTATTAAGGCAGCCAGCCTGTCAACCGTGTGGCCTCTGCACATGTTCCCACTTCAAGAGGCAGGGACACGCATAGAGACTGCAGGTCTGCAGGAGCTGGCTACATTTTAAGGTGGTGGCAGATGCAACAGAGGAGGAGGAAGAGGCAGCAAGAGGAAAAGGTAGGGACATCATAAAGGCAGCAAAAGGAGGTGGGGGCAGGCAGTAGGAAGGGGTGGGAGAAGGAGCAAGCTGGGGGACTGGCGGGGCACCCACTCCCTTTTTTAAAGCCACTAGGCCAGTGTTGGCGAACCTATGGCACAGGTGCCAAAGGTGGCACTCAAAGCCCTTTCTGTGGGCGCCCGACATCACCCCTTCACAGCCACCTGTATTCAGGTTAAATTGCTGTATTGGCACTTTGCAAAAAAAAAAAATAGTGGGTTTTGAAATCACATTTTGGCCACTCAGTCGCTAAAAGGTTTGCCATCATTGCACTAAGCTGTCATGGGGGGGGGGGGGCAAACAAACTGATGATTCAATTTGTGATACATTCTGGGGGGGGATATAAATTTGTGGTTTGTGGACTTCCATCTCTAGTCTAAATCCAACCTAAATATCTGAACACATATGATGTCTCCCATCCAAATAAAAACTCACTTTGGTTTATGAAATCCAACAGAGTCACAAAACAGGCAAGGCATTTATTACTCTCATTACTGTGATGATCCATTTTTAAGAGCATATTCTCTTCAGAGGCATATCAAACATTTTTGTGCCTTCTGTTAAGGTACCTAGAAACTTTATTATTCACCTATATCCCACCTCTCCCCCCCCAAAAAAAAATATTAAAGTGATATAGAGGTTTCACTCCTGCCTGTGGGCTGGTTATAGAGTGGATCTGGGAGATTTCTGTGCAGCCCCATGATTAGTACACTGCGGTAGTGGAGGATTTCAATGGGCCTCAAGGCTATAGAACAGTATTTCTCAACCTGTGGGTCCCCACGTGTTCCTGGACTGCAACTCCCAGAAGTCTTCATCACTAGCTGAGCTGGCCAGGACTTCTGGGAGTTGCAGTCCAGGAACATCTGGGGACCCACAGGTTGAGAATCACTCCTATAGAACATCTACATGAAGCCTTTGGATGAAGTCATCGGGAGGTTTGGAGTATGCTGATGATGCCCAGTTCTACTTGGCATGTAGGTGAGGCTGTGCAGGAATCAGAATACTTTCTTGATGCTGTAATGGCCTGGATCAAGGCCAATAAAATGAAGGTGAATCCTGACAAGACAGAGGTTCAGTGGTTGCCATGTCTGATTCCAGAAACTGACATTATTAGACAGCCCACAATTAGAGTTAAAAGCATCTTAATGTTTGTGCAATGTGACATATGCAATCTTTGTGCTTTCTGAAACTGTTTTTCAAAAGAATCTCATGAGTAAGTCCTGAATGATTTATCACCAAACAAAGCAAGGTAAGCTGAAGATTTACAGAGAAGCTCCTACTGTGTCACTATGATGCTTTCACTGGTTAAGAGTGAAGGCTAATCTTCAACATCTGTTTTGCTTTAAAAATTACATAATGAATCTGTTCTAGGTTGAGTTACAGAGAGAGAGAATAGAGAGGGGGTGCAGATGCACTGCATTGATTAATACTCCAGGGACATGGGGGCACAAAGAGTCGGTCACGACTGTAATGACACAACACACTTCTGAATCCATCTCCATCACTGACAAATCAGATGGGCTGTTGGGTGGATATGGACCAAATGACCAGTGTATTTCATGCACAGTAACTTTCCATTTAGGTGGTGACATTGCATTCTATGTGGGGTGCTCTTTAAGAGGGTATAGAGGCTGAAAACATTATATAACTAGGTGATACTAGATAACACTGTTCCAGAACCACTGCAGCAGCTTTCTAACTGTTTCCAGACTAAATTCAAGACATGGATAATGAACTTTCAAATCCCTAAGACAGTTTTCAATCTTGGCTCCAGTTCTTCCTGGACTAAAGCTCCCAGAAGCTTTCACCAATAACTATGCTGGTCAGGATTTCTGGGAGGTGTAGTCCAAGAACATCTAGGGACACATGGATGGGAACCACTGGCCTAAATGCTTGGGATCAAAATATTTGAAGGATAGATCTCTCCATAAACACACGCACAGCCATTAAGATTTGTTGTGGGCTTCTCTGTGTCCCTGGGGGAGCTATGGGGAGATGTAGGACATGGATTTCTCAGCTATAAAACCCCAGTTGACTTCATTGTACTGCCAAGTTAAATCTTACCTGTTCATCAAACCATTCAGTACGTATGGCTAGGGTGAGCAACTTTTGACACACCATGTTTTGGAGTTCAACTCGCTGATCCCCAGCCTGTATTTCCAACACTAAAGGGCTATGGTTCACCACCCCTGATGAAGGGAAACGGTTTCATTTCCATAATTTCAATTTTGTTTTTATTCTGAAATGTTTCATGTTTAAAACATTTTTACAACTGTATTGATATGTTATGTATTCATCTTGTTTCAGAGTCTGTTACCGTGATTTTGTTAATTATCCCACACCCTCTAATCTGCTGATGTGGGTGATGTGGGGTCGGTTTGAAATACTTTAACAAATGATAAATAAGCAAATATTCTACAACATGGGTTCAATATCATAGTAACAAAAGTGTTCTGCTTATATACCGCCCCATACCACTTCAAGTAGTCTCTGGGCGGTTTACAGTTTTAACTACAGTATGCAGGCTACACATCCCCCACAGCCCCAGCAAGCTGGGTACTCATTTTACCGACCTCGGAAGGATGGAAGGCTGAGTCAACCATGAGCCTGCCACCTGGGATTGAACCCCAGGTTGTGAACACAGTTTTAGCTGCAGTACAAGCATTAACCACTGTACCACGGGGCTCCTAAATAAATTGACTAGAATCCTATTGTGCTGGCAAAACATTGCATTATATCCATAGCACCAAGGTGGAAATGCTATCTATGAAGCATTTCCACAAATAGATTGTGCAGTCAGTCACAACAGGAACCACAACCAATTGTGCTTTGCCTGGACGTAATGCCCAGGAAGTTTATAGTGCCATAAATTTATACTGCAAAAGAAGAAACTTGATTCCAGCCACTGACAAAAACAAACAAACGTCTTTGCAGTTATTATATCAGTTCTGTGATTTATTTAGTCCCATCCAGGATATATATCAAGAAACATTTAAAGTAAGATTATTCAACACTTTGAATTATTCAACAATCTTTGAATAATACCTCTTTAAGTCAGATATGCCTAGTAAATTGAATTGTATGAAAGTATTAAGTACATCATACAAATAAAATTAGCCTAGGAAGTAGCAGTAGTCAAATGCTTATGCCAACTCATAAATGCTTTGCTAAAAGACTCTTTAAGTCTTGCCTACTGCATTAGTCAACTCCCTCAAGGTTCTGGCACAAGACCAAAACACCAAAGTCTTTTCACACTTCCACTAAATTCTTCATAATTTCACCAGATTATAGACATAATATCTCCAATCCTGTCCTTCTCCCTCCCCCACAAAAAATAAAATAAAAACTGACTACTGAAAATAAGCTACAGTATTTTCTTGCAAGTTAATGCTGCAGTTTTCAAACAGGGTGCTCCCAAGACTCCGATGAACAAAAGACTGCCCAGTTAAGCAAGCAACACAACAACAGTAACAACATTTTCCAACAGTTACAACATTTTATTAAATGTGTGTGTATACATATATTCACAGGATGTACATATTTTTTTTCACCTAGAAAAATAAGGAGACATACCACCAGTAAATCTTGCAACAAGGAGAAAATTCATATAACCACAGCATCATAGAAGAATTAAATTGGAAATGGCCCATAAGGCCATCAAATCCAACCCTCTGCTCAATGCAGGAATAATCAAAGGATATCTGCCAGGAGGTTGTCCAAATTTATCTTGAATGCCTTGAGCGTTGGAGCATTCACCACCTCTTGAGGTAATGAGTTCCACTGCCGTACTGCTTTAACAGTTAGGAAGCTTTTTTTCCTGATACCCAGAAGTTGGGTTCTCTTAACTTGAACCAGTTGGTCAGCATCTTTCTTGAAATGTGGTACCCAGAACTGGACACACTACTCAAGCTGAGACCTAACCAGTGCTGAACACAGGGGACAAGCACTTCACAGGATTTGGACATTATGCTTCTGTTATTGCAGCCTAAAATAGCATTCACTTTTTTCATAGCCACACCACACAGTTGGCTCATATTGAGCTTGTGATCTACGATGATTCCAAAATCCTTCTCACTTGTGGTATTGCTGAGACAAGTATCCTCCATCTTGTAACTGTGTGTTTGGTTTCTATTTCCCTAGGTGCAATGTGTTGTGTTGTTACAGTCGTGACTGACCCTTTGTGACTCCACATCCATGGAGTTTTCTTGGCAAGAATACTGGAGTGGCTTGCCAGTTCCTACTCCAGGCAGCTACAGCATCTGGTATTCCCTGGTGGTCTCCCATCCAAGTACTAACCAGGGCTGACCCTGCTTAGCTTCTGAAATCAAGCGAGATCGGGTGTGCTTAGAGCATCTAGGCAGCCCTAGGTGCAATACTTTGCACTAATCTCTGCAAGGTACTGTAGGTGGGAAAAATAATTCATTCTGTAGATTTCAGCCAGTGCTCCAGTCTATCAGCATCATTTTGAATTTTGTTTCAGTCTTCCAGCATATTAGCTATTCAACCCAATTTTGTCTCACCCTTGAATTTGACAAGCATTCCCTGCACTCTATTCTTTTTTTTGGGGGGAGGGGGTCCTCTGATGGGTTCTGTGGCCCTCTCCCCAGTTTGGGAGGGTCCTCCCTTCAGCTAGTTGAGAGAATGAGGAATCTTGGTATTATCCTGGATAAGGACCTTTCCCTGGAATCCCAGGTGGCGGCCATGTCCAGGTCGGCCTTTTTACAACTTCAGCTGATCACCCAGATCCATCTGCTCCTGGACAAGGACTCCGAGTGCAGATGCTGGTGATCTCCAGGATCGAGTATTGCAATGCACTCTACATGGGGCTTCCCCTGGGTCTGATTTGGAGACTCTCTAATGGCTGCAGAATGTGGCGGCTAGGTTGGTTGGGTGGTGCTGGCAGATTTTCTCATATCACCCCTATCCTGGCTTGCCTGCATTGTCTACCTGTTGCCTCCTTTATCAGGTTCAAGGTTTTGGTTTTGGTTTACAAAACCCTCCACAGGGTCGCGTCCTAAGTATCTGGTGGAGAATAGCAACCCAGGTAATCTAATGCCTGTCCCACCAGAGCTTCCCAGGCACTCGTGCTCCAAGTAGCCACCCCAAGAGAGGCCCGCAAAACCAGTACATGGAACCAGGCCTTCTCTGTGGCTGCCCCAGTGATTTGGAACTCTCTTCCCAGTGAGGTTTGCCTGGTGCAATCCCTCCCTGCCTTTAGGAGAGCCATGAAAACCTGGCTCTACATTGAGGCCTGTGGCTGATCGGTTGATTGTTATATTCCAAGCCTGCCCAACAGGTAGGCCGTGGGCTATTGGTAGCCCGTGAAGGGTTCAAAAGTAGCCCGCCAGCCATCAATAAAAATATTGAGGGGATAAGTTCTCCACCCTTCCCTCCCCCATCCCAAGGACCACCACTGCCCCAACAAAGTTCTGGGTCTGCCAGCCCACTGTCTCAGCTGAGTGGGGCAGTTCAAGGGCCATGGCGCATTGAAATCTATTCTCTCCAGAACAGATTAATTGATTTTCAATGCATTTCTGTGGCAAACCGCTGCTCTACTTACAAAAGTTTTTACTTATGAGCACGTGCTCAGAACAGATAAAATTCGTAAGTAGAGGCTTTAGTGTAGTAGCCCTCAGGCACTTTGGGCCGGAAAAAGTAGACCTTGGCCTGTTCAAAGTTGAAAAGCCCTGTTATATTCTGTTTAGATTTGCCAGGTGCCTATATTCTTGGTATTTTTGGTAATTTTTGTATTTTTTTTAATCTTAGATACTGTTTACACTTGTATTGTCTCTTGTTTTTGCAATTTATTTTGTTTTTTGGCTTTGTTGTTGTTTACCACCTAGAGTTGCCTTTGTGCAAGCTGGCAGTATGTAAATAATAAATAAACTAAACTCCCTTGTCCAAGTCCTTAATAAAAATGTTGAAGAGCACCAGACTCAGGACTGAGACTCAGGTTACTTTATTTGTTACCACTAAGGAAGGAGCCATTAATCATCACCCTCTGAGTACAATTCAATTGTGTACCCAGGTTACACTTGATCTATCCAGTCCACACCAAGCTGGCTCCCTCCATAATCCCTACTAGATTTTTGCTTTCTACTGATTGTTTACGAATACTTTGTCCTCTTATTTTGTTAACTTGAATGTGGCTGGGTACATCTATAACTACGTCCAAAAGGACTCATGAAGGAGGAGGAGGAGGTTAGGAGCCTCCCCCAGGAAACTTCTTTTTGCCCTCCCTGTTTGCGAGCTCCCTGGCTCAGCTCAGCTTTAATTCCTCAGCTGTGCTCTGTCTGGAGTCAGGAATCAAAAGGCCATCCCAGAACTCACAGCTGTTACTTAGCTCTTAGCAGCAATCAGGATCCTCCCCTTTGTGTTAGTCTAATCCCCTGGCGCTTCCTGTTAAAGACACCCCTTCCCTTTAAGGCGAGCACACACTTCTCAAGCTGAGCACACAGTGCTTCTGTCTGGACAGTTCCTAGAGGTTACTTTAGGTTTCTTCCTGATATATCTCTGAAATAAAAAAGAACCACTCACCTCTCTCGTCTCCTTCCTACCCACCTTTCCTTCCTATCTGTCCTCCAGGAAACTCCTGTTTGCCCGCTCTGGTTGCTCGCTCCCTGGCAGCTTTATTCCTCAGCTCAGCCCTGTCAGAAGTCAAAATCTTCCACTCATCTTACAATTATGGGAAGATAAATATAATAATAATTTACATCTCTGGTTAAAGCTTATGGGGCTGTAAACCCAAAACGTCATCAGCCTTTGGCTCTTCTGCCATGTTCCACGGCAGCTCTGCTGACTGCTCTTCCAGATGGAACATTTGATGTCCTTAAAGTTCTAAATCCTGCTCTGAGGTTTATTACTATTTTTTCCACCATCCATATGATGCTCTCCTTATATTGCTTTATCCAGAATTTTTCCCCAAAATCTCTTCTACATTCATTTGTCTGAAAAGTGTTTTATAAATTTGTACAGGTCATGGACTTTCCCACTTGCATTTGATGTCCACAGTACAGTATAAGCCTCTGGACAGCTCGAAAAAGAGACATTTTTCATCACACAAAGTCGAACAGAGGAGTGGCCTTTCTTAAGGAATTCATAAAGAGTCAGAGAAAATGGGGAGTGGTTGTTTTTTAAAAGAGGGGGTGCACTAACTGAAATACCTACCTAGAAATGACAGCTATGGCTGTTCCACTAAATAAACACAAATTAAGCATTTGAAAAATGCCCCACAAAAATCACCATACTACCAATCAAATAATGCCTGGAGTACAACTACTTTATGAACAATTAATGGAATACAGCAGCAAGCAAGTAATCTTCCTGCTGTGGTTTGTAAAATAGGTCAAAATAAATTAAGGCAGTCTTGGAAATTGAGGCGAGAGATTTTTGGTTCAGTCTTTTTTACATCAGTCCCCAGAATCGTTCTTGTGCAACCAATCCCCAAATATCACATTTTCATTATGAAAATAAAAACCTAGCTGTTTTGATTATAGCTCAGGTCTAATCTATTGCTCAGCAAAAGAGAACTACAGACTCAACAACTGAGGTGAATTTAAAAGGTCTCCGTTGCGATTTAAATAAAGGAAGAGGAAGGAGGGTCTCCATTTTTCTCTCCTTTGGCAGCAGATCTTGAATCAGATGAGACTTTTTGTGTCTCATGTAATTCATTTCTACACATCTCACTTAAAAATAAATACTAGAATAAATAGTGAGCTGACTGGCACTGGAGTAGAAGGGGGGGGGGTTATAGCCATGCTGGGGTTCTTAAATGAGTGGCATTTAAGAGACCCTGAAGCATTTCCCACACAAAAAAAATTATATAATTCCATGGCCAGAATTCGTGTGTGTGTGTGTGTGTGTGTGTGTGTGTGTGTGTGTGTGTGTGTGTGTGTGTGTGTGTGTAAGAGAGAGAGAGAGCTTTTTTTCTATTTAGTAGCCTCACATAATCTCAGACCAGTGAATACCTGTCTATCAAACCTTCCCTCTTTTATTTGCTGCTTGATAGAAGCAGTCATGTTCACAGACCAGCTGTCGCCTACAATCTTGGCTTTGAGAGAGATTCCACAGGTGCTGCCTCCTCACTCACGCAGGGGAGATGAGCGACAGGAAATGCTTATCAACCTGTCTGGTTTGTTACCTCCTGAGCAGTTCTATTATTTGAGACTGCCCAGATTTTCTCATTGACAACATGTATATTAATGGGCAGATGGCCGTTCCATGAACCTGGAACGTGAGTCAGGCTCACCTCACCAGGGTAGGGGCTCAAAATCGGAAATGATTTAGTACTGTGAACAGAAGCACTGTGGTGTAGCTGACAGACAGTTGGACTAAGACTGGAGAGAAGGGAGTTCAGTCGACCAGCCAGCCATGAAGCTCATGGGGCAACCTTGGATCAGTCTCCTCTGTGTCTCTAGCTCACATACACGTACTTCCTAACCAATTATAAAGAAGGATAAAAGTCAGAAAGGGGGCACACATTTCATTGCCCCTCACAATCTTATTGAAAAACAGATGGAATAAATGAAGCATTAAGGAATCTGTTACGAGGATAGACATAACTGAATATCTAAAAGCAATCCATGTTGCAATCTGATGTTGCTTGCTTTCATTGTCTACTCCCTGTATCTTCAATGCATACAGTAGCATTGGTATTATTTGGATCTGAAAAAGTGGGTTTTGATCTACAAATGCTCACATTGAACTAAAAGGTTGATCTACATTGTCCCCCGCCCTTTTATATTTATGTTGTCAACATGCTGAGACAGACTAATATGACTCCTTCCTAAAAGTAAACTCTGGTAAACACTGTGACATTTACTTATGGATTAACATGTAGGATGTGCAATATTTTAAATATTTCTATTCAGAACAACAGCCATCGTGTGCCAAGGTGTGACAAGCCTAGAAATGTTACTTTGGAGACTACAATTTCCATAATGCCCTAGGGAGCATGATCAGTGGGGAATTCTAGGACTGTAGGTCAAAAAAGTAAACTGCCCAAGATCTCAGTCAACTGATATCAATGCCCCTTTTAGACTGAATCCTATCCCTGTTCCAATAAATTTCCATACCATTTCACAATTTTTTTGAAAATAGATTTCACAAAAATCTTCTTTTCATACCCATTTTTTTTGTCTAATAAAATTTTCTGCCTTTTTATGTATATCCACTTTAAGCATTCATACTTTTGTCTGTGATTCCCAAATATAATTTTCAAAAAATACAACGTTTTTGAATTTTGAGAAATGTATCAAAAACTTGAGCAAGGTTTATAATCCATTTGTCAGTCCAGGAAATCTCAATTAAACAAGCAGACCAAAGTTCCCAGAGATGTCATTCATGACAAAACATTTTTCTATGGCAGATGTAGAGATATGTCCTAAAACGGTGCTATTACTAATCTTTGAAAAGGAGCAATGGAATTGGACAATGTAAGAAATAATTTCAAATTTCCAGTTTTATACCTGTATTATAAAGAACATAGATGTTAGTGGATTTTAGTATATTGAGAAATTGTTGTCAAGTGTGAGATTTAAAACCTGTTCAGTGGTTCTCCTGCCCTACGGCTAAGTGCCTTGACAGAGATCCCAGACCCAGAAAGGACCTTTAGTTGATTGTGAGTCATATAGCAGCGTAAATGAAGAAGAACCACATCTTGGTGCACGCAGATCTCTCTTGAGGTATGATGAATTTTGCCAGGGAGAAAAGGAAGGAAACCATGAGTCATCCCCCTCAAGGCAATGACTTCTTCATCTGAAATGCCAGAAAGAATGAAAAAATGCCTTTTCTGATTTTACACTTAAAGCAGAAAAGGGATTGTATGCCTTTATTATTGACATTAAAGGCCTGCCTGATTAACTATCAGAGTGTCAAGAACATTTTCTTACAACTGTCTCAACCAAAGGTCTGCATTGCTATCTGTACTTAACTGCATATTTATAATAGGAAAATGCCAGTGTCTACCACAATGTCAGATGAAAAAAGAGGAAACAGAAAAAAGTCAGCCAGTTAGCAAGAAGGTCTAGGGAAGGGAAGGACTGATAAGGGAAGGGGTGAGAGAAAAGAAAGTAAGGGGAGTAAGAGTAGATGGATATGAAAGATGAAATATAACATTTAATTAAAGGACTGACTGAGCTGATAAGACAGCTGACAGAACAGTGGAAATCGGAGGCTGAAAAGAAACTGTGATATAGGCTAACCCTATTTCTGCAATATGGTCTGATTCAAATTTTAGCTAAAGGAAAAGCAGATAAGCTGTGAATAATGAGCAATCAAGGTCTTAAATCTTTTTACATCCTGCTTGATCATACTGAAACATATCCAGCTTATTCTGGGAAGGGTCTGAAATAACTGTATTTCACCTTCCATTGAAGCATTTTAAGTGTCTTTCTTTTGACCCTGAAAATGATACCTCTGTTTTTCAGACGTGGGCATTTGTTTCAGGGAAACTCAAAGCAAATGACCAGACAACACCTTCAGCCTTGAAAAGAATGTTCAGATGAGCCCTAGATAAGAATCCTAACTTTAGAAAGACTGCATATGAAGAGCATTCTAAAACCACTCGGGATTGTAGCAAGAGGGGAATCAAGTACAATACCAGATGATGGAAGACTCCAGCCTCACGTTATCCCTCATGAGCCAACACGGCGGCAGCGACACCTTGCATCCTATTTATTGTCAGATATTGATCGACTTTTATTATGAGGGGAAATTCATGGGCGTTTCAACCTCCTCTAGTCCTGCAGGGTGTAGGATTTCTCCTGACAGACTACTTCCTTTGGACAATTAGGAGCATATGCCCTTCCCCTCCGTGGTCAATGTCCAAGATATTGTGCAAGGAAGGAAAAGTAGAAAGATTTTTGCAATTTTAAAACAAGAAATATTAATGTTTAGTAATTTAAGTTAAGGTGAGTAACCTGTTATTTTAAGGTGCCACAGGACTTCTAGTTTTTGTTCCTATATTTTCTTATACACGTTTAACACAGAATACATTTTTATAGAATTTTAATGGCTATAATGTTTTAATCTGATTTCTGGTTATCTGATTTCTGGTATCTGATTTTGCTTATTGTTTCTTCTTTTCTATTGTAAACCGCCCGGAGTTCTGTCCGGAAGACGGGCGGTATATAAGCACTAAAATAAATAAATAAATAAATTCATTCTCAAGGGACTTTTATTGAATGCTTATGCAAAAGAAAATATTATTAGTATGGCAATATGCTGTCTTTTAGAACTCTAGTTGAGTGGCTAGTTGAGTGGTAACAAAGTAACTCAGTTCTTTGGCTAGTTGAGTGGTAGTTGAGTGGTAACAAAGTTGAATGGTAGTTGAGTGGTAACAAAGTAACTCAGTTCTTTGGCTAGTTGAGTGGTAACAAAGTAACTCAGTTCTTTGGCTAGTTGAGTGGTAGTTGAGTGGTAACAAAGTTGAATGGTAGTTGAGTGGTAACAAAGTAACTCAGTTCTTTGTTGAGTGGTAACAAAGTAACTCAGTTCTTTGACACCCCCACTTTCTTCAGCAGCTGATGAATGGATAAGGTGGATGAAGAAGTAAAATTTATAAAATAGTAATCAAAGAGGATGGACAAGGTGTTCTTAAAATATTATGGGAACATGCTTTGAGAGAAGAGCTAAATAGTTGGAATGAGGATTGTAATAAAGTATGGGATTCCAAAATATTGAAAATCCATGCTCATGATGATAAAGGAAACATTTTACAAGTTTGTTTGGAGATGATATTTAACCCCATTTAAATTAAATCAAATGCATACACATTATTCTGAGTTGAATTGAAGATGATGTCAGAAAATATGTACTGTACTTATTTTCATATATGGTGGGAGCGTGACATTATATTGAAAATTTGGCAGTCAGTTTC
The DNA here is from genome assembly GCA_023846285.1 of Phrynocephalus versicolor. NCBI lineage: Eukaryota > Metazoa > Chordata > Lepidosauria > Squamata > Agamidae > Phrynocephalus > Phrynocephalus versicolor. Next base: position 10,764,428 of record JAHTLZ010000008.1, read on the forward strand.
CAAAGGAAATTAAGTAAATAAAGTAATTTTTCTACATAAGTGTTCAAAGCTACAATGTTTCATCTCAACCTCATTGTTTGTGCCAGAATTCATAGAATTAAACTGAAGGGGGTTATCATAAGACATAAGAACCCTATATCAATTGGTCGTGACTCGTGAGTAACATGAAGCTTGATTGACTAATGATTTGGACTAGAATAAAGATGTTTCCTGCACTTCCTAAAGAGATATAGAAGAAAAAGAATTCCCTCGGAAGAAAATAGATCAAAGGAAAGAAGGAAATCACAAACTTGCTGTGTCAGAGGCGGTTGCCTACTGAGCAGTGGTATTTTTATCTCGTGGTTTTCTGTTCTCTTATGAAACATTTCAGGAACAACAGTGCACAATAATAAAGGACACTGTGTAATTTAAGGGATATCAGGTTTTCCTTTATGTACAAGCTGCTACAGGAAGCATGAAAATAACAGGCATGTGCCTTAGTGCAACCAATGAAGAAACTCTGCTCCCTTCCCAATGTCAGGTATGCCAACAGGTATAAATTATAAATGATGTCTGGATGTACCATCTATAACAGACAAAGCACATGGAGTGTACAAAATGGCAAGGTTCACAGGTGTATCTAATTTGTGATAAAATGCAGTCTCATGATGGGTGAGCTAATGTATGAGGTAATTCATTAGGTAATGTCCAACCTGATTGATGGACAAAATGTATAAAAGGACAGAGATAGGAGCCATTTTTTCGCTCTGATTTCTGATATTGCTCGCTTATACATGCTGAATTGGAAACTACCTGGATTGATTTCACCTGTGTTTTCTGAACTTGAAATGCATGTGTATATGCTGATGTTCATTTGTTCATGGACTGAAAAGAGAGGCTGCTATAAATGTTTAACAGGTGTAACTTCTGCAAATAAACTGTAGTAGTTGGTGTGTCTCTTGTCAATCTCCTTTACTGAGGACTAGCGCCATCAACAGAGCAAGTCCCTACTTTAAAACCTCAAGAAAATATATAGATACATCTTTCCCTCTCTCTCAAAGGATGCTGCAAGGAGGAAGTAAATATCTTACAAATACACACACACACATGAACACACACACACACACACACACACACACACACACACACACACACACA
>JAHTLZ010000008.1:10770969-10798700 GCA_023846285.1 Phrynocephalus versicolor
CATCATCATCATCATCATCATCATCATCATCATCATCATCATCATCATCATTAGTGGTCAACTGAAGTCCTGCTTACGCACTTTCTTTTTTCTTGCAAAGTCATTTCAAGTCATTGTTGCTTTCTCTCAGTGAGATGATGTCATCTGGATTTTTTAAACTACTGTATTGATTTTCTACAATGGTCATTCTTCCATCACCTGGATCTAATCCAATTTTCCATATGATATAAATTGAAAAGATAGGGAGATAAAATGCACCCCTTTCTGACACCTTTACCTATAGGAAGTCATTCTGTCCTTCCATATTCTTTTTTTAACAGTCACTTCTTCTTCACAATACAAGTTACGCATCAGGGCAATCAAGTGCTGAGGCACACCTATTGCTTTCAAAACAAACCATAGTTTCCCATGATCTACAGAGTCAAAGACTTTTGCTGTAGTAGTCTATAAAGCATACACTTGCCTTCTAAAATTATTTGGTGCTCCCTAGCAGCCAGCAGATATGTGCAATATGATGTTGAATACCTTTATTTGGAACCAATCTTTAACAGGAGTCATTTCTCACTCCATAAAAGGTAAAAGGCTTTGTTACAACACCTTGACCATCATGTTGCTGCTTGTATGGGAAATTAAAGCAATGTTCCTATAGTCATTGATTGTCTTGGCTTATCCTTTCTCGGGGACTAGAATGCATATTTAACATTTCTGGTCTGTGGACCATTACTGTGTTTTGTTTTCCATATTTGTTGTTGCATTCTTATTAGGATTTGGAGAAATCTCTGTACCTTATAGTAGTTCTATTAGTATTCCATCTGCTTCTGGTGATTTATTTATTTCTCTTGTTTTCAGAGCTTTCACTTTGTGCTATAAAACTTTAGGTTCTTTGTCATAGATGCACCCTTTAAACATCTCACACTTCAAATGGGCATATCCAAGATCTTATTAACTCTCCTATATTCAACACACATACACTCAAAAGGGGGTGGGCAACAGGGAGCCCTCCACATGTTGTTAGATTGTACCACCCTCATTCCTCACCATCAACAATGCAGAATATAGTATCATAGAATCATAGAATCATAAAGTAGGAAGAGACCTCAAGGGCCATCCATGATCCAGTCCAACCCCCTGCCATGCAGGAACCCCCATCACAGTATTTCCGACAGATGGCTTCCAGCCTCTGCTTAAAAACCTCCAAAGAAGGAGACTCCACCACCCTTTGTGGCAACATATTCCACTGCCAAACAGCTCTAACTGTCATGAAGTTCTTCCTGATGTTCATATGGAATCTCTTTTCCTATAGTTTGAAACCATTGCCCCAACTCCTAGTCCCTGAAGCCATGGAAAACAAACCTGTTCCCTCTTCAATATGACATCCTTTCAAAAATTTAAACATAGCTATCATATCCCCCCTCAGCCTTCTTTTTGAAAGGCTAAACATCCCCAGCTCCCTAGGCCATTCCTCATATGACATTTCTTCCAGACCTTCAACCATCCTGGTCACCCTCCTCTGCACCCGCTCGAGGTTGTCAACATCCTTTTTAAATTGTGGTGCACAGAACTGGACACAGTACTCCAGGTGGGGTCTGACCAGAGCAGAATAGAGTGGTACTATCACTTCCCTTGAGCTAGACACTATGCTTCTGTTGATGCAACCAAGAATCGCATTGGTTTCCTAGCCGCCACATCACACCGCTGATTGATATTCAGTTTGTGGTCCACCAAGACTCCCAGATCCCTTTCATAGGTACTATTTTCCAGCCAGGTATTTCCCATCCTATATCTGTGCAATTCATTCTTTTTACCTAGATGTAGCACCCTACATTTCCCTCTGTTGAAATCCATTCCGTTAGCTTTGGCCCAACACTAATCTGTCAAGGTCCTTTTGGATTTTTGTCCTATCCTCTAGGGAGTTAGCAATCCCTCCAAATTTGGTATCATCAGCAAATTTAATTAGCATACTCTCTATTCCTTCCTCCAAGTCATTAATAAAGATATTGAACAGCACTGGACCCAGAACAGAACCCTGGGGCACCCTCCTGGTCACGTCTCTCCAAGCTGAAGAGAGGCCATTTATGACCACCCTTTGGGTGCGATCAGTCAACCATTTACAAATCCACCTAACAGTTGCACTATCTATCCCACTTTCTGCTAACTTCTTAGCAAGAATACCATGAGGAACCTTATCAAAGGCCTTACTAAAGTCCAGATAAGCAATATAAAGTCCAGATAAGATAAGATAAGATAAGATAAGATAAGATAAGATAAGATAAGATAAGATAAGATAAGATAAGATAAGAAGAGGGCTGATGGAAGCTGAATGAAGCCCAACAATGCAGAATCTACAAATGTGCAGCTGACAAATGACACAAAATAATTCAGACTTCAAGCATTCTGCAAACCAATTTGTTTAACTCGGAACCCAGGGAGAAATTCAGAGAAAAAGAATGTAGCAGTGACCTCTGCTTCATCTTTGAATGAAAGCAGTCAAGACTTGCCATAGCAAATAACCATCTAGGGTCCCAACTACAGAAAAATCTCCTTTGTGTTTTTTGCATCTTCAAGAAAGACCACAAAGGATATTTTTCTTCCACACTGCCATTGCCACTAACCATTCACTTTAGTTAAAACAGAACTGCTGGGTTTGATTGGATCTGGCTACAGCCATAATAGCCGATTTCTTTTTCCATTAACAAAGGCATAATTATTTTACAGAATGACTACAGCTTAACAAGAAATAACTTCACTCCTTTTGCAATGACTTTTAGTTATCTTTATAGTCATAATGATAGCATTACTGAATGGTTAGGATAAAAAAATGCACACTCTGCTGTGGTAACAAAAAGCTGTCAAGGAGGACAGTGTGTTGTGGAGTTGTTACGAGTAATGGGTTCAGGAAATCTGGGTTGAAATCCCCACTGAACCATTAACCTGAACTACCTTACAGGGTTGTTGCAATAATAAAGTGGAAGCTGCTGTCTTTAGCTCTCTGGAGGATATTAAACTATTAAATGCATATTCTGACCCACTGGTCAGTGTCTTCATATCTGAATGGTGCTTTCATTTGCTTTTATCTACTCTTTGCTTTTATTTATTAGTTATGAGTAACTAAGAGTTATGCTTCTGAAAATGGTTATTTAAAAAAGATAATGCTATCTATCTACTTTTTGCACTCACACAATTACATTGGTAAGTAACAACACTTGAAAAATAACTTCCTAGACTCAAGATTTGGCACCAATAGTCAGTATGCCGCTTCTAAAAAGGAAAGCTATGGCAAAAAAAATGCATTCAGCATTTTTCCCCAGATGTCAACAAGAAGGTGCCAGAGGGTGGGTTGCATGCACCCGGGAAAGGGAAGTACAGTATGCCCCCAAATTCCACTCCCCTCAACCCCCAGTGACCCAGATTAATGGCTGCCTCCTCACCCACCCACACTTTTCTCCCAATATAGAATTAAACAACAATTACTGTATGTTCTTTGTGGTCGGGTTCTGCAACCCTTTCCCCTCCTCCACGGCTCACGGGAGGGAATGAGCAGAGAACAAGGGAGTTTAGGGTCCCACGTTGCCCGGGGAGGTGGAACTGGAAGCACTGAGTGAAAAGACAAGGCTGAAGCGCCCTGGAGAAGTCTTCTCACGAGTTTCAAAAAAGGAAATGCAGAGGTTATTATTCGCCCTACCAGCAACCTAGGATAATAAGCAAGGGGAGGGGAGGATGTCCCCACCATCAAGACGCATAGCGTCTCGTCAAGTCGAGGGAGAGGGGCGGCTTCCATTGATTTCCCCGTCGCGGCGCTCCAAAACTCCCTCCCTGCTCCCAGGCGCAGCCGTGCCAGCAGCGGGATGCTCCTAAGGGGGCCACATAGCCATGCTCGCCCGTCTTCTGGGGATCGCACTGCTGGCACGGCTGGGACTGGGGCCCAAGCCGGGATGCCAAGCCCATTGATTCTCGTCCGCGAGTCCAGCCCGGCCACTGCTCCCTCTCCTGACACGGTACAGATCCAGGGGTGCCTGGGCGCTGGCTCCTGCTGACGCCTTCCTCCTCCTCGTCGTCCCTGGACCTTTCGCCAAGGGAGCCTGCGGGGCTGCTGCTGGCGGCGAGGGAGTGGGAGGCGAGGGGATGTAGGGTCGCGCCCGGTCCGGCCCGGCCCCCACACTCCCTCCTTCCCTCGGCACAGGAGCGGTGCCAGGCGGCCTGGAGGAGACTTGAGCAAGGCCAGGAGGAGGAGAGTCAAGCTGGAAGCAGCACCAGCGGGGCAGGCGGCCCCCGGACCCTGCTGCTGCGGCACCTCCCCAGAGCCGAGGCGGGACGCGCGCTAGCCGGGCTTGGCTCCAGGGATCGGTGGCCACAGGGAGGCAGGAAGATCCGGAGCGGCGAGATCAGGGCCGGGGAAGAGAAGAGGTCGCGTCCGCTCTTTTGCTCGCTGCCTGGGCCAGAATTAGCAGCCGCTAATTAGCAGCCGGGGGCGAGAGAGGCCGAGGCAGAGACGCAATACCAAAACACAAAGGGGGGCAGGAAACACCCGCTGGAGTGCCTCGGCGGAGGAGGGAGGCAGGGACGGAAGGATGGAGGAGAGAGAAGAGGGCACAATTGGCGAGGGGGTGATGGCTCCCGAAGCTGTAGCCAGGATCGGGGGTGGGCGTGGGCGTGGGGGGCGAGACGCGACTCCCGATGCACGTGGAAGGCGTGCCAAAGAGAATGCCAGCTTCGAGCCACACCTTTTCCCCTGCGGCGGGAAGGAGAGGGAGGATTCCTCCCTAAGAAGGCTGGCTGGCTGTGTGAGCCAGGAATTCTGTTTCATTTCTCCTCCACACCCCACCGCCTGCTGTTTTGCTTTTTTCCCCAGGAGCGCTTGATCGCCCTCCTGTCTGCTTTGTTCCTGTAGGATTCAGAGACCCTTCTTTTCCCCCTGAAAATGGACTTCTTAATGGGTTGCTCCACCCCCCCCCAATCGTGCCCCTGCAAAAAGGAAAGCTTGAGTCCTTGCAAAAACAACCAGAGAGGAGTCTTCAGAACATGGAAACGAAACAAGAAGATCAGTCTGACTTCCTCTCTACCCTATCCCCCCACCCCCAGAAAGGCTTAGTTCCCTGTATGGTGACCCGCCTTAATTTTTCAATATCCCCAGTGCTGTTTAACATCTGTGTTAAATCACTGGGGATCAAGATATTTGCAGTAAAGTGTCATCACTATACTGTTGACTCAGAACTCTTTCCTTTAAGGCCTCTGTAGTGGATGCCACTTAGAAGCTCAAGCAGTGCCTGAATTCAGTCATGGGACAGACCAGGGCTAAGAGGCTCAACTGCACCCATACAAGACAGATTTTGTTCCCAGGGCCCCTCTGAGAAGTTGATCATCCCTAAACTGGATGGTGTTGCCCTCCCATTTAGGGACCAAGAGTGTAATCTGTTCATTCTTCTGAACCCAGCTCTTTCTTGGGACTACTAGATCTGCCTTTAACTACCTGAGGCTGATCACCCAACTCTGTTCCTACCTAGATGAGGATGTTTTGTCATATCCCAGATCAATGTTCTCTTCATTTGGATTTCCCTTGAGGATGACTAGAATGCAGCACAGGCTGCTGGCAGGTATAAGCAAATTTGACCACATCACTCCAGTTTTGGATTGCCTTCACTGGTGACTGTTGTGACAAAGATCAGGTTCAAGGCTTTGATGCACATGTGTAAAAGTGTTCCCCAATTTGGGACCGTGTTGCTTGTTGGAGGGTCTCTACACAATGTCATCTGCCTGACCCAGATCCTCCCAGGCTATGCTTCTTTATGTTACCACTCCAAGTGAGGTCAGAAGTGCTAACACCAACTCTGCTGAACTAGTTGCCAGTAGAGCTATGCCTGACCATCTGTTAATGTTCAGATGGCAACTTAAAATACTGATGTTCAGGTGGGCTGTAGATCAAATCAAGGCTGGATGTCTCTGGAGGCAAAAATGTTGAGATTGAGGCTGTCTTACTTTGGGCACATCATGAGAAGACAGGATTCTCTGGAAAAGACAACATTGCTGCGAAAGGTGGAAGGCAGCAGGAAAAAGGAAGACCAAATGAGATGGAATGATTCCTTAAACGAAGCCACATGCTTGAGTTTGGAAGAGCTGAGTTGAGGGCAAGATATTTTGGACATCACTCATTCAAAGGGTCACCGCAGCAGTCATACTCCCCTGAAACCAGATCTCAGAAGCTAAGCAGGGCCGAGCCTGGTTAGTACTTGGATGGGTGACTGCCTGGGAATACTCAGGTGCTGTAGGCTAGGGCAACAGGCCAGCCAAACTTCCCCAAAAACGTCACACCAAAACAATGGAACTGTCTAGTGGACCCCACCACCAAAAGTGCAACAAAATCTAAAGAAAAAGAAGAAAGACTCATTCAAAGGGTCACCATAATTTGGGGACAACATGATGGGACATGACCACTAAGTATTATCTTTTGCTTCTGCTTGTTAAATATAGCAAACACGGCTATGTCAATTCAGATCTTACTTTTAACAACTTCCAGATTCCCCAACACCCATGGCCATTGCAAGTGTGCTGCCGATTGTTGTTGAGACTGGTCATGCTGGCTTAGGGATTTGTGATCCAAAATCTATTTTTTCCCAAAGCTATCTCTTATATAACTATGTAAAGCCATGTTTAGAATAGCATGCACAGTTCTGGGTTCTCCAGAAGGAAAAGGGATGAATGAGCACTCTGTTACCTCTTTGTCTTGTCATTCCACTCGCATTCTCCAGGCAGCTAACAGAATTCCCTTTGTACAAAACAGCAACAATGACACAGAGCTGAAAGGTGGCAGCTGAACAGGGACTGAACAGCTTTCTGATTCAACACCTCTGAAGTTGCCATACTGTGCTGTTTTAGCTGTAAGTATGGCCCACTGAACTGCAGTTTAAGTATCTGGTTGTGGAGCCAGAGGATAAAAGTTCTGTTCCCCACTCTGCCTCCTTGACAGGGGCTGGACTTGATGATCCATAGTGTCTCTTCCAGCTCTGCAGTTCTAAGATGTATGCATGGACAACCTGCTTCAGAATACAGAAATAGATGAGAAGTACACTAAAGAGAATGGGTCTTAAGCAGGTCTTAATTCAGGGACAAAGAATAGGTATCCCCTGCATGGCAGTACAACTCCTAACATCCCTCACCATTAGATACATGGGAGTTGCTGCCCAGCAGGATCCATAACTTGCCCCTCTCTTAATCCTTAACTTTGGGGGTAAGGATTTATTTTACCCTCCCACCTGATTTTGGCTATCCTGCTACATGGGTCATTGAGAAGTGAAACACCATGTTGCAGCTTGGTCAAAGACTTATACAGTACTAAAGTACTGAAGTTTCAGATCTATTTAAGATGCTTAGAAAACTCTAAGCCTTTATATTGGTACAAGCTGTTTAACTAATCTAGGGATTTAAGGTAGTTGTAAGAAGCTTAAACAGCTTTGAGGCTTAGTCGTGATTTTAAAATGCTAAAAGCTGGTCCACGCCCCTGCCAAGGACCCTGCAAAAGTGGCAAAATTGTACAAAGACGTAAAACAAGGCATACTGTGCATATGTGTGTTTGTTTTCCTTTGGAATTTGCCTGGCATGTGCCTCCATGCTAACAGTTAATTGGCTTTCAAAATGTCCATCCTTACATAGCCAAGGCAGCATCCCCCACACATAAGCAGGTGGTAATGAGGAGAGAAATCATGGAGGTGTCTAAGAGGGATGGGATAGTAATCATGGGGGACTTCAATTATCCCCACATTGACTGGGCCAATGTGAGCTCCAGGCAAGAAAGAGAAACCGGGTTTCTCGACTTGCTGAATGACTGTGCCTTAGAGCAACTTGTCATGGAGCCCACCCGAGAACAGGCAACTTTGGATCTAATACTGTGTGATACTCAGGACCTGGTCAGGGATGTGAATGTCACTGAGCCTCTGGGGAACAGTGACCATGCTGCAATCTCCTTTGCCATGCACGTTGGAGGAAGAGTGTCAAGCAAATCAGACATAAAAACCCTTGATTTCCGAAGGGCAAACTTCCCTCAGATGAGAAAACTAGTTAGAAAGAAATTGAAGTGGAAGGTTAAAAGAATCCAATCTCTTCAGAGTGCATGGAGCCTGATTAAAACAATGGTAACAGAGGCCCAGCATAGCAAAAAGAAAGAAGAGCTCATCTAAGTCCAAGAGGGCACCGGCCTGGTTAACGAGTGGCGTTAGAGAGGCTCTAAAGCACAAGGAGAGGTCTTTCTGTAAATGGAAATACCTCCCCAAATGAGAAAAATAAAAAGGAACACAAACTCTGGCAAAAGAAATGTAAGAAGATGATAAGAGAGGCAAAGAAAGATTTTAAGGAATGCATGGCTAACAATATAAAGGGTAATAATAAAAGCTTCTTTAAATATGTTAGAAGTAGAAAACCTGCCAGAGAACCAGTTGGCCCTCTGGATGGTGAGGGAGGAAAAGGGGAGGTTAAGGAGGACTTGGAAATTGCAGAGAAATTAAATGAGTTCTTTGCATCTGTCTTCACGACAGAAGACCTTGAGCAGATTCCACTGACTAAAGACTAAATCAAATACAGGTTAAAAGAGAGGATGTTTTAGGATTAATTGATAAATTGAAGATTAACAAGTCACCGGGCCCAGATGGCATCCACCCAAGGGTTATTAAGGAACTGAGAAATGAAATTGCAGATCTCTTAACAGTAATATGCAACTTGTCTCTTAAAACGGCCACAGTGCCGGAGGAGTGGAGGATAGCAGATGTCACACCAATTTTACAAAAAGGAAGGAGGGGGGACCCAGGAAACTACAGGCCAGTTAGTTAGCCTTACATCTGTCCCAGGGAAGATGGCGGAAAGCCTCATCCAAGAGAAAATCTTAAAACACATAGAAGAACAAACCTTGCTGAGAGAAAATAAGCATGGCTTCTGTAAGGGTAAGTCTTGTCTGACAAATCTTTTAGAATTTTTTGAAAAGGTCAACAGGCATGTGAACCGGTGGATATAGTCTATCTGGATTTTCAAAAGGCTTTTGACACAGTCCCTCACCAAAGGCTGCTGAGAAAATTGCACAGTCTGGGGATAAGAGGTCAGGTCCTCTTATGGATTGAGAACCGGTTGAGATCTAGGAAGCAAAGAGTAGGTGTCAATGGGAAATTTTCACAATGGAGAGAAGTGAAAAGTGGTGTGCCCCAGGGCTCTGTCCTGGGATTGGTGCTTTTCAATCTGTTCATAAATGACCTGGAGACAGGGAAAAACAGTGATATGGCCAAGTTTGCAGATGACACAAAACTTTTCCATGTGGTAAAAACCAGAGAAGATTGTGAAGAGCTCCAGAAGTATCTCTCCAAACTAGGGGAATGGGCTGCAAAATAGCAAATGCGTTTTAATGTAACCAAATGTAAAGTAATGCATATTGGGGCAAAAAATCAAAACTTTATCTATCAACTCATGGGCTCTGAGTTAACCATGATGGATCAGGAAAGAGATCTTGGTGTGCTGTATTTAATGTGCTTGCATTAAATTTAGTAGCCCATTGCCATAGATTAAGAGGTCAGCATAGACATTTTATATTGCACTTAATCTGGTGTACAGCAGAAAATGCCCACACTGCCTTCTTAATTCATGGTTATTGCGCACCAAGATTTACACTGACTGTGTTATGCAATTGATAACAATGTAAAAGGATGCCAGCCATTCTCTTATAGAACTAGAAATCACACACTAGACCCCCCCCTTACTGAATATTAGACAGAAGGTATTACAAATTTGGCCACAAAATGCAAAACAGTGTTCAATGAGAGGGAGGAAGAGGAATAAATTCAGAATACACTATATGGGCCAAGTACTAGAAGTACTTGGTTACTGACCAAACTAGATAAGAGACCTTGAAAAGTATTAGTCAAATATCATATCCCCTTGCTGGGGATCTCAAGGTCTTGCTCAGGAGCTTTATGCAGTCCAAAGGCTGGAAATTCCTTTCAGACCAAGGGTTGAGTTATTTATTTATTTTATTTTAGAGTATTTTTACTTTGCCTTTCTCCTTGGAAAAGGACCCAAGGCTGCTGGAAAAGGACCCAAGTTCGGATAAATGTTCAGGGGCCACGCTCCCATGGCGTGCAGTAACAAAAACACCACCCTGTTTTGTTTTAAAACATTTACTGTCAGGGACGACAATAACGTGAGAGAAGCATTTCAACTTTTAAAAATGGAAGGAGGCAGTATGACTCCACCAAATGAGAGTGCCATGGGGAAGCGGGTGTGGCATTGGTAGAACACTTGGGAGCAGAGTAGGCAGTACATGGAGCAGAGGGAAAAAATAGCCTGATTTGCCCACTCTAGGCATTCCATTTGGAACTTGGTCATCCCATAATGAAAGTATGTTCTTTTTTGCCAGATGCCTGGCCGCTTAGTTGGTTTCCTTGACACCCAGAAGACTGCTCCCTGCGCTAACCCTGAAGGTGATGCTGGGGCTTGATTGCTGTCCAACTCCTCTTTGGCTCCTCACACAAGGAAATCATAGGACCCAACCCTGTATTACCAGTTGCAGCATCACACCACAAAAGCCAGCTGGCCTCTAGCTGGCCTCTGGCAACCAAGATAAAAACTGCAGGCTTTCCAATGGAAGTGTTTACTTCCTGTAGCTCTTCTGTTATGTAAGACAGCAATAACTAGTCAAGATGTACAAAATCACAGTTAGTACTTTCAAACAGCTTTGTCTTGACATGCTTTGCTTTCACGTTCGCAAACTGCATTCCAACCAAATGAGACGCTCTGCAAATTTAGCCCTTTCCTTGGTGTTTCCTATAAATGTTTTTTTCGTAGGATGTGCCTGAGTTGCACCATCATTCTCTAATGTGGGAGCACAAGAAACCAGTAAAGCCAGTCCAATAGAAAGATGGATGGGAAGATCATGGAGGAGGCCACACATGGCAGCTTGGCTGAAAGTTAGTTCCATCAGGGTCATCCTTCACCCAACTAGCAGCAACCAGCCATTACATCAGGTTACAGCAAAAGGAGAGATGGAATGAAAAGCGACTCACTGGCTCTGCCAAGAAATTTGCCCCTTCTTGTCCCAGAAAGGCTGCTGGATAGGAAAATCAAGAGAATGGGCAGGGGATTCCTGCTTCTCTTCTCCTGCCTCCAGCATCCACTGCCAGAGGGGACTATCATACTTCATCGACTAGCGGCCTGTCATCCTTTTATCTCAAAGACAATTGAAACAAAGTCTATGCTTGCAATATAGCTCCAGCATTCCTCACTGAATGAAGAGTAGTACTGGATTAAGAGCCTTTTCACACGACCCCTAAACTCCGCAGCAAATGGCTCCCAGCTCCGGAGCTTAAAATTGTTTCCCCACCAGCTCCGGAGTTTACAGAAAATTAAGTGCGACCACGCCCACCTAAGCATGTCCCAGCACACTTTTCAAGTACCTGCTCTCCAGGGTTGAAGAATTCCTGATGCGGATGTACCTTAAGAGTGCCGGGCTCTCCTCACTTCTGTTTGTTGTTTTTTGCCCCCCCACCCCTTTAAGAGCTACTTAAGAGAATGGAATGCTGCGGGGGCAAGAGTGAGATGGCAGAATGGAGGTGAGCCACGTTCTTTTCTTCCTTTTTTTTCTCCCTCCCCTCACGCAGCCAGCAGCCAGGAATGCGGAGGGGGTGGGAACACAGGAACAGCGACAAGCCCCCAAGATCTCTGGTCCGAATTTAAGTGGCCAGCAGATCTTAGGGGTCGTGTGAAGAGGCTCTAAGTCTATTTAAACAAGATGCATCCCTGTCCTACTTTAGACTTCTAAATCTGGAGATCCCAGGAAGCTTTGAAAAGGGCCAAGTTTTAACCATCATGTTTATGACCACATATTCTCCCCAATGATCAAAAACCAGGGATAAAACTAGTATAGTTTATCCATGCAGGAAGCATAATCAAGGCACAGACTTTACAGCCACAAGGTACATTAATGGCTTTAAAAGGCAATTATTAGAGAAATCCATGGAGAAGGTGGTTGCTAAGCTACAAGTTGTTATATATTCTACTTGTGGATGTATACCCAAATCACGTCATTGTTCTAACTACCAGTCATTGGGGGACAGCTGGAAGAGGGCTGTTTCTTCAGGTTGTGCTTGGTGGCATCTCATTGGTCATGGTCAAAAAGAAGATGGCACAGACACGAAGTGGCCCCACTAAATGGGCAATTACACCAAATATTTAGGTAGGCAACTTTCTTAAGGACTCCACAGTATATTTCAGATAGCTTCATGGCTAGCTTCCTGCCTGAAGGAGCTCTCAACACATTTGTTTTAATCAGACCAGAGTTTGGAAGTTATTTTGGGGGGCTATAACTCCCAGTAGCCTCCAACTACCACAGCCAAAAAATATACTAAGCAAAGCAAAGCAAAGTGTTCTGCTTATATACCGCCCCATACCACTTTAAGTAGTCTCTGGGCGGTTTACAATTTTAATTACAGTGTGCAGGCTACACATTGCCCCCCCCAGCAAACTGGGTACTCATTTTACCGACCTCGGAAGGATGGAAGGCTGAGTGAACCTTGAGCCTGCTACCTGGGATTGAACCCCAGGTCGTGACCACAGTTTCACCTGCAGTACAGGCATTTAACCACTGCGCCACGAGGCTCTTAAGCAAGTGGATTCTTGAAGTTTTGGTCTAAAAAGGCAACTGCAAAAAACTATTTGAGAATTTAAACCCATTGCAATTAAAAATGATACCCATGCTGGCTGAGAGATTCTAGGAGCTATATACTGTAGTTTTCCCTAAGCTTGGAACATTTTTACAGCATGAAGCAGATCAGCAAATAGCACCAGCCAGTATTTGAAAAGTTACTTTATAAATAATTAGTTACACTTAAAGTTCTAGAGAGACTGTTCCCCATACTAACTAGATACTGTTATCTTGTGTGTGTTCTATGCCATCAAGTCAGAACTAACTTATAGTGACCCTAATAGGGTTTCCAAAGTAAGTGTAGTAGTAGTATCTTTATTACGGTCAAAGAACAAAAACATCAAACAATTTGAAATAAATTAATACAATTTGAAATTTGAAATAAGTACAAAATTATGCATACTTCCATTAAAATAATAAATCAACCCTTGCTTACAGGTTCATAAATTAACACTCAACTAACCTGACCCTATATACTAAAAATAAAACCATGTCCAGGGTTATGGCATAGAGGTATTATTATCTATTTTGAGTCACAGCCCACACATCTGTTTCTGAGTCACTATTGCTGCAGCACAGAATTTAGCCACTTGCCTGGTAATACCGTGTTTCCCCAAAAATAAGACACTGTCTTATATTTATTTTTTCCTCAAAAAGACACTCTAGGGCTTATTTTCAGGGGATGTCTTACTTTGATTAAGTATAATATGCTTGAATGTCAGCCCTGCACACAACCATAGCCACACCCATCACTAGGTCTTATTTTCAGGGTAGGGCTTATATTTAACAAATGCATAGAAATCCTGCTAGGGCTTATTTTTTGGGGAGGTCTTATTTTCGGGGAAACAGGGTATGATAGATATTGTCAGAAAGCAGCAATTGTACATAGCATCGCTCTGATCTCCCTGGACATTTACAGATACAGTGGTACCTTGTATAAAGGAATTATTTTGTTCCAAATGAAATTATGTTAAGCAAATTTTCCTTTATACAAATTTCCCATAGGAATACATTGAAAACAGAGTGATCCCATTTTATGTTGTACAGATTCACCCCATAGGCGATTCTGTTAAGCAAATTTCACCTATCTCCAGAATTTTTTATGTTGTACAAATTTTATGTTATACAAATCATTTATTATACAAGGGTCCACTGCAATAGGAAATAAAACTTCCATGCGGAGATCCCGTTAGCAAGAACAATATAAGAGCACGTGTTCAACTGTTTCAAGTTGGTCACTTTTGCATGGACAAATACAGTCTGATGGAAGCAAACCTTGAAATCTTCCCTCCAAAAGCTTGGAAGGTAGTACACTGAATCTAGCCAGTGTAAAAACCCTTCTGGCATTAGATAAGATAAGACTGGCTACATATGAGGATATGGTAAAAGCGGATTTCAAAAGGAGGTTATATTTTCCCAACTGGCCAGCATGGTTTTATAATTCTATATCCCAGGGCCTTAGTTTCACTCCATTCATGGCTTCTGTAAGACCCATTGCTATAAGTGCACTAGAGAATAACCTAATTTTGATATCTCTAGAGTTATGTTCTTCTTCCATTCTGGCTTAAAAGTATCTAATAACATCAGCAGGGCCAGGGCTTCTGATGAAAAAAATAAGTTTAAGCCAGTACTTTATCATAAGGACTTTGACTCATGCTACAATGGGTACTAAACCAACCTCTAGATGAAGAGCTACGCTGGAAGTACGGGGGATACTCCTGGGATAGCTCTCACAAATTTGATCTGAACAATCTCCAGAAGTCGTGAATTAGCATAACCAAACAGGTGAGAGCCATAAAGCATTTGTGAAATGATTCTGGCCTTAAAAACTTCTATTGCCATGGGACTTCTTTTATGTTTATTCAATTTAAAACAGTCTGAAGGCTTTAATTTACTCGTGAAACTAGTTGATGGCAGTGAAAGAGAAAAATTAGAAGTGGTGTTTGTCTATAGCCTGTGAAAGGGCCGAGGGCAAGCACATTAAATACTACAATTTGGTGGCACAGTGGTGAGATGATGGAATAAATCCAGTTGTAAGGACCAGACCCTGATTTTAATAAAGAAGAAAAGAAAAAAAATTAAAGTAGAGTTTTATGTCTCAATTTAGTAGGCAGTTATTAGGTTAGCATAGTGGGTCAAAGGATTGCATGGGGATACATATACAGCACCTATGTGGGGAAAGTATAGGTGAATTTGGTCCTTAGCTAAGTGGTTCCCAACCAGGGGGTCAGGACCCCTTTGGGGGTGAAATGACCATTTCACAGGGGTCACCATGAGCCAGTAAAGAAAAAGGCACAAAGGTGTGGGTCTGGAAGAGAAGGGGGAGGAAGGAGGTGAAAGAGTGAGTTACAGCTTGATAGGTTGGAGGGGATGTCAGTCAATGGCACCAGAGGCTGCAAATGGCTGAGGGTGCCTGTAGAGGGAAGTTCTCTATGGCACCTGTGGCAATGACCTGCCAAAGGGGGCTTTGTGTGTGAGGAAGAGTCCAAGTCTGTGAATTGTTAGAAGAGTCTGAAGCTATCCTGGCAGAGGGTTTTAGGACTTCTGACTGTATTAAGTGGAGATTTGCTGGGTCTGTGAGGAAAGACACAGGGCAAGGCTTCATCATCAGAATCTGGAGAAGATCCTAGTGTGTCTGGAGGAATAACTGCAGCTCTAAAAGGAAAAGTTTACCTCACAGAGAGAAAGGTGGGCTAACCTGTGGCCAGAGTCTCTAAGGCAGAAGAGTAACTCTTGGGATAGGGAGAGAGCCATACCAAGAGAGAATTCTGAGGTGAAACTTGCTGAACAGAAATGCCTAGTAAAATAAACATAAAAAGACAGTCTGTCAGTGTCTGTGAATGGAAGTTACCCTAGAGCTGAGACTGTGGAAATCAGCCAGAGTGTGTGTGTTTAAAAGATTTTGCCCTATCCAAAAAACCCATGTCAAAAATGCCACCCAAAAGATCTAAAAAGCCTGTCATGGACACACCTATTGAAAGCTCAGAGCAGGAGGAATTAAATGGGAGTCCTCAGAGGAAGGAAATTGCTGAGGGAACTACTAACAGAACTACCTCAGAAGATGTGAGCCCAAAAAGTGATTTAGACTTTGAAAAGTAGAAAACAGAACAGGGGAACAAACTCCAATTAGAAATGAAGTATATAGAAGAGCAAATTAGATTAAAAGAAATAGGAGAACAAACTAGATTGAGGGAATTGGAGGTTGAACGAGAAAGAGAAAGAGCAAACTAGACAGAAAGAAATGAAATTTCAATTAGAGATGCCCAGATTAGAATTTGAAGCCTTCAGAAACTTGGGTGCACTTGCTAACCGCGCCCAAGTCAGAACCGGAAGTGAGATAATTAAGGAATAGCTTTGCAAATTTTACTCCCCCAGAGAGTTTCTGTGGCTGAGTGGAGATTCGAACCCTGTTATCAAGAACCCTAGTCCATTACACTACCCAGTACACCACACTGTGAATCCTGTTATTCTACAATCTTTAAATTAATTCTCTGCTTTCTCGTTTCTTTGTTACTTTTTAAGAATATTAGAATGCTACCAACCTAAGTAAAGCCTCACAATCCCTATAAATATAAAAGTAACTTTATAAAAGTTGCATTGCAGACAACAAAATTATCAAAATCTTCATTACAAACTCAAAGTAGTGATGTGGTAATTCAGAAAAGGGATACCCAGTGTGGTGCGTGGGGTAGTAGATAGAATGATTGACTAGGAGGATGCCTTAGTTCCCTACTCAGCCAGGAAAGCTTGTTGGGAATACGGAACTGCTAAAGCCACTCCTTAAATATCTCATTTACCTTGAGAGCCCTGTTACGGATTCTAGAAGTCGTTTCCAACTTCATGGCACCGTCAACTTTGAAGAAGGAAGCAATTCAAAATATTTTATTATCAGCAATATCTTGCTTTCTAACATCAGTACCATTCTCCATTTAAGTCTAAATAGAGACCATCTACCAGCAACTGTCCTGCATTGCTGTCTCATTGCCTATCTTCTTTCGATCTAGCTTGTAAGGGCAAGGCCCAGATTATTGTAATGGTAGCAACAACTTTTGAAGAGAGACCCCCAGGGCATAGGCAACATTTAATGCTGGATGAATTGTATTATTTTCCCCACTATTTTAATGTCTGGAGTTTAATATTCTTCTTTTGTTAGTGAATTGTTAGTGGACTGTATGAGTAAAATTATTAGCAAATGAACAACTTTAGTACCTACCTATTCATCACTGTGAGATGTTTGGCATATTTGTATATCTGTTTAATTCTTCACTTGCAGTTGTTATTAAATAATACAGTACAGAAATGTTTTCCTTGACAATCTAATTTTTTTCTCATATTGCTGTAGGCTGCTTTGAGAGTGGTTGTACCATAGAAAAAGGCACATATATAAACTGTTAATACAGTTGATACAAAAGCCAGTCAAGTTCTCTTTCAGCGCTTGAGAGACGCTTAGATACCTCTACCTATCCTGTCAGTAAAATTACAATAGTGACAATAACTGACAAATTGGTGCCCCTTCATGACCCTCAAACTCAGTTGCCTGGGGAGACAGCCACTTCATTCTGCTTAATGGTAAGGCCTAGACCACATCCAGTTTAAAGGAGAGAGCTACAGATATAAAGGCAGCTTCATTCTTTTTTTTCCCCTTGTTGATTTGGGTTATATTGATTCAATGAAGCAACTGAATCTCATTGAGATTTTCACATTTCTAAGATTCCACATCTCAAGCACAGAAGGAGAACAAGGAGGGCTACTCCTCCTCAACAATGTCTTCCTGGTCCACATAAACGGCCCATCTCTAGAAAGAATCCCGGAAACTGGATGCTATCTACCCACAGACACCACCTGGATAGCAGCTACACAAATTTCCTTGTTACCAGTTTTTACAGATTATTTTTGAGTCCATGCTTGGCTCAGAACCAGTGTCCAATCAATAAATTCAAATAAAGTAAGGAAGCACAGACACTGAACTCATAGAATCATAGAATCATAGAGTTGGAAGAGACCTCATGGGCCATCTAGTCCAACCCCCTGCCATGCAGGAACCCCTTCACAATATTTCTGACAGATGGCCATCCAGCCTCTGCTTAAAAACCACCAAAGAAGGAGACTCCACCACCCTCCGTGGCAGCATA
Source organism: Phrynocephalus versicolor (assembly GCA_023846285.1). NCBI lineage: Eukaryota > Metazoa > Chordata > Lepidosauria > Squamata > Agamidae > Phrynocephalus > Phrynocephalus versicolor. The sequence continues at coordinate 10,788,769 of JAHTLZ010000008.1, forward strand.
TTCCACTGCCGAACTGTTCAAGTCTGATTTATTGAAGCCAAGCCAAAAGTAACAGCCAATGGTCTCACCCTGGATGGTGTGAGTGAGCCCTGAACATTTGTTTAGCATCAGTTTTTATACATACAAACCAGTTCAAGGCTTCCCTCAATCTGCATTGGTGGGTGATTGTTCACATTTGCCCTGATGATCCAATTTCCTGTGCCATCAAGCTCTTGATGGTCCAAATATTTGAGTCAATGTTCCATAGATTGGTGCCCTATTGTTCAACTGGGCCCAGTCTGGCTGAGACAGGAAATGTGGAACTCCAGACAATGAGACAACCTCCTGTCTCTCAGGCACCGTTTACCTTGGGGATAATCCCCTCATCCAGGTGTTCTACCACTTCCTGGAGTCATATACTTCCACTTAATTTACATTCTTAATTTATTCCAGTTCCTATAATTTATCTAGTTAGAATAAATGTTTTGGAGCCTGGTTTTTCATGGTATCATCCTGATAATAGTCCTCCCTAACTTTTTTGAGATATATTGCAATTGCATTCAAATTATAAAAATGATTCCTATTTTTATATCTATATGTATGTGCCAGCTGACTGAATAGAACAGTTCAATTCCTCCCATGTTCCTAGGGGTAGAGCCAGCCCGTGTGCCCCAAGGCAAACCGCACAGTCCCAGGGTGCCCACAGAAGTAGGGAATGGTCAACCGCTTCTGAGTATTCGCTACCTGGAAAACCACGGAAAGGATTGTATGTCATAATTGACTTGAAGGAACATATTATATATGAACTGGTACTATACAGTTTTAAGCAAAGTGTTTTTTACTTTTTGGTTCTACATGTCACGTTCTGGTGAAGAGAGTGACAGAGAGTAGCCAGTGTTGGTTGTTAGCTATCTTAATTTCTTTCAAAGCTCTTAACATGGTGTCACTTCAGGACATCAAACGGACAGACCCAAGCAAGTAGTACTGACTGAAGCACGCTAAAGGTTGGAGAGACAACTGAAAGGGGGATTCAAGGCAGCACCAGTAGAAAGTCCGGCCAGCTCATGGAAACCAGAAACTACTCAAGTATGCCTCGGGGCAATGGTTTCAAACTACAGGAAAAGAGATTCAGTTTGAGCATTAGGAAGAAATTCCTGACAGAGCTGTCCAGCAGTGGAATATGCTGCCAGAGAAGGTGGTAGAGTCGCCTTCTTTGGAGGTTTTTAAGCACAGGCTGGATGGGGGTTCTTGCATGGCAGAGGGGTGGACTGGATGGCCCTTGAGGTCTCTTCCAACTCCATGGTTCTATAATTCTATGAAAAGAGTCAACACCACCCCTAGGTAGTTGTGTTGCAGAAAAGTCTGGTATGCCCCTAGAAGGCATCGGCTTGGAAACAATGCAAGTTTTGAGGAAATCTAGAACTTGGAAATGTAGTATTTTGAGCTATAGCTCCCATTGTGACACAAGATATGTTTAGTGGGTAGAGCAGCTGTACTTTACTGCAGTCGCATGGCACTCCAGTTTTCACTGGGGAGCAAAGAGGTTTGCAATTACAGTTTAACTACAGCGAGAGGGCCATACTTTTCCACCTCTTTTGCTGTACTCCTGATGGCTAACGACTATAACATTTGACATTCAAATCTTCCAGCGTAACAAATGTTTTGTGATACAAGAGACACACAAACTTTCTGAACCATTGCGCAAGCGATTCCCAGTCCTGGGTCACTGAATGTACTTAGACCCCACTTCCCAGAAATACTGGCCAGCACAATTAATGCGAAGGCTTCTAGAAATTTTAGTCTAAGAACATCTGGGGAACCCCAAAGTTGGTAACCTCTTTACTAAGGAGCTTGCCCAACAATGAGAATTATTTAGGCAAAAGAAGGCCACCCCAAATGCAGCTTCTTGCTTAATCAAAAGCCTCTTACAAAGCAAGGTGGTGTATGAACATTCACAATGACTTTTTAAAAAATGTACAGCACTAACAGCATCACTGAAGGTCACTCGGATCCTTGTTCTTGCAGCAGCAAGAACACCCTAACCTAAGCCCATCTTCAATCAAAGTCAACAGCATCATTCCCATTGTTTGGCATAGCCCAAGAGCAAGCAAAGAACATCATTAAAGCAAACACATATTTGTGAGCAAGCAGAGACGTCTCCTTATTGTTCTTTTACATGAAATGTTGGTTCCCTGATTTATGGATTGGAGAGTAATCTCTTTTGTTTTGATTTTTAAATATGCAAACATCCTCATTTTAGGAAGTGAAAGAACATGAGCATTTAAAAAATCAGTGGCAGAGACACAGAAATGGATGTATATTAATCTAGCCAGGTAAAGGGGTTTTTAACACTTAACTCTAAAAAGTCTAGGTTTGAACCCTTATGCATTCTATCATGTTAACGCTGAACCTAATGCAATAGTTCCCAAGATTGGTTTGGGAACCACTGGTGTAATTAATAGAGCATCAGACTAGAAATCTGAATACAGTACTTGGATTTCAATCCTTACTAGGGCATAGCAACTCACTTGGGGTTGGTAAAGGCAAAATACTTATTGAACATCTCATATACCTCAAAACATGCCATAAGATGCAAGCAACTTGTTAGAACACAAGATAAGAATGTCTACTCAAAGAGGTTTTCTATCTTTAATATTCTAAATGCCAAGGAGATACTACGTAGTCCTTTTCAATAGGGTAATTGGGGTACCCAGTGAATTGTGCCAACATAAATGGGAGAACATTTTTTTCATCAGTTGTTTCAAGAATTTACCAAAAAACCCAGATCACATATTTAGAAGAGAAAGAACAATTTCAAAAGCTGAATGCAGGAGAAAGTCAAACTGACAGACTTCCCAAATCCTTCTCTAGTTATCTCATCATCTCCATTTTCTAGAGATGACATCCTTCTTTCCTTACCAGAGATGGTATATATATATATATATATAGAAGAAAAAGTCAGAACATTAAATTGTTCATGGAAGAATCCATCTCAGCCCTCACACCTCAACTGTTGCAAGGGCTGCAGCCAAATTCGGAGGAAATTGGGAAATTCTGAAAGAATCTCAATAACAGCTTTAGTCCTTGGTAAGAGGTAACAGCTAGAATATGAGAACACAACACAGCACTCTGACAATCTAAGCTTTGGTTACTTTGGAAGGGCAAGAAGAATCGATAGTAAATGGGCACTTCCTGCTGAAATGACATAAGATGTACAAGGCACATAACCTTGATCAGTGGTTCTCAAACTGGGTGCCGCAAGTGTATGCCGGGGTGCCATGGCAATAATATTTAATTTTCACTAAGATTTAGTAATTGAGTAGTAGAATCCATTTTTATAAGATGGTAACACCATTATCCCCTTGCCTGTGCTACGTCTGCCACTATCTGGCTATTTTTGTAGTTGTGCGTCATTTGTTTCAAGTGGTCCTCATTTAATAAACAATATGTTGTTACAAGTGCGTTCTGAACGTTTTTTATTACCAACTGTTGATGTTGTTCCAAATAAAAACAAAGAAGATTGTTTAAAAGAGACTATAAATAAAAGTTTATTAAGTTTTGAGAAACCGTTGGGAGTCTTCTACTGTTTCCCCGGGAGAACCGTTGATGTTGTTCAACAAACCTTCACAATATTACAGAATTTTGAATACCTTGGGATAGAACTAAGGTATTTCAGCTAAATTCCTTTTTTGGAACTACAGTGTCTGGAATCCCCACGGCAATACATCTAGTGGGGGCTACAGTCTAAAACATAATTTTTCCAAAACCTGCTTTTATTTACATAACAACCTTCACGAGACTGGAAGATACCAACTGATCCAAAGTCACCCGGTGACCTTTGTTGGTGAATAGAAAGGTGAGCCATGATCTCTCGAGTCCTTGTCTGTCACCCAGATCATGATACTGTTAAGAGACCCCAAGTATCATAAAAGATACCTTTTTAAAATGCTTCCTTTTTGATATTTAGTGTACATGTCAATTTATCATTTAAAGCAATATTCCATTTTTAATTATACCATTCATACCATTTCATTATACCATTCATGTGAGCTGTTCAAGAAGTATAGCTGGTTCAGATGTTCAGAGTATAGCTGGTCTATCGCCCCTCTAAATTTCATTCAAAACCCCCAGTTTTTAATCACAATGTTTAGCATTGACCATTCCACATAATCAAAAGCTTTAAATATATCTAATCACAAAGCATCAGCCTTCTATTTATTCATTTCTATACCATATATAAGATCCAACACTCTCCTAGTTAAATTAGACATTGTTTCCCTTTAAAAACCCATTTTGATCTTCCTTAATATATTTCGTAATAAACACCTTTCTCAAATTACCAAATCCATCCAATATAGTTAAAGAACAGATTAACAACGCTAATGGTAAGCCTATACTTGCTTACAGACAACCCCACAATCTCAAGCATCTATAAGCACATAATGAGTTGCACAACACTGATGCAATGATGAGGACTATACTCTGGTCCAAACCCAAATGCCAGCTCTGTCCACACATTTACTCTGGCAACGTTATCACAAGATTCAACAGTGTCACACACAATACCAAAGGAATCTTACCTTTTTCCTCAGGACACAGTACTCCAGGTGGGGTCTGACCAGAGCAGAATAGAGTGGTACCATCACTTCCCTTGATCTAGATCTATGCTTCTGTTGATGCAACCAAGAATCGCATTGGCTTTCCTGGCAGCCGCATCACACTGCTGAGTCATATTTATTTATTATTTATTTTATTTATTTATTTTCACACTTATATACCACGCCCATTTCCCACATAGGGGACTCAGGGTGGTTTACAACAAAGAAAGATAAAACAGGTAAATCGATAAAACAGCTAAAACAGTGATAACCAAGATTAGATTAGCGGGCCGTGGCACAAAGAAGAAAAAGAAAAAAAAAGAAAGAAAGAAATTGAACTGGATCCCTAGACATCGCCGAAGGCGTCCCGAAAAAGAAGAGTCTTTAAGTTTTTCTTAAACGACGCCAACAACGGAGCCTGCCGTAACTCACTGGGAAGCTTGTTCCAGAGGGTTGGCGCCACTACCAAGAAGGCCCGTCCGCGAGTGCTCGTTTTACGGGCCTCCCTCATATTCAATTTGTGGTCCACCAAGACTCCCTGATCCCTTTCACAGGTACTATTTTCCAGCCAGGTATCTCCCATCCTATATCTGTGCAATGCATTCTTTTTACCTAGATGTAGCACCCTACATTTCCCTCTGTTGAAATCCATTCCGTTAGCTTTGGCCCAGCACTCTAATCTGTCAAGGTCTTTTTGGATTTTCATGTGGCTGTTTACAGAGCTGAGCAGGCTTCAAAATACTGAATACCAAAAAGTGGTCATAAATCATTTCTAGGTGTGAAATTCACTCAACCACTGCTGTCTCTTAGAACCTTGTGTTGAATGCCTTGCTATGTAGTCTTTGTACTCTAGCTAAAGAATGGACAATATTCTGGGGAAATGTGCCTTAAAATATAGCAGTTTGTACCACAATGTTGTTGTTTTTCTTTTGTTTTGTTTTTCTTATTGAAATGCTTGCTTATCTAAAACAGTTATGTGTATAAGACTATTGCATGTTTTAATGTTGTTGTTGTTTTTTTGCTATGAAATAGAGTTTTGTGACATTAAAGGAACCCCAATTCAAGTCTGTCCTGGGGAACTGAGGCCAAGTCCACACAGTGACTGCTCTCATCTCCAATGCTCATCAATGGCAAAACACCCACCATACTTTCCACTTCCATGGCAACAAAGGGACTTTCCCAAATCAGGAGCAAAACCATACAATTATGCCTCCATAGTATAATTTGAGTTGAGTGCCATAGATTACAGGTCAATATTTGAACAGGTATAAGAACCACTGTTTAACCACACAGAAATGTGAACATCCCTAACTCCTTTATAAGTAGGAATTATAAAATAAAATTTAATCTTTCCCTGAATGTTTCTTGGGTTCAAAATATAGACTTACAGCACAATAAGTATAGAAACATTTCTTGTACTAGTAATAATATCAATGTCCCTTTAGGTCATTTTCATCTTATTGTGACTTTCCCAAAGATTACCAGGACTGGTTTATTCAGAGATAGTTTATCAAGCTCTCCTTTTGATGGCACTAAACAGGAACATGAAGCTTGCTCAAGGACACAAAGGTAGAAGGGCATGTAACCCTATCATCTTAATTTACTTCATGTGATTGTGGCTGGGAGCCCTCTCCCAGAAGGAAAGCTGGACACAACCTACCAACTCTTGGACTCAAACTCAGTGAGTTACACACTGTTAATGTGGGTCAAACTAAGTGTTTAAAAAAGCACAATCCCTTCAATCCTCCTGTTTTCCCTCCCAGGATCTCCTCAGATACAATTACCTCCACTTATCAGACTTGCAAATTAATCCTGTTATCTTTCAATGAGGAGTCATAAAACAAAATATGCTAAACAAAAGAAAGGCAGATGACCAAAATTATATGCTGTGAAAAACAAACATCTGTTACTACTTGGAGTACCTCTTCTAAGAACATAATAAACACTTCAACCACTCTGGCCCTGCTTTATCTGACATGTCAGTAGCTTACAGTTCCACTAGCCAATTATGGCAATGCCAATTACACTATTACGAGATAATAAAATTTCAGAGTACTAATGTTGTTCCTTCCCAGATGGAAAATAAGCAAAATCCTTTCCCTCAAGTATTGGCCCAAGACTTATTACCATGGTTAGTAACTTTTATGTTACTGGGTTATATCAACAATTTGTGTAGAAATGAGCAACAATACAACAGAGAATGAGCAACAGTATAACAGAGAATGAAACTCAAGGAACACAGAACAGATAACCAATAATCAATAACTTAAATATAAAAATAGATTATGTTACTCGTTACTACTGACCTCTGTGTGCATGGAAATGCTTGTTGGTCCATTGTTTCAAATTGCATCAAATCTACTTTGTGGGAGGATTTGCTTAAAAACCTACAGTCAACAACAACAACCTTAGAACTGCTGAACTATAAGGGACCCAATGAAGTCCAGCCCCTGTCAAGGAGGCACAGTGGAGAATCAAATTCTCATCCTCTGCCTCTGCAGCCAGAGGTCTAAACCACTGATCTATCAGTGTGGTCACTTAAAATAAGTACTGTAATGTGAACTTATTTTAACAAATGTGAACTAAGAGCCAAAATCATATTGCAGTATGTGGGGCCTTCTCTTATGGCTGGAAACATTTGCAGGCAGCACATTTTCTCCTCTCCTCTCTTTTGGCAGGACTATAAAGAAAAGACAGCTAGTGCTTCAATTTTACGGTGTAATCTGAACATTCTGTTGTGGTTTATATCCAGATTATTTGCCCAAGCTAAATTTATAAACCAAGATGTAAAGCTGGCTTGTTTCAACAAACCATAGATAAGATTAACCTCAAACCTTGACTTAGCAGGAACTACTCTTATAATCACAGTATAGTTTACACAATCACATTCTGAGGTATGAACCATCTCACTTTCAAAATTCTGGGTTCACGTTCCTCTGTTGACAACGGTTATTCCACCTAGAGATTTAATAATGCTGCCTCATTTACTGAGAGTACAGTAAACATCTGAATATGAACAAGGGACTTTGATGAGATGCTATCTTGGGAATACAAGGAACCTGTACCGCTAAAAACTGAGAGTACTTTCAGGAATATTCATTTTGCCATCTCCATAGAGTTAAAAGACAATCTAAACCCTGACAACAAATGATTAATTGATTGGGGGGAGGGAGGCTCTTGCTGTCTCCTCTACATGGAACTCTGATTAATCCAATACAAGACCGTGTTTTGCTTACATTGCATCTGCTTCATATAGTTATGCAATAATTGGGCCAGTTACCATCCAGCAATAGACAGGCCAGATTGTACACTCCAGGAACCCTTAATACTTTTTTTCTGTCTCACACTCTGCAATCACATGCAATCACAGCTTTGCAGTTCCCATGAAACCAAGATGAAAGATCTCATGCATATGCCCACCCAGCATAGGCAGGTAAGGCATCATACAAAGTGGCTTGAGTCCTGCAGGGCTTTGGGCTGCACCACAATGTCTGTTTGAATCCAAGAAGCTGATTCCTTAAGGATGCAGAACCTAAAATTCAGTCTGCTGTTGAGATGTCACATCATCTCTGATGAGATGATGCATCAAAGGCTAGAAGCAGTTGCCTCAAATCAGGGAGCAATCAGACAATGAGCCACCACTGAGCAAGGTCTACATCTTGTTCTCTTATGTGGCAGACATCAGTCCCCGGCTATGGGGCAGTTCAGTGCCAACCACCTCCTGGAGGAACAGAATAAACCCTTTGAGAAAAACAAGCAATGCAAGAAGAAAGTGCCCGGATTCTGCACAGTTCTTTGCATTCAGTGCAACAGAAAGAAAGAATAACCCTCCCCACACCAGGCAGGCCACTGCCTTACTTTTCCTTATACAGTACCCCCCCCCCAAAAAAAATAGCACAGAAAAAGAAAGCAGGGCTTCCTATTGACCTCCTAGCAAAATAAATATTCTAATTCTAATAGTGGCAATGCATTGGTGCCCCTTCCAGTTCTCAGTAAGGAGAAAGATCACTGCAGCAGGAAGATTACTTTTGGAAAACATGATTCTTTTCAGCCACTACAAGCACAGAACAAGTTCAAATCCCCTCTCCACGGGCTCCTCCATTTAGAAGTAAGAGAAAGACCCGATGGGGGTGGCGCATCTGGGCTTTTTTTCTCTCTGACCAATTTGACTTTCTCCCAGCCTCTTCCATCTTTTATGGCCCTCAGCTGAAAAACGGCCTGGCTGCAGCCTTAGCCTGTCATTTCCCCCGCTTCCCAAATCTTCCCGGCCACCGCCCCCCCCCAAAAAACACACGATGCCTCCCGCCTTTCCGCAGGCCTGCGCAGGAGGGCCCGGGGGCCTGGAACTCCCATCAGGCACAGAGAGAGTTAATCCCGCCGCCGGTTGCCACCCGCCAGGGGTTATTTCAGGCGCTGCGCTCGCAACCGAGCAACCCTCGGAAAAGCGCTCCCCGGGGGGGGGGGGGGAAGGCTGCCTCTGACACACGCAGGCAGACAAGACAGACAGACGGGGCACAACACAGAGCCCCCCCACAACCACCCACACCCCAACCTCGCACAAGACGGCACGCAACCTGACACCCCGCCAGCCCAACGTTGGCCGTTACTTCACGAGCGGCTCGGTTCGCGGTAAGCCGTCATTTGCCTGCGAACCGACCGCTTCAGTCCGCACGCTCCTCCCTTTTGGCTTCGACGTCACCCCGACCACGCCCCCTTTAGCGTGCTCCAAGCGGGGCAACTGATGCCCCTGGCGGAGGACGGGAATCTCGTCGCTTCGCTTCTCGCTTCGCACCCAGCGCCGCGTGCGGACTTAGGTTTCCCCCCCCCTTTTTTTTTTTTTGGATTTTTCGCCATCCGAAATATCGATGCATCGATACATCGTTCCGTCGGAGATTTGTTGCTGCGGTCTGCCCCGGAAAAAACCATATTTGTTTGTTGTTAAAGCAAGTTTTTAATTGTACCCCGGTTCCAAATACATCCTTTTCCTGTTCTAAAAACAAACGCCAGGTGTCTCTGTTTTCCCCTGCCAGCCCAATCTGTTTTTGTGTTTACTGCTCCTTTATCCATGGGGTGGCGTTCTGAAAAGCCGGTCAAGGCTGTTTATACTCCTTTTAGTACTCGTTGGCACTGACGGCTTCGTTTCCGGGACGTCGCGTTTGGAAAGAAACCGCCGATAATTTTTAAACTTTTTCCCATACACCCTCTCCGCTTGAAGCCTCGAAACCCCTTTTTTAATGCTTGGAACACGGGCAGCGCGGATATGGGTTCACTGCCAAAAAAACAAACTGCCACTTCCTCCCTTTTAGCACGCTTAGCCTTGCTGATAGCCAGTGCCTCTGGCCATGTGCAGAGTGC
>JAHTLZ010000008.1:10798710-10816203 GCA_023846285.1 Phrynocephalus versicolor
AGAACGGCAATTAAGACTGCAGGCAAAGAATTTATTGCTGTTGACGTTTCTCCGCCGATGAATCGAAACTCCTTTTTTAATGCTTGGAACACGGGCAGCGCGGATATGGGTTCACTGCCAAAAATACAAACTGCCCCATCCTCCCTGCAGACGAAGAATTAATAGCATTGGCCATAGGAAAACCATTGCTGGATCTCCCCCCATTCTTTAGGGCAAAATAATATTTAAAAACACTATTGTAGTTGTAGAACTCAAAGGTTATACTAATGTCCTGGTTCGGTACAGCTAATCATTTTTTATGCGGACATTTTGAAACCGCTGTATCGAAAAGCTGATATGAGTATGCTTCCCTTTCAGCAGATCAGGAATATTCCATAGTGCTGATTATAACAGCAGCTACTGATAAAACTTTTCAAACAAACACTCCATGTGCTTATCGATTCATGAATGTTGTAACTTTATTGTGATAACCATTTAATGCAATAATACAAAATATAACTGTAACAACGAACTATAACAACAAATAAACATCCCCAATAGTGATCAACATTTTAAGTGGTACATTCCAAGATTGTTCGTTATGGTCAGTCCTGAGCCATGAACTTTTCACCTTTCTCTGGCCATCAGGCTCCGAACAAAAGAGCCTCGCTATCTGCAGGCAGGTGCTGGCCTTCTTGGAGCCTGCCAATTACAAACTCCACCCATTTTCCTCCAGGAACAATGGCCAACTCTTAGCCCTAGCTAGAAAATGTTTCCATTCCTGACCTTCAACCAACGTTGCTGGGTTGAACTGATCTATTTGTAGGTGTTTTGCATGAGCTCTGCAAAATAGCACAGTTAACTGTTCCTGCTAAATAAAAGTATTCTTAAACAAAAGCATTGTAAAATCTACTAATATTCCTTGCAATAGGACAAATGCATATTTTTAAATCACAACCCCAGGTACATTATTGCAGTAATTTAAGTTACCAATGTAAAGGGCCAGATAAACATACTGCTAGGCACCTGGCAAGTGAACTCTACGGTGACCCTTAATCCTATTGGTTAAAATTAGTTTCATTTTCCAGAGAAATGTGCTGGATCCCTAGGACAAACCTTATAAGAACCCCTCAACTTTTCCCAGCCACTCGTGGAGAGTTAGGAGTTACTTAGAGAGCAGTTGTGCAGGGAAAAAATTATTTTTCTTGTCAGAAGATAACCAGGCCTTTTCTTTGGAGATGGAGGGAGGGAGGGGCCGGTTCTGGACGGAGGCGGAGGTGTCCAGTCTGCTGGATTTCTTTATTGACAATGAAATGGGCCCAGTTCTGTTTCATCTCCACCAAAGAGGAAACCAGCAGGCTTTCAGACAGGCTGCTAGAGAACTGGCAAGGCTAAACTATGCCCGGAATGCCAACCAAATTAGATCTAAATTTAAAATTATTAGACAAAATTTCAATAGGGCATTGTTTTATTTTGGAGAGAATGCAGCAGAGGAACAGCAAACAGCTTTTTGGCCTCAATTATTGGAATTGTGGAATCAAGCTGGAAGGCCTGACCCCCAACATCTTTTTCCTTTGGGTAAGTTATACAAACTTTCTTTTAAAAACGTTACTACTTTTGAATTACGTATGACATTTTTAAATATCTAAAAGTGTAATCTGAGAAGTATTAAGGGCCAATATAATTTGGTTTAAAGTATAGATTTGATGTAATTATGCTGAAACTCTAGATCAGCAAACGGCAAAGCAGGCTAAAATATTAAAAGATGGTCTGCTCCCAATAAATACCTGAAGTGTCATTTAAAAACATTCCCTTTAAAACTGTTACCCTCTAGTAAATATCCTGGATAAAAAGGAGAAACAACAAAGCTTTAGAACAGATATATAGAAATAAAACTTCTGACAAGGACATCTAAGAGTTGCAGTGAACAATAGAAATATAAAACTATTTCCCACTTATGTCTCAATAGGAGCTGGACCAGGAAGGAGGCATGGCAACAGGGGTGGTGCTCTAAGGCCTCCAAGGCACCCAAACAGAAGGGAAGATTTGGAGCAGCAGGCCAATGACACAGATGAGGACGAGGAACAGGCAATGGCCCATGATTTCCAACCACCAGTGGTCCATGAGGGTCAAGGGGAAGCAAATCAAGGTGCAGGTCACGAAGAACAGGGATTGGCGAATGTTCCAGGCAACGTTCAGGAACAGCAGGTTGAGAATGAAGGTGTGTAAAAGTCATTTGTGGGCCTCACTAAGGTGTGTACACATAATAGACCGTTAATTTACAAAAGATAAATATCTTTTTCTTCTTTTCAGAACTACAAGAGGATCAACCGCTGGACATTATGCAGCAACCAGTGACCCGCGCAGAACATCAGAACTGGGTTGCTGCTCTTCAAGAGGCAATAGAGAGGATAGCTGCTCTTGAAGAAATCGTGCTTGCAGGAAACAGAGGAGCACCTCCAGCAAGGAGAAGACGCCGAAGGCGATGAAGCCTTTTTTTGGGGTTATTGGACAATTTAGGGGATGTACACTGGTTCTCCTGTGCCAAAATATTCCATTGACTCACGTGTTAAAGGACTGATGTTGTACCCAGCAACGTTCCCTGGGGTTATCCTTTTGTGCCTTAATGTTACTGTGTTAGCAATATTTACAAGTTTTATTTATAAATAATCTCCTAAGAAAATATAACGGCTGAATACTTTTAGTTTTCTGGTGTTCTACTTTGTGCACTTTGAGCAATTTTAAGACATGATACGGTACTAATTGAAGCAATTAACATGCTGTTCTAGTTGTATTTTTTAAAAAAGGTTTCTGTATGTATGAGGCCGAAGAATATGAAGCCTCACACGTAATTCCTTTAACCTGGACACAGAAAACCACTGAAAATCCTAGTCTCTTAGGTTATAGTTGGAATGAATATATTAATCTGTTGAGCAATCTGATTAGCAATGTACATTATTTCTTCTAATAGCCACTGCCTAAAAAGTACTTTACAGCTTTTATGTGCTGTGAAAGTATTAGTCTTTTTGTCTTGTAAAAGACCACAGGCCAGTGTTACCTGCACAGGAGAGCAGCATTCATTGTTAGAACTAGTAGAGGGCAGCTCCTCCTCTCATAAATCTTACTTTATAGTACTCAAAATAACATAAAAGTGCACAAACCTATACTTTGCCTATTCAGTTGATAGAAATAAAACAGTTTTTTAAAAAAATCATCAAAGTTTCTGTTTCTTATGTACTCTGGGTTAGTTCATTATGGATAAGTTGAGGGGGAGAATACACAGTGAATTTAAATTTCCTTGAAAATCATGCCTTACAGAGGTAGATTAGTGTTTTCCTGCAGTTATTGCTTTTAATTGTAACTGAATTTGCTTCAAATGTGAAGCACTTCAGCAATTTTCCCATTAAAAATCATGGCCTGGGTGTTCTGTCCCTACTCCCAACCTTGGCATGTTCACATATTTACTCAAAATAGAATAAGTAAGCAACTAGGGTGAAAATATTTTCTTCTTGATACGTCTTCTTTTTGGTGTGGTTAATTTTCTGGGCACAATGTTTTCACTACCACTTTCCTGCTTTACAATCAAATACGGTGACACAGGGAAATGTGGTTCTACTGCTCCCTGTTTCTGAGTACTAGTCATTGGTCTTTTCTTGTGGTCCTGCATAATTTTTTCCCCTGTTTTGCTTCCCTGAACTGTTGCTCCCTTTTTTGGTTTACCAAAAGAAATAAGGGAACCTGAAGACGTAGAGGGCAGGAGTGATACTGAGCATTCAGTATCACTCTCCTGCTCAGAGGCAGTTTCTGAGCCACTGGTCCCCGTTGTATCACCATCAGAATCACTGTTCTGTACATGATCAGTGTTTGGGGAACCATTAGAGAGCAGGATTTCAGTCTGGTTCTTAGTGTGTTGTTCATTATGGTTTTTTTCTCCTTCCATGTTAACCTTTTTTTTTGCCCCTTGATTGGTTAAAAATTGGGTTAGTTTAGCAAGTGAATCTGAAGCCACCCTTAGATTGTCAATAACCTGTTTCTGGAACATCATATCCTGGTGGTTCCAAGAATTTAGTGTAGATTCTTTTCTATCGTCCGAAGCCTTAACCCAGTCCACAAAACCAGTAAGTGTGTTGTCCAGGCGTGCTGCTGCTGTTGATCTCTGCTTCCTTTTCCTTAGTAATGCAAGTCTGGTTGCAGGATCAAGCGTGGCTTCATAGTTTGTTGTTCCCGCAGAGTCTGTAGTTAATAAGGATAATTTAACATTAATTGTTATGCAGTGTACAAAATTATCCATTATAAAATCTGTATATTGAAAATTTAAAAAAAAATTATTAACATCAGAGATGTTAATAATTCAAGAATTTAAAGTATTTTAATGTAATATTAGTATTTACAGAGTAAACCGCACGGCAGCTTGCTCAATTATTCAAATTAAGTTAGTTTTAATAGCTCAGTGTTTTATTACTCACCTAATCGTTTAGGTGTGCATAATCACTCAGTGATAGTAGTCCGGTTAATAAAGGTAATTATTTCTATAAAGGTTTAAAATCTCTAGATCGGAAATGAACATACCTTTTTTACCAAGCCGTTCAGGTAATATTGTTTGGGGACTCTGGGAAGAAGAACAGCCAGATGTGGATGGTTCACAACCGTCTGTTGATTGGTATTCTGAAATTAAAATAATTTATTTAAAAGGCAGTAATTTACATTGTTTATGTTTAAAATACATTACCATGGTCTGTAAGGATATGATTTACATGACATTCCTAATAATCCGACTAGTAGACGTTTTGATAAAATGGCCAGCCCTGCTAGCATAACTTTAAAAGTTTTCCTCACCCATTCCTGAAGCTTCCGAAGCCACGTAGCTTTGGTTCATGCCTTCACTCTCATCGAAGAGGGACTGTGATCCGCCATTATCGCTAACTCCAGGCATTGCCTCCGTGGTTGCTGCATGTGGGAAGAGGAATATAAGTTACTGTACTTCCCTCGCGTTGCTACACACCATAATGCAACGCACAGGAAGCAGTCTTTTAGTTTCCGGAGCACATAATTGTTAAGGTAACATGATTGGGTACTTCTGAGGCATGTCCCGCCCCTACTTATTTTTTGCCCGAATCAAGGAAATTTTAGATCCGGTATACTTCAAAATGGATTCATAATCTTACAACAAAGCAAACTTCATTTATAATAAAGATAAATATGTCTACTTTACTTCCTGCTTTTATCTCGGTCGTTTTTCGATGCATCGAATATCTCTGGGATGTGGAGATACAATGTATCATAAGTAAATTACAATTCGGATACTTTTAATTACATATGTAATCTCTTTAATAATAAAGAAATACCGATACATCGATGCACTTCTTCAATGTTTGTAAATCAAAATCCGAAATAAATTTATGAGAGGGAAATTAAACGCATCCGTCCATAAATCTGAAAGATTTACAAGTCATCCCGTTCCCTAGTTGCTTCGGTTTATCGAAGGACACAACGAGTTCTGAAAACAAATGTCTGTACTAAGGTGTAGCATTACAAATCGGAAACTTTTAATTACATATGTAATCTCTGTAATAATAAAGAAATACCGGTACATCGATGCAGTTTTTCAATGTTTGTTTATCCAACAACGAAATCAATATATAATAGGGAAATAAAAGTCATCCCTCAATATATTCGAAAGATGTACAAGTATTCCCGTTCCCTCGGTGTTTCGTTTTATCGAAACACTCAACGTGTTCTGAAACCAAGTAACTGTACTTGGGTATATTAATAGAGTTACTATTAGTAACATAATATTTCTCTGTGAAATACAGGGAACGTGACGTATTTTTCGGTATATATAAAATGGAACTTAGTCAATACTTACCAGTGCTCCCGCTGGATTCGCTCTCGGTTGTCCGCAATGGGTGAATTGAGGTGTCTGTTCGAAAAATGTTTGCCATTTCTTCGTACCAAATAAATTTTGCACGCCCAGCTCCAGAAGTACTGTTTTGAAGTACAGCCTGTTTGTACAGTTTTCGAAGCGATTTGCATTTAGTTCTACATTCCGTTCCAGATCTAAAAAATCCAATCTTTCGCAATTCTTTTGAAATCACCTCATAGATTTCAATATTCCTTTTGAGGGAAGACAAAGCATATTTTATCTCCGCCTCACCCCAAACCTTAATTAAGGCTGCAGTCTCCTCGTTTCCCCAAATAACCCCTCTCTTAATTTTGGAATGAACAGAACTGGCTGTGCAATTCTCTGAGTTGTCCTCAGAATCCATCCCTATAGCTGCCTTGTTAAATTATTTTTCTAGGGAAATCCTTCTGTTTGAAAGGACACCAGCAACTGCACTCAGTTGCCTGAGTGCTAACTTCCTTCCCTTGCACCTTTTGGCTCCCTTTATTAGCATTTCAACAGAAAGGTGATCTCAATTTGGGAAGGGGGATGGGTGATTGATTACAAAGGGCCCCCCTGTCCTGTGTCTCAGCTGGCTAGGATGTGGTGCCGAAATGTTTCATTAACTTTCGTTTTGCCTATGCAAAGTACTGCTGACTCAATGGAAGTAAGTTTGTTTTTTGCTGGTTTACTTGCCATAGCACAGCAAAAAAAGTTTCACATCTTTCCAGTCTTGGTATCATGTTGGTCTAGGGATGAGTACCGAAATAATGTATTAATGCAAAGTATGCTATTGACACTGTGTTCTGTTAACCCAAAGCAATTAATAGTATTGTGCGGTAAGTGTAAAGAAAAATACACTGTAAAACCAAGGAATTCATTGTAATGCATTATAAACTGATTTATTCCTCAGAAGCTAACAGCAATGGATAAAAAATATGCGATTAGTTTCCCAAGCTGGCTAAAGGCAACACAAACAGTTTATTTTTGGCTTTCCTTCAGAGCCATTAGGCCATAAAATGCTTGCAGTGGGAACTGTAATGTGATACTTCCTTCTTAAGTTTACTCTGGCAGCCTTACTCTGCATATGAAGAGGGAGGTGTTACAAGAATAAAACATCGGAATGTTTTCTTATAAGGGGGGCCTCTCTGAAAGGCATGTTTTCTAAAGTGACATACAACAGGGCAGATGAACCCTTAGTCAAGGCATTATTTGTTTTTCGATGTTATGCGTTCAGAAACTGCTATCAATTTGGTCCAGTGCCTTGGTTTTTTTGCTAGGTTTATTACTGATTATTGTGTAACCTTGAAGCAAATACCCCTGTCAGGCATTCTTTTTGCATAGCCGGTGTAGTAGTTTGCCAAACCTACTGGTGTTTCGCACTTAAGTTAAAGGAAAGTACTGCAAATCAAATAGAAACATTTATTAACGGAAGGAATTTTACAGGAGTAACCAATAATGTAAAGCCTCACAATTCTACTGCAAATGAAAGTGTAACATAAAATAGTGAGGTAGAGTACATGAACTTATTATTTTGCGCCCATTTCACTTCACATGGGTAAACAGGTACTCCGCAATAGCATTACGAACCGCCTCAGCCTCTGCACGTGCAGTTCCAGATCTGTGGTAGTCATTTATTTCACACTCCTCCTGTGGTTCAGGTGGGGGTATGGAATGTTGTTCATCATCAAGTATGTCATGGTTTTCTCGTTCACATATATTGTGTAGAATCACAGCAGAGGCAATAATTGAATTAACGTTCTCTATGTGAGCCTCAATCCTAACAGACAGACGTCTGAATCTGGCCTTCAAGCGCCCAAATGCTCTCTCCACGACGCATCTTGAGCGATTAAAAACCTTATTGAAGTGGCGCTCCCTGTCATTTCTAGTAACAGCAAAGGGCTTCATTAGCCACTTACACAATGGATAGGCACCATCCCCTAATATAATGGGAGGTATTGACACCCCTGCATAGTGGAACATAGGACTGCCAGGTATTAGGGTTCCTTCCTCCATCCTACTAAAAAGCATAGATGATCTGAACACATGGGCATCATGATTAACACCTGAATGACCAGTCAACATAGAGAAAAAAATTCCCTCTCCGTCGCAAGCAGCCTGAAGCAATACAGAATGAAATGATTTCCTGTTAAAGTAAGCAGGCCCCTGCAATTTCGGGGGGCTTATCGGGATGTGCGTTCCGTCGATACAACCTATAGCATGTGGGAACCCGAAGATTTTCATAGATGATGTCATCTGTAGAAACAGAGAAAAAAAATTAAGAATCATTAATTTCCTAAACCGTAAAGGCGCTGGTTCAGAACACAAGTAAAGACTGGGATGACCGAAAGCAGGTTACCTTATTGAAGTCAGGCAGGCGGACCTCTTCCTTAAGAAGAACGTGTTCCATTGCAAGGCAAACCTCGATTGCAATGCTTGCAACAGTTGAGCTTCCTTTCTGGAATACTAGAGCGATGGTTCTGTAGCAAGAACGGCTTGCCAAAAAATACACGCCGATTGCCACTCTCTCTTCCACTGGGACAGCTGAGCGCATAACTGTGTCCCTGCGCATCAGAAACGGACGCAGCTTGTCTGCCACCCAAAAAAGTGTTCTTCTAGTCATACGGAAGTTTTGTAACCACTGGCGATCGTCCCAAAGCTGAAGCACCGTGTCGTGAAACCACTGAGAACGTCCTGGGTAACACCAGAAAAGCTTCTCTCGAGGCGAGCTTCTCATCCAAGCCGAAGTAACCCATATCAAAGCGTTGCATGCCCTCAACGCCTCGCCAAATAGCACTCTGCGTCGAAAAACGCGTCTTCCCTTTCTCAGAAGTAACAAACCTACAGTGCTCAACAAAGAGTTGACATTGTGCAACACAGCAATAATGTATGGAGTATACCTATGGAGTTTCTGCAGGCGGGCAGAAGAACGCGATGGAGGCATGGTACCGGGAGAATGGCAGAAAGAAGGCGGAAGAGGCTTGGTGTCTACTCTAGGGAGTAAGGAGGGGGTTACTCCAGTGTCCTGGAGGACCTTTGAACGAAGAAGTACAATCGTTGTGCGATAGCCCACCTAGTGACCATGATGGGGAACAGCAGTTGTAGGAGCCCCCCCAATGGAAATTATAATATAAGTAATAATTATGAAGCAAAGAGTCACACATTTACAGCGCTTCGCCGTAACTGACAGCCAAGCATCGATGCATCGATACACCGTTTCCTTTTTTTTTTAAAAAAGCGGAGATCGCGGGAAACGGGCAAAGAACATG
This sequence comes from Phrynocephalus versicolor, assembly GCA_023846285.1. Lineage (NCBI taxonomy): Eukaryota > Metazoa > Chordata > Lepidosauria > Squamata > Agamidae > Phrynocephalus > Phrynocephalus versicolor. Next base: position 10,807,840 of record JAHTLZ010000008.1, read on the forward strand.
AGTGGTTGGATGCGAATGGAGCTCGTGAGGTCATTCTAGATTCGAACGGAAAAGCTGCCCGCGTGAGTACATAGGAAAGGGGGTGGGGGCGAAGGGAGACCACGTGATCGCCTTCGAATTCAGATCGAAGGCAATGACGCTCCGAAGCGAGGAGCCTCGTGAAGTAACGGCCGTTGAAGCAGCCCGGACGCTCCTGCCTGCCGTTGTGTCTCGCCCACCTCCTTTCCAGGCTCCGCAGCCCTCGAAGGAGTGGAAACACAGCCCAGTCAGAGCACGAGGGCAGCAAAAAATGGTTTATTTTTTTTCCAAGAGCCATCTTCTTACCTTGGTTGATCTTGGCTGCAGGCAGATGCTCTCTCTCTCTCTCTCTCTCTCCCTCTCCCCTTTTTCTCGCCCCTTTTTTATTTTTATTTTTTTGGGGGGGGGGGAGGTATCCTGAAGCGGGAGGGCTTGACTTAATTGCTTTGATTCCCCGCGCTTCCTTCTTTAATAAGGAACGGTCTGATGCTGCGGCGATTCGCTGGTGCGGGCTCCCATTCTTTCGGGAACACCTGTTTCGAGCTGGGAGGTGGGGGGGAGGAAGGACTGGCGAAGGGGATGGTTAATTATGTCATCGCGCGAAGAAGCAGCAAACCCGGGCGGAACGCCTGCGATTTCTTTCCAGGAGGGAGGCAGGAGAGGCGGGGCGAGGCGCGGAGCCCTTCCCCGATGGGGTTGGAAAGCCGCTTCAAAACAAAAATTGATGGGGGGGGGAGAGAGGAGAGAGGGGGGGTGTCAAAACACCCGCACACAGGGCGAACACCCCGGGATGCTTAATAATGGGCGATTCTGCAGTTTGTGAGCATGCTCCAGCCGGAACCAATCCTTCTCTCTGTTATTCTTCGGAATAAAAATAATCCACGCAGGAGGAGGAAGAGGAATCCAAACGGAAGCGTCCTCGCCTCGCCTCGGGAGGGTGAGGCAGAGCCGTCTCATAATCGGGATCGCTTGGCCTCGACCTCCTGCCGACCAGCCCCGATGCCCGCTTCTTCCTCCGCAAAAAGGCAACGCCGCTGCTCGGTTTCCGCTGCTCTCTAGCGCGCCCCGCTGCGCCCCGCCGGTCCCCTGCGCGCACGGGCGATCTAGGCCTCTTCGGAACGGGTTTGATCTTTTTAAAGATACAGTACACCGATTAGCCTTTCGGGGAGGGAGGCGGAAGGGGAGGGAGGGAGATGTCCAGCCCGTGTGCCACGCCACGGGGCGCCAGGAAACGGGCATCGTGGGCGGCGGGAGGTCCCCGCGCAGCCCCACTCGGGCAGCCCTGGCGGAGCATTCCAGACCTCGCGGCTCCTTGGAAGTCAATCCCATTCCTGCAAAAGGCAACTTCCTTTCGAGGAAGTGGTTTCTCCGCATCCCAAGCGCTTTGGCCAAGCTATTTCTGTTTTAAACGGAGAGCAAAACCGAAGCATCAGCGGTCATGAAACAGCTCCCCCCGCAGCAGATTTTGATGGTCGTAACAAGACAGAAAATGGTTGTTTATTACATTGGTTATTGATTGTGCACATTAGGTTTTCTGCTTCATGGGTCAAAACAACTCGGTTGCGTTTGGACGGTAGGGACCTGGATTTTAGAGATTAGGGGTGGCCGCAGTGCCTCAGGCGGCGAGTTGTCTGGGGTCCACCCCAGCGAGTGCTTTATCAATCAGACGCGAACGGCCGAGAAAAGGACGAGTAAAGCGCTCTGTTTACACACACAGTGAATGTGGACACCGCAGACTGTTTTCCGACACGAGTCTCTAGCGCGCCCCGCTGCGCCCCGCCGGTCCCCTCTCAGATCACCCGCATCTGTTCAACCTGAGCCAAAGCATTCTTACTCAGGTACAAGCACCGTTAGGTTCAGTGGGTACACAAATGTGGCCAGTCGCCTTGGCAAGGTCAAACGGTCGTTTGATCCCTAAAAGCTTACGGGACGGTCGCGGCTCAGCTCTCTGTACCCGTCGGTGCTTACGAGGAAGAAAATCCCCTTCAACCCAGTGCGATTGACCATCGAGGAGACGCATATTGAGACCTGCCACTGGGAACCTGTTCGTGTTAAATACATGCCACCGGATTAGATTCTTAGTATATAAACTGATGTGGGGTAGAAAGGCTGCGATACTACTAAGCATACGGGCCAGGGGAGTAAACGCCCCTAGTGGGATTTATCTCTGAGTAGAGTTCCATAGGTTTCCAAGGTAAAACCTGACAGAGAAAGGAAACACCACTGGTCACAGTGGGACTGACTTCGGAGTAAACACACATAAATGGTAGCGTCCTATCGCCTGTCTTTTGCGTCCTATTTGGGAGGAAGAAGGCTAGGGGTTGGTTAACCGTCATCAACAAGCTGTATAAAAATCTTTCTCGACTACAGTTCAGCGGATCTGATTCCCCAATAGGGATTTGGACGGAATTTATATAGCTTCCCATCACCACCCCAGAAGTCAAGGGAATCGGTGTCCTTGTCAGGTCTACTCAAGAGTAAGAAAGCGTCGGTCCCCACCCACCCACCCACCCCGCCCTATTAGGTTTGCTCGGAATCGGGAGCGGTACTAACAGAGCAGGCGATGACCACAAACCAGATGAGGGGCGGAGGTTGAAGGTAAGAATAAATGAAAAATAAATAAAATGTGTTCTCCAGCTTCTGGTAGCTGTCAACAACAAAACACAAATAAACACACGGCGTTATGTCCTGAAACGACCCGCAGAAGCGGCCTCCGGTGTACGTCCACTGCACTGACACGCAAGCGCTCACAGTAGAGAGGGTCGCGCTCAAAAACCGCCCCCCGCCGCACCCCCCCCCGCCGCCGCCGGCGGCCCCCATCTCGATCATTTGTTCCCAGCCCCGCCCGGCGGCTTTCGAGCTACTCACCCTGTCAAAAGCAGCTTCTGAGCCCGGCTTGGCGGGACGGGAGATGTGTTCCGGGAAGGCTCGTTTCTTTTCCCCATCAACAACACCTCCCCGGTGCTTTCTGGGGGTTTGGTTTGGTTTGTTTCCAAAATATCCCCCACCACCAGTCCAAGCCGTGATCCAAAAAAGGGGACCCGATCCGCCGCCAGGTTTTTCCTTTCCTGTTTAGAAAAGCGCCCCCCTGCTCCCTGGACGGCGGTGCAAAAACCGAACCCAGAAATTCGGCGAAGAAGAAGAAGAAGAGCGCAGCTCCAGGGCCGCGGAGCAGCCGGGAAATCGTTCAGGAACGTGGGAGATCGCCCGGGCCCTTTGCAAGGCGCTTGGGGCGGCGTCTCCGGAAAAGAGCCGCATCCTTTGCCCTGGGTGTCACACGTGGGCCCACCGACGAGGGATCACGACAGGGCCAGGCTTCCGCCTCCACTCGAGGCTTAATCGGAGTCAGGAAGTCTCCCCCGTATCTCTTCGCCCCCGGGACCGATTTTCAGGATAAGCGCTTGCAGCCTCCATAAACCGCCGAGAGGAGGGGTCTCTGAGCGTATGCAGAGTGCACCGTCCGCCCTAATGCATCTGAGCCGTTTCTCGGCAGGATTCAAAGCCTCCTCCAGTCCCCAGGCGGTTTTTCGCTGCCAACCGTGATCGCAGCACCCCTTGAGAAAAGGGCCGGATCGTTATGGGAACGCATCGATCGGCACACATAAATCCCAGGGAAAGGAACGCTCTTGCCGGAACCTTAAAGCGGTTTTCATGAGAAGACGCTGAAGAGAGAGGCGTCTGAGCTCATGCAGAGTGCATTGTCCTGCCTAGATTTGAAGCAGAAAAGCAGGGCTTTTAAGGTGGGAGAGAAACGTTGACCCATCTCGCTTTTTCCTAGCTGTGCCTCGTCGGGTGGCTTCTTTGTCTCCCCCTTCCCTCCTCCCACGACACTTCGGTAGAAACCCCGATGTCTGGTTGCTCCGGCGAGCAGCCTCGGTGGGGTCACTGGCTGGGCGCTTGTAACCGGAAATGTCAACACAGTCTTGGTTCTGGCGGCTTCCCAGAGCGCCAGCGTCGAGAACAGCCTGAGCTCAGCAAAATCTTAGCAACGGAGGCTTGTCGTTCCTTCCTTCTCTCTCTCTCCCTCCCCCCCTTCCAGTGTCAGGTCACTGTGTCACTCCCAGCCAGTGAGATTTCCTCAAAGCCGGGGAGAGGGCCAGAGGATCGGCCAACGCCATGGGCATAAAAAAGGAGGGGGGATTAAGGACGGAAGGAAGGGTTCAGCCAAGCCCCATCCCACCTCGATATCACTACTACCACCATCCCCACCACCATCATCAAGAGACCATCTGGGGAGAAAAAGGTGTCTGATCCTTTGGTGCTGATCTGGCCACAAACTTGAGCCTCCTTGCAGAAGGAGAAGGGCATGTGTGCAGACAGAGATGTGTCTCATGCAGGGACAATTGCATTGCCCATAAACGCACACAGAGAGCTGGGGAATAAAGGAAATTAACTGCTGCAGGACCTGGGTATGGAAATGTTACATACGGGTTCATGTGGTCACATCTCTTCTGAACCTAAACCACGGTAACTATAGACTCCTCTTTGCTACAGGCCCCCAGTCCTTCATCCTTTGGGAACCAACCCTGCCTCCTCTTCTACTGGACCTGCTGCAAATTTCATATGCACAATATATAATATGCACAAAATAATAATATGCACAAAGCATACATGAAGACACACCATTTTGACATTTTGAACTGGAGGCGTATGGGTCATTTCAAAAACAAAAGGCAGTGTAAAATAAATAAGATTCAGCTTTGTCACTAACACACCTCTAAAGCTCTAAAGCTTTTGCTCTTAAGGTGATTATGTTATGCATCTATATCAGGAAACAAAGCGATCTTTGTATCTGCTTTATAGGGTGTCCCCTCCCCCACTCCCTTTGCTTAATACAGTGACCCCACCACCACCACCACCTATTGCAGGGGTTAGGGACCCAAGCCAAGCCGCGATAATTGAAAATCCGCGATATCTGGATGCAGGTCAGGTCAGGCCTGCCGGGTCTAGCTGGGGGGTCTTGTAATTACCCAACCTGGCGCTTCCCCGAATGGGCCTGCAAGGGCCTTCCTGGGCCTTCTAGAGGTCCCAAAAGGTGCTCCCTGCGAACCGGAAGTGACTTCTGGAAAACTGGAAGTGACTTCCGGATCACTAAAAATCATTTCTGAGGCCTCTGAGGGACTTTCCCCCCTTACCCCAGGGGGCCTTTTTTCATATACTGTGGCCCCGCAATATATGTACCGTGAAAGGGCGGGGGACCACTGTACTGTATATTTTTTTGCTTTGATGTTTTTAAAAATGATTCATTTATGCCTTCAGTTAACCAGTCCTATGATGATCCAACAGACTGAATGATCATGCTATCCATGTTAACAGTATTGAACAGAAGATGGCAGATTTTTGTTTATTTCTATAGGGCATTGCATAAGCAATTGTGAAAACACACCTGCAAGCAAGCAAAATTCATCACAAACTGCTTGCCAGGAGAGACAAGGTTATTGTTTCATTATTCTGGTTTCAGTCCATCTGGCTCAATGCAAAGGCTCTTGAGTCCTTAGGACTACAAGGTAAAGTTGACTCACAGACTACATATGCAAACACACTCTTTTATACACCTGTGAACACTACACACATGTGCGTATTTCTTTCCTTGCTGTGAGGGAATAGATAGTCTTTTCTCCACACTTTCCAGAAACCTTAATATAGTTCATTACACTGGTCCCAGTGAAATGGGTCAGACACACACATTTCCATACCAAAATAGGAAAATTATTCCCACTAGAAACATTAATCAGAAAAGCAGCTTTATCATACCACAGCACTAAAGAAAGAGTAACATGCTATAGATAACTCTGTTTTGTAAAACCTGTTACTTCTGAGGTTCTGAGATATGACAGATGTGTAAAAGTAGTCATGTTGTGGAGACCCCCCTACCCTTTTTTTCTCTTCAGACCCAATTACAGTACATGTCTTCACGTAGCACAGAGTTAAATAGTGCAAGGGAGACAGCTGTAAAAGGAAATCAGCTCAATTAATGGAATGTGCACCTGCCCAGGGCAACTAGTTGGAATGTCTCTAGATCACTCCCTGTATAGTAATACCTCGGGTAACAACTGCACAGGTCTATCAGCATTTTGCAAGACAAGCAAACATTCCAGAACGTACAGTATTTGTTCTAGTTAATGAGCTCTATCTTGCAAAACAAGCACCAGAACACCAATTGGTGGCAAGGAGCTGTTGGCTGCAGCCGCCCACGTTGACCACTGGCTGGCCTCTAGCCACCATTGTAGCCGTCACTCCCCACCACTATAACCGTCATGCCAGCTATGGCCGAGATAGCAGGGGGATGACAGTGATAGTGGTGGCAGCAGTGGCCAGAGCCCCCAGAACAAATCACCTGCGATTCTATTATTTCCTATGTGGAAACTGTTTTTGGTTTATGAGCATGTTTCTGAAATGAATAAGGCTCGTAAGCCAAGATACTACTGTGTCACAGGAAGTAACCCTCCACTTGTGCCTTGCTGGAGAAGCGTAAGAAAGAGACTGCAGTTACACCCTTTCATATGGGCTTCTGGAGCAGTGTATCATCAGAACGCTCAACAAGATGGGGCTTTAGTCTGACTGAGCATGGCTGTTCTTATAATAGGTGGAAGGTAGTGCAGTGAAGTGGTTAAAGCTCTGGACTATGATAGAAACATTTCAGCTACTAATCCCTAGTCAGCCATGAAGCTGAATTTGAGGCATACACTCCCTCACCAGGATGCTGTGAGAAGAACAAGCAGCAGGAGATCAAGGGCTCTATGAAACTAAAACAGAACATAAACATAATAAAATTAATGGGAGTGTTTTACATTTGAAATAATTATCTATCCTCAGGTGATGGAATGAGATGAAAGGAGGAGAAAGGTTAATGATACAAGCAATGATTGTTACATGAAACTTCGCTATTTATTAATTTTTAGGCTGCCTTTCAGTCAAGGCTACTAGCAAACAAAATAAATCAAGCAGCAAAAACTATTAAAACTCTCATTGTAATAAAAATAAATAAAATCCCTATGATCTATCAACCATCAAGAGGAACAAAACAATGAAAGCTTAATTATTAACATGACTCAAGTCTTAGATCTAAAGTCAACATTAGCCCCAACTGGAAGAACCACTGAAATCAATGGTACTTCAGTCTGTTTTGGCAGACCCCTCCCCCACAAGTCATTTATTTTTCCCAAAGGTGTTCTCTAGATTCCTGTAGTCATATTGGAGACACTCATTCTTTAAAAACAACAACAGTAGACTCACCTAAATAAAATTACTACTACTACTCTGGAAGTTGAGTCATGGCAAACGGATTTCTTTTCTTGAGAGCGAAATGTTTCGATACTCATCCAAGCAGCTTCATAAGTCTGGGGAAAGTTAGTGGAGAGGCCTCCAATTATTAATTTTTCACCTGTTTTTGGTTTACGAGTATGTTTCTGAAATGAATTAGGCTCGTAAACCAAGGTACTACTGTATCACAGGATACAGATCACCTTGATTTCACATCCCCCTGGTCTGAATAGGCTCATAAGTTGGACAGTGGTCTGAATTGGCTTGTTAGGTGGAAAATGACCTAGGGTACTTGAAAGTCCCACCTATGCAACCTTTCCCAACACCCATTAAGTATGGGGACTGATGAAAGGGCAGCTTGATAAGTAGCAGACAGATTGTGTCTTAAGTCCCACACCTCTGTTGAGAGAGGGCACTCATTCAAAGAAGAGGATGTACAGATATTAGATAGAGAAAATAGGTGGTTTGAGAGAGGGGCCAGGGACACCATTCGTGTGTGTAGTGTATTGAAAATCCCTCCTTCAACAATCTGTCTGCTATCAAGCTGCCCTTTCATCAATCCCCAGACAAATCAGAAGCACTTCACACGTCCACCAGCAAGACCATAGCTAAGGACCCATATTTAATGGGTGCTGGGAAAGGTTGCATAGGTGGGATTTTCATGCACCCCAGGCCATTTCACATACAACGAGTATATTTAGGCCATTGTCCACCTATGAGTCTATTCAGACCAGGGTGATGTGAAATCAAGGTGAACTATAAATTGGAGGACTTACCACTAACTTTCCTCAAACTGATGAAGCTGCTTGGATGAGTAGTGAAACGTTTTGATCTCTCAAGAAAAGTCATCCAGTTGCCATGACTCAGCTTCCAGATAAACTCACCTGGATGACTGAGAGTCTTCACAGAGACGTTACTACTGCTACAGTACTACCACCGCTACTGTTGCTGCTGTTGCTGCTGCTTCTACTGCTGCTGCTGCTGCTACTACTACTACTACTACTACTACTACTACTACTACTACTACTACTACTACTAATAATAATAATAATAATAATAATAATAATAATAATAATAATAATA
>JAHTLZ010000008.1:10818301-10839029 GCA_023846285.1 Phrynocephalus versicolor
TATTATTATTATTATTATTATTATTATTATTATTATTATTATTATTAGTAGTAGTAGTAGTAGTAGTAGTAGTAGTAGTAGTAGTAGTAGTATACTGCAGACTATGTGGCCCGCACTACATCTGTAGCACGGGCTGGTCTCCTTATTGTGTTTTTTATTTATTTTACTTTTGCCAATCCACAGGCTGGTTTGGCAGTCCATGGGTCGGGTCCGGTGCTCGCGGGCCAGTACGAGGGCCCACACACTGAATTGGGTTTATTTTATTTTATTTTTCTGCCAACCACGTGGCCTACCTACCAGCTGTAGCACGGGCCGGTCAGCTTTTTTCCCCCTGGACTCGGAGCCCAGCGAGGAAGACCGGACCACGACACCACCACCAGGTAGGAGACACTGGCGATACGAAAAGCGTACCAAAACGAAACAGAAAATTCCATTTTGTTTCATTTTTCTTAGAGGGGGCAGTTCATTATTCATATTTTTTTTCTTAAACATCTTGATGCTAGTAGCTAAGTCTTAGGTATTTCAGTCTCCTAGAATGGAAGAGACAGATCGACAAATGATTGGAAGCTACGAAATGACTAAGCTATGAATTGAGGGGATTCCCATAGCAACCAGGATCATGGGGCTCTACCTGCAGAAGGAAAGGGAAGTGTGCTTATATTATAAGCTATTATCATGTTGACTTGAGAACTCAGAAATAAGGAATGACAAGTAGGTCAGTTACATATAACTAGTTACCTTGGGGATAGTGAAAGTAAAATCATATTTCAAAGGTAATTTTATGAAAAGAATTTCAGTTACTCTTCTGGTATAATGGCTACTTACTCAAATTTTACTTTAAAGGACATTCTAATGTGGGTGTTTTTAAAATCTTTTTTCTTATGGCCAATATGGCGACCTCTGCTTTCTTCATAAAAAATAACTCCAATCAGTTACAGCATCTATGAGATGGGTATCATCTTTACACTAAGCATAAAAAGATGAGATCATCTACGGAAGTCTTACGGTATAATCTATTTCTAAAACAGTGTACGTTCTGGTTCTAGTCTGGCTACTGTGCATGACACCTCATATCTGAATAAATACAGTATGTTCCTCAAATTTCTTTTAAAAATCTTTATTCACAATTAAAACCAAATTATTACAATTATATCATTCTAAGAATGTAGCTTTCTTTCTAATAGCTGCTTCTACAAAAGAACACATCCTGACATTCCATAATCAGATTTCCTTTCTTCCAGTTGTCTTTCTTACTATTTTTTTCACTTGTATAATAGTACCTTTCTTGGTTCTTGTTATATTTCTACATTAACAATCCACTTTACCTTTGTTCTTCACATTTTTGCAGTTACCAATACAGAAGTTCTCACTCTGATTCACCCCTACTTCTCATAATTCTATTAAGTTGTATAAATATATCTTTCCTCTAAATATCTCTTCTCCTCCACTGAAATTCATAGTCCTGTCCTGTTTTCTTTTCAAGTGTCCATTAGCTTGTTCATCAATTTTAATTTCTGTAATTTTGTTAAGCATTCATCCATCAAAGGTGACTCCTTTTCTTCCATTGTTTTACTACTTGATTTCTAGCTGTCCCTAGTACATATAAACAAATGTTGTCTTTTGTCTAAACTTTTGCTTTCCCATATTTAACAACAAGCAATGCCTCAATATACAACCACTGGAGCAGATTACATGATCACAAGTGAACCAATGGTGGCTCACTCTCTCCACCCCCCCCCCCCCCGCTGCTGGATTGTGGGGTGTTGTCTGGAGATCCCTCTCAGGGAGCCTCCAAAGCAGAGGGAGGAGAGAGGAAGGGAAAGCAATGAGGCCAATGAGTTAAAAAGAGGGAAAATGAAAAGGTACAGATCTCCTATTAAGAGCCTCTTCCTCAGTAGTCAGTCAGTTGATCTAAAACAGGGCTGTCCAACTTTGAACAGGCCGAGGTCTACTTTTTCCAGCCCAAAGTGCCTGAGGGCTACTACACTAAAACCTCTACTTATGAATTTTATCCGTTATGAGCACATGCTCATAAGTAAAAATAAAATGTAAGCAGAGCAGCAGTTTCCCATAGAAATGCATTGAAAATCAATTAATCCATTCTGGAGGGAATATAGTTCATTGCTTTCCTATGGGAAGGGTGACCATTCACATGCTTCCTTTTGCACCCGCTTGAGCTGGTGTGGGCGGGTGCAAGGGAGACGTGTGCATGCTTGCCCAGGCTGCTGGAAGACTTTTTTTAAAAAAAGGTGCACTTTCCCTCCCAACTCGCCAGGGGCCTGATTCGAGTCTCCTCCCCTTCTGGCCTCCTCCTCTTTTCCCCCTTCTCCCTTCCAGCCTCCTTGCTGCCACTGCCACTGCCACCTGCAGCTCTCACTTACCTCCGCCATGTTAGTTACACAGCTGGGGTGGGCTGAGCCAGCAGCGTGGCAATCATATTGCCACAGCAGCACAAGAAGCAGGGAATGGCTCAGAAGGGGAGCAGGAGGAGTGTTGGTGGTGCCGGGTCAGGGTCTCTGTGAGGCAGCCATAGGGGTGGGAGGGGGGAGGAGGGGGAGGAGGAAAGGGTGGGAGGAAGGAATTCTCCAGGGGAGAAGAAGAGGGGAGACATCACCACGCAAAGGAGGTGGACACATATGTGACCCCGCCTCTCGCTGTCTCCTTCCCTCCTTCTGCTCTGCGTTAGCGACTCCGCTGGTCACGAGATAGTGGCATACTGATCATCTGGCCGGGAGGCGGGGCAGGAGACAGTGCCGCAGCCCTTGAGCTGCCCCGCTCGGCTGAGACAGTGGGCTGGCAGACCCAGAACTTTGCTGGAGCAGTGGTGGTCCTTGGGGTGGGGGAGGGAGAGGTGGAGAACTTATCCCCTCATTTTTTTATTGATGGCTGGCAGGCTACTTTTGAACCCTTCATGGGCTACTGGTAGCCCGTGGTCTACCTGTTGGGCAGGCCTGATCTAAAACTTACCTGTCAGAATACCAAGGGCTTTTGCAACAACCTCCTATTAAAATGTTCCTTCGTTGCCATATCATCCAGTTTTAGGTCCCACCTGCAGCCTTGGCCGTTTGCTCTCCCACCTTGTTCTGCTCAGTTTCTACTTCCTTATGTGCCAGGAAACTTATGAGGTCCAAAGCAACTGATGTACCCATGTCTAGTCTTTACCTACACCCTTCCCAAAAGCAAGAGAAAAAGAGGAAAAGAGGAAAGAAGACAGAGGAAAGAAATAGACTCATATACCCATTACCCATAAACATTACTCTTCTATCCGGACTGGGACTGATGAGTGATAAGATCCAACAAATGATATTGCCACAGGTTTTGTGTCACTATTGCAGGGGCTCATATTTTCCCTGTGAATGCAAAAGCAGTTGTGAAGGGGGGGTGGATATTTTGACTGAAAATGATGCAAAGGGGAAAAATGGACCGTTCCGTCTTCCATCTCCAATCCTGTAAGCAGCCATATTTAAAAAAAAAAATCTCAAGCACTACACCAACTAGGTAATATTTTATATACCTCCTCTACTCTGTCCTGTTTCATTATGAAAGCAAGAAATCTGAGACGTTTATGCATGACAAAGAGTTAACAATTCCAGCATGCAGGAAATTCTGAAGTCTTCTGTTTTAATGAATTTTAAGTCAAATGGATGGTAGCCAAATCTTAGCAATTAAACTGCAAGAATCCCAGTTCAGTTCAGAAACACCCACGGGCCATATTTCCCCACTGAACTAGTGTTCCAAATGTTGGGAGTATCTGGTGAAATCATACAGAACTTTCCTTGAAGCCAACATGTTTCGTCGGGAAGATACAGAGTTCTTTCCTCAGGAATTTTGGCTGGCTTTCAAAAGATGAAAGAAGAGGAAGTTAATGAATGTTTTTACTTTTAGCACTTGAAATGCCAGTCAGTATGCAGAGGTGTCACCACGGCTGGTTCTGTGGAAACAAGGTTTATAAGAAAAAAACTGCAGCTCCAAGGGGAAAAGTCAGGGTCCTTTCCAAGGAGAAAGGTGGCATAAACATATTTTAAATAAATTAAAAATAAATAAATAAAGTAAATCTGACAGCTGGTTGTCCAATTTTTCTCCTGAGTGTGATATGGTTGAAGTACAGGCAAATGCTGTTTTAGACTACATTTACAGAAGTATGGGTACCCAATGTGTAGTGGATGAAGTGATGGACAGGGACTCTAGAACCCATGATTTCAATCTTCACTTGATTATGGAAACTCACTCGGGTAGTGGAAACTGGCAAAACGGCTGCTTAAATGTATCTCTTATCTTGAAAGTCCTATTAAGGTTGCTGTGTTTTGTTTCTGAGTAGACAGCATATATAGTAACAACAGCAAGAGCAGTAACAACAGAAGAATAGTCTCGAAATCCCATGAGGTGCTATTTTCTCTTTATTCAACACTGGTTAGGCCTCATCTAGAGTACTGTGTCTGTTTCTGGACATCACACTTTAAGAAGGTTGTCAACAAACTGAAACAAATTCCAAGAAGGTTGATAAGGAGACTGGAAACTGAGCATTATGAGGAAAGTTTGAAATAACTGGGCATGTTTAGCATTGAAAAAGAAGACTGAAGGGAGATATCATAGCATTTATTATTGATTGTCACAAATGTCAAAAGATGCCATACTTTGGGTAGATTGCTAATGTTTGTCGTTGAACACCATCATTTTGTTATGGTAGTATTCCTGTAATGAGAGGAATAACACACACAGACACACACACACACACACACACAAACACACATAGAGTCAAGAAGAAACTAGAAATTATGGCTATTTGTAATTTTGTCTTGAGTGAAAGAGGAAAGGTTGTGCTAGAATCAGAGTGTTAGTTCAAATTAGGACCATTGAATTAATTTGATTTGATTGTTTGTTTGTTTATATTTCTATACCGCCCCCTTAGTGCAAACTGCCTTTACATAAATATTGACTCAGAAATCCAGTTCATGTAATGGTTCACCTCTACTGTGTTTGGAACTAACAATTTAGTTCAGCCCATTGGCTACTACTGGTACTATTCACACAAAGTAGCCAGAATGCTACAATGTAATGCAATCTGCTTGAATCTCAGTGTCACTGCAGGCATTTGCTGTTTCATGCAAACTGTAAAATTGCATTATACAATATAATGCCATAAAATGTAATAGGTTTCATGTCAATACTGGAGTATCGACTTAACTTATTAAACTTGGGAATGGGAATCAAACGTTGGTAATGCGAGGCTGACAAGGCAACCAGTCTGAGAAATGTCTTGTGTGGGAATCTGATGAGGAAGTGAGCTAGGCTGGGGTGTCCCTTTCAACATTCATTGCAGGGGCTTTCCAAACTCTGGCTTTGGGCCTGCCTAAACAGCATGGGCTGCCAAAGGCTACAAAAGAGAATTTCCTTTCTCTCTCACTCACTCCTCCAAATAACTTGTACTGTCTAAAAGCAGCCAGATTTGGTGCCCCAGGCTGTCAAGATTGGTCAAAAGAACCAGCCCTTTGGGTGGTATGCTGAAGTTTGTCATTTAACACCATCATTTTTTTCAGGCACTCCTGTCTTGAGAGGAATAATTATTTTAAAAACTGCCACAAGAACTCTCTCTCTCTCTCTCTCTCTCTCTCTCTCTCTCTCTGAATTTATTTTAGTGGATGTCAAGAGAAAACAGATGTGGAAGGTCTTATTTAACTCACAAGAGTTAAAAATCCACAGTCACATTCACTTCCAAGAAAGAAGCTATAATGACTTCTTAATTTTGCTGCTTTCTAGTTTAATGAAGTCATGGAGAACATACTTAGGAACATTTTCCAATTTCATAATTAGAGTAATGGGATATTTGACCTTGTTCTGAAACATGCCTAACAATGATTGCTCTAATTAACCTCTCATTTTTCTCAAACCATTCTTTTCATTGCCTTTTAAAAAGATAGCAAGATAAATAAGCAGGAGGAATATATAACAATGTAAATCAACAACAACAACAAATCACTTTTAATTTGCTGGCAGAAGATGAAAATAAAAATTGTGCACCACCACCAACAAACCAGGGCTATGAGGTAAGTTGCATATGTGCCCTGCTCCAAAGACAGGATTAGTCCCAGGACCAAAAAGAGGCTTACCAGAATGTAAAGTGAATCAGGTTGAGGAGATCTGGAGTCATTCTTTTCAAGTTTAAACAATCAAAGTCAAGGAAGCCCAAGACTCATGCAGATAAATTGGATGTCCAAAATTACATGTCCAAAAGGCATGTATAGAAAGGGTCAAGATAGAAGGCTACCAGTAACCAGAAGATGCATTATCTCCTATGAAAATACGTGCCCAAGTTGACGTTTACATAGCTGAGCTGCTTAAGCCCACTCTGAGCTTAGTGGCAGGTACAGCACTTGGCAATTTGTAGAAGAGGACAACTGAAGTGAAGGATTTACCAGCATAGTCTCCCTTGGAGAAAGAGTTCCCCAACTCCTAAGGGGAGAAAAATCTTTCTTCCAAGAAAGCCTTACTTTTATCCTTGCAGCCTCTGTCCTGCTTTTAAGCATTAGTGTTTGTGTGACATTTAACATTGCTGTTAATGTGCATTGATGAGATAAAGCCATACAAAGGAGGGAAGGGCCTTTAGCACTTGAACAGCAGACAGAACAAATAAACACACCTGTCTCTGCCTTTCACACGGTGGTGACTTGGTCTGTATTCCTATTTAAACTGTAGAGCAACCTTTTTGGTAAGGTCTAAGTGACCACCCTGCCTTGTTTTTGGGTGCCTTGAAAGGAAGAAGTATGGCATTTAGGAGAACACTGTGGAAGTTGTCACCTCCAGCATTTTGACGATGCAATAGTTACCTGAACTGCTGCCTTTTTCCTGCCTTTAACAGTCAATCGTTGCTGTGAAATCCATTATCCCAGGAGATTTGAGCAATGTGTATCTTCTTTCTTTCAGAGTACATGGAACTTTTACTTACCTTCCCTAGTGTTCTGGGATTACGAAGCCCTGTTAATTAATTTTACATGATCTTGAAAAAAAGATCAACAAATCCTTCACCCTGATTTCATTTTGTGTGGTTCAGGTATGAATGGCACTGTCTGGATCCATTTGGATCTATGCAAGAACTGACCCCAAAATTATTGTTCCCTGAGGCTCTGAGAAGCAAATGGTTCCCCAGACCCCTCCCCCTCTATGCCAAGGTACAAAGAAATTGAGCTTAGTCAAGTTCTTTTGGTTTAAAAAGGTAGCAAATCCTGCGGTCAGCATTCCCCAAGCCAAGCAAATGTACGTAAATACAGAGGGAGCCCATTACATAAGCTTTTGTTACCTAAATCTAGAGCAAATGAAAATCAAGTAAGTTTCCCTTCCTCCACATATGCACTTTAGCAAGCTGTGCCTTGCACAATCAACCTTGAAGCCACAGTGAGAATGATACATGATGCTGGAATGGAAGGGGATGCTTTGTGAGTTCTGTTTCTTTCTATGTATAGGCAACTGCATAGTAGACTAATAATTTGCTGCTCTTTATCAGACCTACAATCACCTCACTCTGTTTAATTAATGGAAGGGCTGGTCCTGGATCTCTGGCTACAATGCAAAGGAAATCACAATACAGTGCTTCTGTACAGAGTGACATGGAAAGCAAGTGGAGGGTTCAGCGTTTTGGTCTTGGTTTTGTCACTGGCTGCATATCACCGCCCACAGAGCAACTGAGCAGATGCCAGCAGTGAGGAACAGCCCCATGACCTCCAGTGAAAGGATGTTCAGATCTAGTGCATTGATTTTAAATAGTAGTTAGTTACAGCTGTATTTTAACAGCCAACTGGCAGTCAGTTGTCACTCTTGAACGATGGCGCCTAAGAGGTGTATGTACATACATACACAGTGTGGGCAAAGTAGATAAGGAAAAACTCTTTTCCCTATTACCCAACACTAGAATTAGGAGGCACTCCATGAAACTTTTGGGTGCTAGATCTCAAAAAATAAGAGAAAGTACTTTTTCACCCAGAGGCTCACTGATCTGTGGAACTCCCTGCCAGAAGTGGTGACAGCTATCAGCCTTGACAGCTTTAAGAAAGGATTGGACAAGTTCATGGAGAACAAGGATATCAATGGCTATCATTATGGGTGCCTAAGGACAACCTCTGGATTAGAGAGATAGGCAGGATATCTCTCAATACCATTTACAGGGAATCATAAACAGGCAAAGACATCTACTTGGAATACCCTGAAACAAATGGTGAGCCACTGTGTGAGACAGAATGTTAGACTGGATGGGCTGTGGCCTGTTCCAGCAAGGTTGTTCTTACGTTCTGAAAATGATCCTGTTGTGACAATCCTACACTAACAGCATGTAACGAGTTCCTTCTTCCAGTAATGGATTATCTAGAACATATTGTTTGACTCTTGACTTGGTTGAATTTTATCAAATCCAACCATGTTCTGCATGTTCTCAAAGATGTGTACTTGGATTTGTGTGAGTTTCTTTGCATATAATTCAAAAGGGTTATGTATAGAAGAACAATCTGGAGAAAAATGCATGCATACTTTGCTAATAGTCTGGGGCATCATGAAATTCGTTTAAACATTGGTTAAATTTCCTGTTATATGGTAGTGCAACCAATTACCCCAAGAGATGGTGAGTGCCCCAACACTGGAGGCATTCAAGAGCAATTTAGACCATCACTGGGCACGTATTCTTTGATCTGTATTTGTGCCTTGAGCAGGGGGTTGGACTTGATGGCCTTGTAAGCCCCTTCCAACTTCAGATTCTATGATTCTAATATGAACAGCTCTTTAAACAGGCAAAGCCTTCTGATAAAGGACCACCTTCTAAAATAGGCTACTCTGCTTAAAGTTCTGAGAGGGAAAATCTCTATCCTACGTTATGCAATAATGACACTCAATTGTTATAATGGCATCATTTTGAAAATATCTACCAATGTGTTGCCTGTCCTCTTGGGACCTGATTAACATTTTTTTTAAGGTGACTATTTCTTGTGTTTTTGTTTTTGTTTTTGTAAAAATACATTATTCTTTGTCTCACTTTAGATTTCTTGAACTTTATAATCTCTGCTGCTGCTGATTTCTTTGTTCTGTTGGTGCAAAGGCTTAAGTAAAACCATAAGTCCAAAGTCAGATGCACCCTGGATCCTGAGAGGTGTGCTCTTCACTTCATTGTTGCTTCTGAAATTACTGCATGTTCCCTCCGAGAGTGGTGGTTGAATGCTGTCTTGGATCCTGTCCTCTTTTTTCTTGAGTTTTTGGGAACAATCCCTTCCCCATTTGGGGGTTAGAAGAGAAGGCATCAACTGATAGTGTGTTGTTGTTGTTGTTGTTGTTGTTGTTGTTGTTGTTGTTGTTGATGATGATGATGATGATGATGATGATGATGATGATGATGATGATGATGATGATGATGATGATACAGTCGTGACCAATTCTTCATGACCCCTGTGTCCATGGGGTTTTCTTGGCAGGAATACTGGAGTGGCTTGCCAGTTCCTACTCCAGGCGCCTACAGCACCTGGTATTCTCTGGTGGTTGCCCATCCAAGCACTAGCCAGGCCTGACCCTGCTTAGCTTCCGAAATCAGGCAAGATTGGATGCGCTTAAGGCATCTAGGTAGATTTCCTTATATTCTCGTAGTTTGGGATTGGAGGAGGGTTCTTTGGGTTTTTAAAAAAAATTGTATATTTATTTATTTTTCTTATGCATAGTTCTGTTATTTCGTTAATTTTCTCTACATTTATTCTATTACAAATAAGTGTATTTTGGTGGTTGGGGGTACCATTTTGTTTGCTTCTCTGTGGGAAGGAAATGGGCTAAAGGAGGGGGAGTGTTTTAGTGTTATGGGCTGGCACAGTTGAGAATATTTCTCTTCTGTGGTCCAGATAATGATTTTTTTCTTTCTCATATACTGTTGCCTGCTTTTGGAGTAGACTGATTTTCTGCTGCCTTGCCTCTGCTTTTTAAATCCATTCTTTAGGCCTTTTTGGACAACTGGCAGATGGTCAATGGTGAGGAAGACTGAGAGTTCGGGTCCAGCAACACCTGGGGTCTTAACATTTGTCAGTTTTCTGCAAAGATTGAGGTATAGTGCTTTAGTCTGTATACCTTAACTGTTATACCAGGTACATTTGTAATTAGGGTGGAACAACCCCAGATTTACCCCAGGGAACCAAAATTTAGAGGTGAATTTACTGATGAATATCAGTAAAATGAACAGCAACCATTACTGGCCCCATTTTCTTTCCTTCTTTTTTGAAATAATATATTTTCTAATTCTTTTGTTGGGAAATCACATTGTCCTCTTTTTTTCCCTAGGGAGGTCATACTCTCACCCATGCATTAGGATGGAGTGGATAGGGCCCAAATTGCTATCTGTGGTTTTATAGAAGGGCATTTTAAATTGAAGTCCCATCAAGTGAAAAAAAAGTTGCTGATGGCCTTCATTTGACCTGCTTAGAGCAGTATGTCTTGATCAGAGCACAAAATAGGAGCAACATTTCAATTACTATCCTTTCCAAGACAAGAGATTTTTTAAGAAATCGAGACAGCAAAAACACCATTAAGTACATGAGAGTCATCAGAAGGTTGCATGCAGGTCTGTGCATGGATGGAAACAGAGCACTTTTTTTCCCTATGCTATCATCTATTTATCTATCTGCATTTGTCAAAAAAGGATGTTTACTGTTAACAATTATTCCAAATCCAATCTTGTTGACTGTCTGTAAGCTAACGAAGAACAGTCTGCTAAACAAGAGATAGGATAGGGGAAACCACATAATAGATTATTCCATGCTTATGTCACCAATTGGATTAGGTGCATCATTTTAGTTTAATTAATTAACAAATTGTATGCTCCCAGCAAAATGGGCTGTAGCCTCATAAGCATTACTCCCCATTCTATCTCAATCCTTACAGAATTTTCAATGCTTCTAAAGAGGGATAATCAGCTGAATTTATTAGCTTCAGCCATTGGCCATAATAGCATTACAAAACAATAACAGTCATAAAAAGCACACACTACAAGACAGTGCAGCTAACATAAAAAGGGTTAACTACAATCCATCCAGAGGAGACTTCATCATCAAAGCCCATTTTCGAGAGAACACAGACCTGGACGGGATTATTCAGTAAAGATAAACATAATGTTTTGCAATGTAGCTCCTAGAATGGCCCAGCCAGTGCTCAGACTGCCTGGAAGTAGTAGTCCAGAAAAACCTTTTTAAAGCTCTGTCAAGATTCACATAAAATTGAGTCTAGTTATTTACTTGAAGAGAAAAGAGACACCATAAAATGGAGTTCAGATTGCACAGGTGTGTGGAATCAGAGATATGTCTTATATGTTCTGGGCTGTATATTGTCCCTCATTACCATAAGCCACCTTGGGTCATTTTCTAAGGAGAAAGGTGGGGTAAAATATTCAAAATAAATAAATAAGATTGTCATGTGTCATGAGATGAGTAATGCTGAATGAAGTAATGCATTAGGTAATTGGCATTACATCATATCTACTATGATTGGTCCATCAGTGTGTAAACGTAGGGAATATGGAACACATTTTTCCTCCAACATTTATTCCTCCAAGGAGTTGCCTGCATGTATCAAGTTGTTCCAGAGAATCTCCATGTCTCCATGTACAGTATGTATGCTGAATGCTGAGAGAAGGTCTGCTGTACTAATTATTGGACTGATTTCTTCCAATAATGAATCTCAACTGAACTGTACATTTGCGATTTGAAAGAAAAGACAAAACAGCTGTAAATATGCAATTCTAAGTCTCTGTTTAAAGTTATTCTTCTCTGAAGACGAGTGTCACTGTGTCATTAAGCTGCTGCACTACCATTTCCAATTTCCACAAAGTACAGTAACCCCCCACCATTTCGTGGTTCAGGTACCGAGGTCCCACTATATCGCGGGATTGCAGTGCCTGCCCGGGCGAGAAGTCTCCCGGCGGCGCACTCAGGTGGCAATGGGGGCTCAGATCCGCCAATGCCGCCCGACCGCGCCACTGCGAGAAGTCTCCCGGCTGCGCGCTTGAGTGGCGGCGGGGGCTCAGATCCCCCAACACCGCCCAACCGTGCCGCTGTGAGAAGTTACTTTCCTGCCCAGCAGCATCTACCTCAGAAAATGGTTGCTCCCCCCCCCCCCAGGGTAAACCTACAATGCCGTATTCTGGAGAACACTCACCTCCTGACTGCTTTGATATTGCCTCAACACCCACCATAGAGCATGAGACTCAGCACAAGCCAGTACTTGGAGGATTCCTCTTCCACCATTTAGTGGCTGCACACTCTTGTAAGCATAAAGTGCTTATAGGCAGTCTTGAAACATGCTTTTCCCAGACAAGTATCAGGCATGTACCAACCATGCATTCAGTTCTTCCTCAGCTCCACTTCTGACACAGAAGATCTGGTCAGACCCTGATCAAATTACTGCAATGCGTTTTGCATAGGTCTCCCCTTGAAGTTTGTTCCAAAACTCCACCACAAAATGAAGCAGTCAGATTCTGGCGTTCCATTTTCAGAACAGTCCCACAATTTTCTTTCTTTCTTTCTTTTTCTATCTGTACGTCATTTTGCTTTACAGCATTATTGAAAGTGTTGTGGAAGTGGAGAACTTAGAATGTCATGACGTCTGAGAATGCTCAGGATTAGAGAGAACTTACTATATGATCCTACAGATGTGTGCACATACACACACATGGTGTGTGTGTGTGTGTGTGTGTGTGTGTGTGTGTGTGTGTGTGTGTGTGTGTGTGTGTGTGTGTGTGTGTGTGTGTGTGTGTGTGTGTGTGTGTGTGTTTGAAATGATGGTAAAAAGCAGAGCAGTGGATTGAATCCAATTATACCATCCAAGAGCAATGATGTCACCAAATAGGCCTCCTTGAGTGTACTTGAGAGGGAATAATCTACTTACTGCCTTTAACACCAATTAGATGAGAAGCAGCTACACATCATGACATCACACTCAATAAATAGATTTCACTGGGAGTCTTTTAATTCTCCGAAGCAGAATCGCCATGTGATAGGGAAATGGAGCAGAACCAGTTCCTTGGTATGCTACTTCCCAAACAAGCTCAGGAGCAATAAATCTTAATCATTAAGCTGCCTGCATTTGGCAAGTAATCCTGTTTAAGATGCATGTTTGAGAACTAGAACAGCCAGGAAGAGAGCTGGAGAGGGAGATTGAAGTCTTTGCATATAACCAATATAATTCTGGTGGATCACTCATAGCTTGGCAGGTTCCTAGGGACATGGGTGTGCGCTAAGCACCACTATGGGGGAAAAGGATAGCCTGGACACAGTTATGTCTTTTGAACCCATGTGCTAGAAATCTGACAAAATTCATAGTTTCTACAAATAACCCTGTTAATGGTCACCTTGGTTGTAATCTTAAAAAGGAACTTTTCCATCCTCTGGGGTGGAACAGAATTTTCCATTGCTGAAATTGTTCTAAGGCTACCTGATGATGATGATGATGATGATGATGATGATGATGATGATGATGATGATGATGATGATGATGATGATGATGATGATGATGATGATGATGACGGCGACGACGATGTGCTATCTAGTCAGTTCTGATTTACTGTATGGCAACCCCCTTTCAGGGATTCCCAGGTAGAAAGGACTCAGAAGTGGTTTACCGTTCCTTTCTTCTAGGGGCATCCTGGGCTACAAAGGTTGGTGGTAGAGGGATTACAGGGAGAGAGGGGGCCAAGAGAGGGCAGTCACCTCGTTGGCCTTCAGAAGACACAAGAGGGTTGCTTGTGTTGTAAATAACTAGGTATGAATAACTCACCATCCCATGTATTTCCAATTACAGTGGTGCGGTGCCTCAACCTACGGATTTAATTCATTCCGAATGCATGCTCTTAAGTCGAACTACTCTTGTCGGCGAACCTATCTAAAAAATTGAAAAAATAAGTTTAAAAAAATTTTAAAAAATGGAAAAAATATTTTTAAGTTGAGCAGACCATATCTAAAATTTATAAGGCGGCAGTTAAAATACCAACAGTTTTCCGCTCTTAAGTTGAATTGCTCTTAAGTTGGGGTACCACTGTATTTGCAGTAAACTGGAATGCAACAGGCAGGAGTCTGTCCTGCAAAGAGAGGTGCTGCCGTCTAGTGGTTTTTAGAAGCAATAGGGTTTTTATGGAGGACAAAATTGATGGCTTACAACTTTTCCACTACAGTATTGTTTATTTAGAAATACCACAGTCAATCAAACTTATAAAAACACTGAATAGCATTATATAAGAGATACAAGTTTTAAGCAAGATCTTAAGTATCTGGCAAATATCAGCACAGTATTATGCTGTTCCTAATATTGCCATTTTTGTAGCTCTGCTGGTGTTATTTCTGAGATCTGCTACTGCTTGTAATATGTCCCTTCTGCTTTATGGAAGGACAGCCTCATCTATTGCTATCCTGCTCCCAAATTCGTTTTCATAACAGGTAAATCTCATCACAGGTGAGAGCATCCAGAGGCAGAAAGCTCTGAGAAGTGATGCAATTAGAGATGGGCACAAAATGATTTTTTTTTCATTTTGTTTTTCATTTTTCATTTTGTTTCATAATGAAATGAAAAACAAGCTGATTTTTTTTAAAAAAATGAAACAAAAATATTCATTTTGCTTCATTTTATTTTTTGTTCCTCCCAATTTGGTGCGTTGGGGGGGGACCATGGGGTTTTTAAACTTTTTTTTAGCCCCCGAAGCAAGTGGTGATGGCTGCAGCCACCACTTGCTTTGGGGACTCAAAAACAGTTTTAAAACCCCGCACTTTCCCCGAACGCGCCCAAAAAACAGTAAAAAACACACACACATAAAACACATAAACAAACAGTTAAATGCATAAAACACATAAAAACCACAATACAAAATGAAACGAAATGAAACGATGAAATGATTTTTTTTAAAAAAAAATTCATTTCAAACAAAATGAAAAAAGAAAAGAAAAATGAAACAAAAAAATGAAACGAAACACAATTTTAGCGTTTCGCGCCCATCTCTAGATGTAATGGCTGGAAAAGCCAAGGAGGTAAGATGAGTGGGAAATGTATGGAGGGGAAAATAATCAGGGATGTATTTTATAAAAAAATTAAAATGAGATGTGATTTATTACATTCTAAGATGCCCAGCAAACAAGTGTTTCTCTTAACATTCATGTAACAAATTTGGAAATTTGATACCATTGATTTTACGTAACTTTCCCAAAATGAATGCTACTTCCTGCAGAACAATACCCTAACCAACCATTAAGGGGAGACAGAGAGAGAGAGAGAGAGAGCGCACATCAGGCAACATGTACAGTGGTACCTTGTATAAAGGAATTAATTCGTTCCAAATGAAATTATGTTAAGCAAATTACCTTTATACAAATTCCCATAGGAATGCATTGAAAATGGAGTAATGCCATTTTTATGTTGTACAAATTCTCCCCATAGGCAATTATGTTAAGCAAATTTCCCCTATTTCCAGAATTTTTTATGTTGTACAGATTTTATGTTATACAAACTGTTTGTTATACAAGGGTCCACTGTATTAGAAAGGAGCTGCAAGATTCCATTAACTGTTTCTTCTGATTCCTCTGGCCATTCCCAAGATCTGTTCGGTTTGATCTGTACAACCCAAACTCTTCCTGTTGGTTTTAGGTATGGTAGAGGATGCTATCCTATAATCAGTGTTGTAGGAATTACGCAACTGCAATGCCTTTGGCACCTGTACTACAGGCAACAACATTTGGCGGAAGGGACAGAATCTTAAAAAAATTGTTGTTTTGTTACATTTGGACAAGGCTGACCTAAACACCCCATACATATTAAGGTAGGAACAGAGTCAGTAGGTTTTGAGTTCCAGGCTACTCAATTTCCTTTACACCAGTGGTGGCCAAACTTCAGCCCCCCCAGATGTTTTGGACCACAACTCCCAGAATTCCAAGCCTGTATTCTCAATGACAAAGGACTGTAGGAGTTGTGGTCCAAAACATCTGGAGGGCCGAAGTTTGGCCACCACTGCTTTACACACAACTCAAAATCTATCAGTTTATGTAAACATTTTATTTCAAGTTACACAAAATTTCATACCAAAATGAACTGAGAGTCATCTAAAAGGCTTCCTATAACAAACTGGTTAAGAGTTCAACTTTTAAAAGCATCCTTATCGTGAACATTCCTTAGAAAATGACAGCTAAGAAATGATTTTGGTAGTTCACCTATTTTCACAATTTGCTTAGAAGCCACTAGCAGTGGGAATTACATCTGTGTTTCCTTTTCCATGCCATGGCATTGTCCTATTTATCAACTATAATGCAGAAAAAGGCACTGGTTCACTTTGGTGTCTCCCTTAAGGGGAAAAGGCTGAGAAAGGCACAAGAACAAGGCACAGACAATATATCTGAATGCAAAAAAGGCAAAGAAGGACAAGCAAGAGACTACAAATGGAAACTTGGTAGTTTTGGAATCTATGGGAACAAACTTGCCCCCTCAGGTTCAAGTGAAGGGGCCAAGATTCTTCTTTGTTTCCATGGCAACAATCTAGTTTACATGCACTGCTTAGATGGTGCTGGGTGTTCCTAAGGTCTTTCAGCTGAAATCACGGTTTGGGAACATGAGGGGGGCAACCAGAGTCCACAGATAGAGGAGAAGTCCAACCCAACTAGAAGAGATCTTCACCCACACGGCTGTCCAAGGGCTGGTCAGTTCATGGTGTCGTTGGTCAGGTCTAGGAGAGAGAGAAAAGAAGAACACAAGATCAAGTATTCGGTTCAAGGCAGATTCCAAAACATTATCCTTTATGCCCCAGGACTGTCATCATTTCGCCTTCAAGACCATCATATCATTGGTATTCCGAGCTAACCTGGCCCCAGCAAACTGACAGGATTTACGGGAAGTGCAGCATCATATTTCAGGAACTCATTCAATGGATTAACTCTAGCTAGAAGCAGTCATTGCATTTACACCATAACCTTCCATCTCCTATTAAGTGGTTATAAGGGTGATACACACCAGAATTCTCCCCCACCCACTCCCCGAAACTTCCCAGAACTGTAACTCTGAGAGACAGGGTGGGCAAAGCGGGGGTGGCCCCAAACACAGCTGATGAGCCTTCCCTTGCAACTGAGTTTATTTTATACATTTATAATATACTATTATCTGTGACAAAATGCTTTTGGATCTGTTCTTGCTGAAAGGTGATCTATAAAAATATGATAAATAGACCAGTTATGCCTTTCAATACTGCCTCCTCAGGAAGCACAAGAGGGATGCTGATGTGCACTGGACATTCCCAGTGAGTTGTCCTGCTTGTTTTCTGGCCAGGTTACAACAAAAACCTGCTATGCCCAGCTCTGTGGGATGACTCTTCAAAAAGACCCCTTCGGCTCTCTGCAGCACACCACCCATCTCTCATTCTTGTCGCACCAGAGAGAGTGAGGGGCAGAGGAGGAACCTGGGTCTTGCTAGTTTAGAGCCCCTGTCTCTGTTGTGTCATGTTAAGGTAAACTTCCCAAGCAAGCACGCTGCAGAGATGACTAGCATGACTGCAGGTGTGACTGGGTGGCCGCATATCACACACTAAAAATAACCAGGATAGGAGATGGAAAAGTTAATTGTCAGAAAAACACCACATTTTCAGGCTCTAGTTGGGAGTGCTGTGCTGTAGGGAATATCATTCCCCCATATTTCCGAGCCCCAAAACTGGCCAAGCACATAAAGGCAGCTGAAGGCCTGGGAGGCCTGCTTGGCCTGGATTTCCCAGCAGCCCCCAAGGCCGAGCAGATACCGATGTGATGATCTAGGCTCAAGAAGGCAGCAAAACAGGATGGCAAGACCAGGGGGAAAACAGGATGTCAGGACATCAGGGCCATCGATTCCATCACCTTTGACCCCACAGCTTAAATCTGGGTCTTCATCAATAACAAGCCAATATGGTCTCACAGATAGGCATGCCTTTTCCTCCCACTGAGAGAATTAATTTCCCCTGCCATTGTCTGCCATTGTGTATTTATTAATAAAGACCGATCCTCAGGCAGCTTTATCAGTTCACACACACATCACACACACTTACACACGCTCACACACACACCCATATCCATGCATGGAGCCCAGAGAAAGACACGGACAGGAATGCTGCCTGAGGATCAGATTATTTCACCCTGAAGCTCTGTGTCCGTGTGATTCGTAATGCAACACTCTGCTTATCATCTCCCTGAAGCTCCTTAGCAGACAATATGCCTTCTGCTCACAGAGTGGAAAAGGAGTAGAATAGACATCCTCTTTCTCCTTCCCAAACCTTGGTCTGGAAAAACTCCTTTCCCATGCTTGCTACCTAGACAGGAGTAGGTAAAGGGCCAACTAGGATTTTATAAATCTAAGAAGAGGAACGTGTCATGCCATGCACACTGTCACCTTAAAGAGTTTCCTTTCAGACCCTCTTGATATTTTCCAACTGCCCCTGTTGCTGGGAAATTACTCTATTTTTACCTGTTTGTTTCATTTCTGAGATCCCCAGGTGAAGTTTTAAAATAATGTTTCAATTAAATTATTTGTTATGGTAGATTTTACGATATACTGTATTCAAACTTATTTTTTTAATTAAAACCTGAAGGATCTCCCAGTGGGCCTAGGCATTGGCCCTACTGCAATTGCATCAAGGAAGGCCTTTGCTTAATATAGAAAGCCAGGTGCTTCTCTCTAGGTGGCCCCACTGTGTTTCTCCATTAGCTGATGTTCACTTGCAGAAGGAATTGGCACTGCAGGAGAACTAGGACAGAGTCTCAAGTGACAAGGTTGAGAAAGATTTCAGAGCAGATCTGGTCTACATACACACATGATTAAGTCAGGCTATCACTGGGAGCTTAAAACTGCCACTTCAGGCAGTATTATGGCTAATAGGCTAGCTATATAATTTATTATGGCTGCTTTTGTTGTTGTCAGTAGAGGGAAGGAGAAGGCCTATAAAACTTTCAGCTCCATATATCCAAATGTCCTGGTGGCTTGAAGAAGTCTGGGGATAGGGAGAACAGAATCTGCAGTAAATGTGACTCACTGAATTATTTGCATACTGAAATAATTTTTAATTAGCAGCAATTTGCCACTGATGGATGAGAAGCTGTGCAACTAGATCTCACTCCATGGTCAGAATCCTAATGGAGATTTAACCATGCGGATGTAACTGACATTGCACTACCTATGTCATAGAATTGCTGCTAATTAACATGCTCCCAATTAGAGCCTCACTTGCATATCCTTGATGCAACTAGGTACACCACCAGCATCTCATTAATGCCTAGCGATTCACCATGACAATGTACGTCACTTCACTTACACATGAGCATATTGGCACTCAATTCTGAATAATGTGTAAATGAGTATATACAGTCAAGATGCATACACTTCAACTTCAGTAACAGAAGCAGTATGTTTCCTGCCCTTAGATCCCACTTGTGGACTTTCCATAGCTAGCTCCTTCTCCACTGTATAAACAGAATGCTGCACAAGACAGGCCTTCCATCTATTCCAACAAGGTATTTTTGACTCTCTCTGTTCATAATTAATAAAATCCATTTGGGAGCATCAGCAGAAAAGATAAGCCACAAAAGCCTAGGAAAACACTCAGTTTCAAAACCCCAAACTCACTTTCAGATAAACACTAAACATGAAGATTAAATGCCAAAATCTGACACCTACCACACATACATATCTATTTTCAAGCTTAACCTGTCTCCTCTCCAATAGAGGAACAGATCCCTGCAATGTGGTGGGAGAATTATTTTTAAAAATGATCATGTTGCTAGAACAAACACCAGTCTTCTGATACTCTCATCTAAAGCCATTTGAAGGTTTTAAGGCTTAAAGAAGCATTTGAAGCTACACCTGGAAACATACAAGAAGCCAAGGAAAAGTAACACAAAATATACATTACAGCAACCTGAAAGGGAGATAAGGTTGTGACAGCATGGTTGGTCTGAAGTTACCCAGTGGCCAAAATCCTGTCACTTAGCATCATAAATTACACTAGAGTAGGCATACTGAATCAATGGAGATTTGGAGAGCCAACTCCTCAGTAAGTTTAATTTATTCAAATGGGCCTACTATAGTTCTAAGATATTATTGCATAGTAAGTCACTGTGTAGGTCCATTTGAATCAACAGAACTTAGGGTGAAGCTGAGTCACAAAACCTGAATTGATTCAATGAGCCCTCACTGGTGCAATTGATTACACTAAGCAACAGGATTTTGGCTAGTGACTCCAATGTGTCAATGGAGATGAGAGCCAGGATGACCATAATCCCATTCCAACTCTCTGCCTGTTACATCATCTATCCAGAGTGTGCATTACTACAACATTAAATGTCTGGCAGCACCAGCCCCTACACACCTATACCAGTTGGTAAGTGTCATCATGATATAGAGGGAAGCCAAAAGGAGGCAAAAGTGGAAGAAGGTGTAGTTGTAAGACACTCCATCTTCTTCATTGTCATAAGCCTGGTGAACCCCACCATCAGGGCTGGGGATGCTGTCTCCAAGCATAGCTGGGCTCTCCTCAGTTAGCATCATCTTGTTCACTTGGGCATGATCAGAAGAGCGGACGCTGAAAGCAAAGCAAACAAGAACATCAACTATCTGTGGCTACAGGACACAAGCAGTTGCCAGTGCACAGATCTTACTTACTTACTTACTTACTTACTTACTTACTTACTTACTTACTTACTTACTTACTTACTTACTTACTTACTTACTTACTTAC
>JAHTLZ010000008.1:10839039-10863318 GCA_023846285.1 Phrynocephalus versicolor
TACTTACTTACTTACTTACTTACTTACTTACTTACTTACTTACTTACCATCCACCACCATCTCAACCACATCTACCATCTTAGGATCTAGCCCAGGCATGTCCAAACTTTGGCCCTCCAGATGTTTTGGACCACAACTCCCAGAGTCCTTTGTCACTGGCACTACAGGCTTGGAATTCTGGGAGCTGTGGTCCAAAACATCAGGAGGACCAAAGTTTGGACACGCCTAATCTAGCCGTATCTTTAGACAGGGGCTTATTTATGTGTTGCTCCATTTACAAATAATGTGCACAACATCGGCTGCACTGCATTCTACTGCAGTGCAAGCCAATGTGTGTCTGTTCAGAAATAAAAGCCCCTGAATTCAGTGGGGCTTCCTCCCAGACGTTTAGTACAGAGTTGCAGCCTTGAGTACTCTTCCACCAGCTCAACTACAATATAGGAAGAAAGCCAGGCTGGAGAGAATTGTGCTTAGATGACATACTTACTTATGTATGTGGAAATTAAGGCAAATATTCAGATGACATATATTTATTTAAATCTTATTTATTTAAAAAAAATCACCCCACCTTTCTCCTTAAAAGGATCTAAGACAGCCATAGGAAATGGCCTATCATAGCTCACTAGCCTACACCAAGGTAGCGAAGTTTTGCCTTGCCTATCAATTGAGGGTGGCAGTGGGAAGGGTCAGTCTCATGATATAAGGCAAGGCCATACCAAAAAGCTTCCTTTCAAAGAGAAAATTAGCATTTCAGGAGAAGTGTTGTAATCTAGATTACTTTCCAGGGATTTTTTTTTTCTGACAAGAATTGCATCAGGTGGGCTCCTTCTCCCTTGCATTCAAACTCTAAAACAGAATAGTCCAGATAAGGGTTTCTAAATTCAAAAACAAAAGATTCTAAGTGAACAGAAGTACAATATTACTTGGAATTAGAGATGGGCACAAAATGAACTTTTAATTCATTTCGTTATTCGTTTCATTAGCTGGTTTTACTGGTTTTACTGCTCACGTTTTCTGTACTGCAGTTTTAGTTATAACTACTCCACAGTATTTGTATTCTCTAATTTTCATACGGTAAGCCACCCAAAGAATGTATGTTAGTGGGCGGAACATTACGATGTAGTGGAATCAGGGCTTGTAGAGTCCAAGTACTAGGAACTTTTTAGTAGCAGAAGTGAAGCTTCTGTACTATAGCATGCTCAGCTTGGGCTGTGCAATTCTCAGGGCTTGCTTAGAATCACTACAGCAACTGAAAGAATACAGGGCTGTGGTTTTCCTTAGAAACTGTATACAGTAACCCCACCACCACCACCTATCGTGGGGGTTAGGGACCCGACCCGACCCGTGATAATTGAAAATCCATGATATGCGGATGCTGGGTTGGGTGAGGCCTGTGAGGCCTGTATGGGGCCTCCTACACTTACCTGAGGCCTGGCACTGCCCCAAATGGGCCTCAAATGGGCTTCTGGAGCCTGTTGGAGGCCTCAGAAGTGCTTTCTGGTGATCCGGAAGTCACTTCCGGTTCTCTGGAAAGTACTTCTGGGGCCTCTGACAGGCCCCCAGAAGACTGTTGGAGGTCCGTTGTGGCAGCGCCAGGCCTGAGGTAATTACAGGAGGTCTGAAACAGGCCCATCCACCTTAGCCCAGGTGGCCTTTGTTTCATATACTGCGGTCCCGCGATGTACCGGGACCGCAGTATATGAACCACGAAAGGGCGGGGGGGGGTTACTGTCTTGTATATTGTTCGGAACAACCTGAACAAATGCCTTTTGGGGTGTTCTGGCAAGTAGTTTACAAAAGACCAGCTCTGAGTAGAAGAGAAGACTGCCGCCATCAGTTTTTCAACATGCCTCAACACATCAGCCTGCAAAACTCTCAACTTAGAACCAAACTTAATTGAGGGGAAAGAAAAAGAGAAGAGTGAATGGGTATGATCAGGATACGGCCACAGGACTGCCATGATAAATACCTGCATTTCAAAATTTACTGTCACCCATCAACAGAATAAAAAAGGTAGGGGCTATATCAAATGGTGGTCTGCACTACCAGAAAGCTCATCTGTTCCTGCAGGCAACTCAATTTCCACCAGTTCTCTTACTGTCTCTCTTCAATTATTATATTATTCCAGAGGATTCTCCTCTTCCAATCAAGAACACACACACAGACAGAAGAAAGCATCTGGGGGACCTCAGGAGTTTGTACAACAGATTGGTGAAAATAGCTAGGCCACCCTGTGAAAAGCAAAAGAGCTTCCCAAGAGAGTACATCCACCATGGGTTATAATCATTGCAACATTAAGGCAATAAATGCCCACAAGGGATTTCAGCACTCCACTTTTGAGGAAAAATGCCAACAAAGCGGCCATTTGACTCTTCCAACTTCCTTCTACTGTACTGTATTGTACTGTATTAAACATTTTATCTATGATGAAGAGAAATAATTTCTCATTACCACCAGAGGGAGACTGGGAACCAGAAGAGAGATAATTTCAATGTATTCATAGTTCAGTATGGCCAACCTGGGTAGGGTTGATGGCAAATGGAGTCCAGCAATTCCAGAAGGTGACATGGCCCACAATCCCCCTCTTTAAGTATGTTTCTGGCTCAGAGCCCGGAACTGTTATGTGTGTAAAAACACCTGTTAAAAGCAAGTTCTGAAAGTAACGAGAAGGCATTGCTTGTTCCACTGGCAAACTAAATTTGATCCAACTAATAACACAGATTTTTAAATGCAAATTCACTATATTAGCATTACTTAAAAAGTAATAAGTGACTATTGTGTGTTTGCAATTTAAATGTTTGCAACTATACCAAGAAAGACAATACTGTTACAGTGGAGGCAATTTTCTTTGAACATAACATATGCTATCTGGGCATTATTTATTGTGGGAGGTGTTTACCATTTCTAGGTTAAATCTTCATTAATTGATTGTGGATCCTCACCTTATGAAGAAAGTACACAGGATGAATATCACCAATCCCACAATGCTTGGGGCATCCCACCACTGTGTCGGCTGTCCACCAGCAGTCATCACAGTTGTGCTATTGCCCTCTGCTCGTATCAAAAGAGTTGGGTTGCAGTGTTTGTCTGGAGAAAACAAGCCAAGAGATTCAAGGGATTTAGTTTTAAATAACCAACAACTGCACCACAATCTACAACCTGAGAAGTTCCTATGAGCAAGGATGCCACTCCATTCACACTGGGATATATGGTTAGAAACTCAATTTGAACAGACGGGATGGGCAGCACAGAAAAATATTATCTTTTCATTGAGAAGCAGCTGCTGTCCTTTGAGGGTAAAAGTTGTTCAGCTGGGTGAACAACCTGTTTCTCTCACACAGATATGAATATTCACCTCTCTTGAACTTGCGTGAAAGAATGAGAAATTGTTTCCCCCTCATTTGAGAGAAAATAGTCTCTTAGGCTGTTTTTACACGACCCCTAAAATCCACTGGCAACTTAAATGCAGATACCCCCAACGTGGTTTTTGTTCTGCTTCCTGTGTTCCCACCTCTCGCACTCTGATTCTATTGCTTTTGTCTGCGGTGAGGGGAGAGAGAGAAAAATGCAAGCTCACCTCCGCCTGTGTTCGGCAGCAGCTAATTGTTCCAGCCCGTTAGGATTCCTGTCTGTTAAAGGGGGGGGGGACCCAACAAAAACAAACAAAAAGTGGAGGAGGGCCAGGCATGCAATACTTTAAAACAGCAACAAGGAACAGCAACAAGGATTTTACGTCCTCCAGACCAGGTACTTGTAAAATGCGCTGGTGAGAAAACAATTTTATGCTCCGCATCTGCGAGCATTTTGCAGCGGATTTTAGGGGTCGTGTAAAAGCAGCCTTAGTCTCAGAAAGGGTTCTCACAATTGCAAGAAGGATTCTTGGGTGAGTAATGCAAATAACACATGACTTTTAAGACTTAAAAGTATGGGACTGGTTGTTGGCATCTTTTTTAGCAACCACCCAGTCTTTCTGTATTGCTCTGTGTAGGGCTGGAGTAGGTGCCTCAGGAGGCATATTTGATGGAGCAGCACTATGATAGCAGGGGGTTGGACTAGATGGCCCTTGAGGTCTCTTCCAACTCTATGATTCTATGATTCAGAGGACAACGCTGAGGATAGTCTGCTTCCTTTCCCTAAAATTAGACTGTTTGTCTTCATATGTGGTGGAAGATGCCTGTACTCGAAGGCAGTCAGGTTCTCTTTGTAGAACAGGGTGACAGTATTACACTGCCTTTGCTTCAGGCAGTAAAATGCCTTGTCTGAATGATAAGTAATGGAAGAATGCTCCACAAATACTATTCAAATGGCTTAGTTTCAAAGCACAGAGATACACTATTTATAGTACAAGTAGATTTTGCTTACTTGGTACGTTCGCCAAGGATGACCACGTGACAAACATGGTGTAGAGTGTGATGATGGAAGCTTGCAGCAAACCTGAGTGAGGCTGAGCATCCTGGGGACAAACAAGGGAGGATGTTAATGCAATTAAAGGACAAAATAAGGGATCAAGCCAGATGTGATGTACGATGACTGCTGTTCTGCATTTTTATGGGGAGTGTTCTGAATTCAAGCTGTGCAGCTTTATGTTTTGGACTACAACTCCCGGAGTTCTCCAAGCAAGAATACTGCCTAGGGAATTTTTGTCATCCCAAAATAGAAATCCGTGTATTTCTACTCTCAGTGATGCTGAGTGCACCAGTTGTGAGTAGGGACTGAAAATTAAAGAGAGTAGGCTGGTATTTCTTATAGAAAGGATGGATTTGTGCTATTTATTTATAGGATTTATTTACAGTGATGCCTTGAATTACAAAATTAATCCATTCTAATTGATTTTTCACAATTCAGAATTTTCATAATTCAAAATGCGGTTTCCCAAAGGAAACAGCAGGCTGTGTGCGGGGGTTTTTTAAAAGCAGATCCTTGCCACTCTGACCGGGGGGGGGGGGGGGGGGCCGCAAGGATTAGCAGGTGAGTAGCAGGGATCCAAAGCCATGGACCCCTGCTGCCCGTCTGCTTTCTGGGTGCGAAAAAAATGAATTACGAAGGGAAATCTGCTGGGCTGCAGAGCAATCAAAATCACTTGGCTGTGGGCGCACTCAACAGCCAGGAGATTTTGACAGCTCCACAGCCTGACGGATTTCCCTTTGTAATTCAAATGTTTCACACTCAAAACATTCATAATTCAAGGCATCACTGTGCTGCCTTTCTTCCAAACATGACATAACAAAATTGAATATAAGGCAAGACTTCACCATTTCGGACACAATTTTAAAAACATATCATTAAAGAAAACAATTGAGCACCTAATCAGTAAGAAGCCCCTTCCTCAGCAACTGTTGAGTTGCCAAGGGTCTGTCTGAATAACTGCAACAATATTAGCAATAGCAGTATTTGCCCACTAGCTTATGCTTACGGACAACGGGGGGGGGGGCAATCTATTATTCCTTGGGGGAGGTCCAGGGCCTCAGAATGGGGACGGAGAAAGTCCTCTTTTGCATACTTACCAGATCCATCCCTGAAAGTACTAGGAAGAAGGGGAGGGTAAATCTCCCAAATCTCAGAGTCGGGGCAGATTCAATACAAGAATAAGTGAGTCCCTAACTCTTTTGGTGCAAAAGGCAATACAATTTGAAGTTTTTTTCAAGTGTGGAAATATACATTTTGATATTGTGCCCAGTATAGTTGTTCCACAATGCACATGGAGGCCAAATAAATAAATAAATAAATTATTACATTTTAAAATGATGAGAAATTAGCAGGAAGCACGGGGGGGGAACTTCACGGCTTCCCATTTGCATTGATCTGGATCACATCTTAATTCTGTTAAGATGTGATCAAGATCAGCAGATTTCTGTTTGCAATACACTGCTGTCGCTCAAACATCACTGACAAACCAGTCAGCAGAATTTTCTCCTTGACCAGGCTCTGTGCCTCTTCTGGAAGATAAGTTTCCAAAGAAACTTCCCAGAAGCTCAGGAAAACAAGATGAAGAATGGCTTCAGAGACTAGGACTCGGGGCAATGGTTTCAAACTACAGGAAAAGAGATTCCATTTGAACATTAGGAAGAACTTCACGACAGTTAGAGCTGTTCGGCAGTGGAATATGCTGCCACCGATGTGGTGGAGTCTCCTTCCTTGGAGGTTTTTAAGCAGAGGCTGGATGGCCATCTGTCGGAATTATTGTAATGGGGTTCCTGCATGGCAGGGGGTTGGACTGGATGGCCCTTGAGGTCTCTTCCAACTCTATGATTCTATGATTCTGTGATCTAACAGAAGAAAAGTGTCAGCACACCTGACTTATGCAGCCTTGCGATCTTGAGACCTGCTCACAGCTGATAAGCAGTACCTGCTTCAACAGCACTCTTTCTCATCAGTAATGAAGGCAAATGAAAAACAAGAGAGTTCTAAGTCACAGGCAGGAACATGTAGCTATGCAATGTTGCTGTAGAACAGCTCCCATCAATCATCCCAATTACTTAGGGTGGTTAAGGCTTATGGGTGTTGCAGTCCTGTAAAACTGGAGGTTGTTCTAATTCTAATAACAAACATTATTCTTTCTTTCCGATGAGTGAACAAGATTCGTAAGGCATCATCTTACCTGTACTCGGGGCAGAATGGACACCACAGAGACGACCACACAAAAGATGAGATTCAGGCTTATGAGAACCTTGTTTTCAGTACAGCCATCTGTTTTCGTGTAATAAACATAGAGGAGCACCACACCAGCAATGGAGATGGCATAGAAAAGGATGGTGAAGATAAAAAGGGCTACAGGAGGAGGAGGAGGATGAGATGTCAACACACAGCATGGCACCAAGAAGCTTTCCCAGTTGCTCAAAGGTCCTCTACTCACACCTGCTCAGTGCCTGCCCACACATGATGGCAATACTAGAGGAAGTTACTTTTGGAAAAAGTTGGTGGTGGGAGGAAAGGACAGGAGGGAAGAAAAGCTTCACTCTTTTCCTGTCACTCAGTCATGTCACAATACATTCGAAAATATAGGTGCTCCTCAGTAATCCATGTGGTGAAGTGGATACAGTGACATGAGACCTGGGTTCACTTCTTCAGGTCTACCAGAGAAACTCACTGATAGGCGTAGAACTTCTAGAAACTAGTCCTTAAATACCTCACTTATCTTGAAACCCCTGTTAGGATTGCTATATGCCAGGTCTGACTTGACAGCACATACAATATAACACAGAAGTGAATACACCCTCACATGTTTCGTAAATATTTTATATTTTGATTTTGATTTGTTGATATGGATTAATCCATTAGCCTTATTTTTTGATTTTCCGTATGGAAAAGCTGGCTTTAAGCTCTGTCATGATGACTGACATGTTACAGTAAATCACAGGAGTACACCGCCTCACATTTCATAAATATTTTAGTATATCTTTTCATGTGAATACGTTGAAGAAACGACACTGGCTACAGTGTAAAGCAGAGAGTATACAGCTTGTATAACAGTGTAAATGTGCTGTCCTCTCAAAATAACGCAACACACAGCCATTAATGTCTAAATCACTGGCAACAATAGTGAGTACACCTCTAAGTGACAATGTCCAAATTGGGCACAAAGTGTCAATATTTTGTATGGTCACCATTATTTTCCAGCATTGCCTTAACCTTAACCCTCTTGGGCATAGAAATCACCAGAGCTTCACAGGTTGCCTTTGGAGTCCTTTTCCACTCCTCCATGATGACATCGCAGAGCTGGTGGATGTTAGACACCTTGTACACCTCCACCTTCCATTTCAGGATGCCCCATAGATGCTCAGTAAGGTTTAGGTCTGGAGGCATGTTTGGCCAGTCCATCACCTTTACCCTCAGCTTCTTTAGCAAGGCAGTGGTTGTTTTGGAGGTGTGTTCGGGGTTGTTATCACGTTGGAATACTGTCCTGTGGCCCAGTCTCCAAAGGGAGGGAATCATGCTCTGCTTCAGTATGTCACAGTACATGTTGGCATTCATGATTCCCTCAGTTAACTGTAGCTCCCCAGCACTCAGGCAACCCCAGACCATAACACTCCCACCACCATGCTTGACTGTAGACACGAGACACTTGTCTTTGTACTCCTCACCTGGTTGCAGCCACAAATGCTTGAAGCCATCTGAACCAAATAAATTTATGGGTTCAGAAATCCATGTCCTTAGTCTGCTTGTCTGCAGCAAACTGTATGCGGACTTTCTTGTGCATCATCTTTAGAAGAGGCTTCCTTCTGGGACGGCAGCCCTGCAGACCAATTTGATATAGTGTGTGGTGTATGGTCTGAGCACTGACAGGCTGACCCCACCCCCACCCCTTCAATCTCTGCAGCAATGCTGGCAGCATTGATAAGTCTGTTTCCTAAAGCCAAGCTCTGGATATGACAACGAGCACTGGCACTCATCTTCTTTGGCTGACCATGGCAAGGACTGTTCTGAGTGGAATCTGTCCTGTCTTGGCCACCATGTTGCAGCTCAGTTTCAGGGTCTTGGCCATCTGCTTATAGCCTAGGCCAGTGATGGCAAACCTTTTAGAGATCGAGTGCCAAAAATGTGATTCAAAACCCACTAATTATTCGCAAAGTGCTAATACAGCAATTTAACCTGAATACAGATGTCTGTGAAGGGATGATGTCAAATGCCCACAGAAAGGGCTCCGAGTGCCACTTTTGGCACCTTTGCCATAGGTTCAGCAACACAGGCCTAGGCCATCTTTCTGTAGAACAACAATTCTTTTTTTCAAATCCTCAGATAATTCATTACTATGAAGTGCCATGTGGAACTTCTAGTATGAGAGAGTGAGGGCGATCACACCAAATGTGAGAGGGAGAGCGATAACACCTGCTCCCCTTCACACCTGAGACCTTGTGACACTAACGGATCTCATGACACCAGGGAGGGAAAACAGCTACTTGGGCCCAATTTGGACATTGTCACTTACTGTAGGGGTTTACTCACTTTTGTTGCCAGTGGTTTAGACATTAATGGCTGTGTGCTGTGTTATTTTGAGGGGACAACATTTACACTGTTATACAAGTCGTATACTCACTACTTTACATTGTAGCCAAGTGTCACTTCTTCAGTGTTGTCACATGAAAAAATATACTAAAATGTTTATGAAATGTGAGGCAATGTACTCACTTCTGTGATTTACTGTAACATGTCAGTCATCATGACAGAGCTTAAAGCCAGCTTTTCCATACAGAAAATAAAAAAATAAGGCTAATGGATTATCCATATCAACAAATCAAAAGCAGACATTTTGTAAAGTTAATGAATCTTAATTCAAGATCGAAATATCTTCTGATATAAGAGGCCACCCTTCTTGCTTATCAAACACCTCACAAACATCCCTGCTGCTGTTATGGCTGCCTCTTGCCAGCTGGCCAGCATTCTGCCATTTGTACAAGCAAAGAGGGGGATGTCTAGCGAACTGGCAAATATAGCAGATCGGGAAAATGTAGCACTGAAGTGAAGCACGTCTTTTCCTTTCCATTGGGACTAAAAATCCAGGCAGGGAGATGAATAGCTACAGCAGATAAAGAATGCAGGAAGACTGCCACCCCAATCTTTTCCACTGTCAAAAAGCCTTTAATTTTGAGATCTCATAGACCCACATCCTCCCCATTTCCTGTTGGAGTGCTCTCTGCATCCCCCACCACCTCCAAAACCTAAATGATGAGAATGGGCGTCCCTGACAAGGTTCTTTCTTTCATCCTTCCACTCACACTTCTTGTTTTCTTTTGTTTTACAATGCCCCAGTTTGAAATGTATCCCTCTCAACATTTTATACTACACACCTACCCTGATAATTTGGGACTAGAAAACAAAATGGCAAACATGTATAAACCTACAGAGGTGGTTAACAAAGTGGCTATATAAAAAAGTAAAAAAAATTAAAAGCAACAATCATTCAGACAGAGAGGGGGGAAAGTAGCTCCAGTGACAAAGTCACAGATTCTAACATGTTTCGTTCTTTGATGCCTGAAAGGACGGGGGTGATTTTGTCTGACACTCGTAGTGCAATGCCTGTACTGCAGCTAAAACTGTGCTCACGAGCTGGGATTCAATCCCAGGTAGCAGTCTCATGGTTGACTCAACCTTCCATCCATTCCAAGGTCGGTAAAATGAGTACTCAGCTTGCTTGGGGGGGGGCAATGTGTAGCCTGCATAATTAAAAATTGTAAACTGCCCAGAGAGTGCTCAAAGTGCTATGGGGTGGTATATAAGCATGAATTAATTTTACATGGCAATGACAAGAAGTCACAGTTGCCACAGTCGTTCGATACACACCTGCATACCAGCACTTGCTATTGCCTTCATCCGCATTGCGCAGCCAGATCTGATTCCAGGAGTGGGCAAAGTCGATTAACAGGATGAGCTGGATAAGGATGAACAGGAAGGAACCAACCACGCCAAAGTAGAACCAAACTTAATTGATGCAGGGGGGTGGGGGGGAGAAAGAGAGAGGAGACGAAGCTTGAAAGGTTATTGATGAGGATTGCACAAGACATCAACCACAGGGCTGTGGAGTCCGAGTCGAGGAGTCGGAGTCGGAGGAAATTTTGGGTACCTGGAGTCGGAGTTGGAGTCGGCAAACAATGCACCGACTCCGACTCCGACTCCTACTAAATTTAGATTGGAATTTTAAAAAAAGCAAGTTTAAATGTCCAAATTCACAAAAAGTTATAATTAATGACTTCTCTACTGTAAGAATAAAGACCAATGCATGCAGTGCCCCACGTAACCACGAACATGTTAAGTGACCGTGAAGAAGCATGCTTTTCATGTACTTCACTATATGGCACGCCACACACAATTAGGAGCGGCAAAACTTATACTTTCCATAGTGTTGTGTTCTGCTGTTATGCAGCGCCCATGGGTAACCTAGCCTCTCACTGATAAGAGATTAAGTAAATATGTTTTTGCAGGACTAGAGACACTTATATAAGTGAAGGGAATGGAGGGTCAATAGTTCAATACAGAGGAGTCGGAGTCGGAAGTACAAAAAAACTTAGGAGTCGGAGTCGGAGTGAGAGTCGGAACATTTATCTACCGACTCCACAGCCCTGATCAACCACAACTAATGACATGTAATTCCCTTTTCTCAGGTGGGAACTTTTACCAAGCTATCCTTTACGGGTGCACTTATTACATGTTTTTATCTGTAGCCCACCTCCCTTCCAATGATCTCTGTGGAGTGTAGTCAGTTCTATTCCTTTCCATTTTATTCTCACAATGAGCACGGGAAGAGATCGTGACATGTTTAAGAACACCAAGTGGATTTCACAGCCCCGAGAGGACCACAGCCCAATCCAGCAAAGAAGTGGGCTGCAGTCCATCAAAACAGCTGGCGAAATTGTCTTGCCTGATTCCAATGGCAGGAGTGAAATGGCATTCTTCACAAAGCAAACTTGCTTGGATTCTTGGTCATATATCCTGGTGTGCAATGAGGAATCCTAGTAGGGACTCATTATTTAGAAGCCATTTACTGCTCCAAGTTAAACCATTTCTTTTCTGTTGTTGTAAGAAGTGGATTTTGGCTGTTAGCTTCTGAGCTGCCATAAGGCTCCTTATCCCCCCGCAA
Source organism: Phrynocephalus versicolor (assembly GCA_023846285.1). Taxonomy (NCBI): domain Eukaryota; kingdom Metazoa; phylum Chordata; class Lepidosauria; order Squamata; family Agamidae; genus Phrynocephalus; species Phrynocephalus versicolor. The sequence continues at coordinate 10,850,612 of JAHTLZ010000008.1, forward strand.
CAGCCTAAAATAGCTATGTTTTAGGCAGAAGATGATGGGAAACCACAGTATGTTGTTATGGGTGGAATAAACAGGAACATAGAAACTTGTATTTTGAGTTCAATGTGATCTACTCTGGCAGCAGCTCCCCAGATATTTCAATTAGAGAAGGTGTGGTTGACACTGGGACTTTTTGCATGCCAAGCAACTCCTCTAGGACAACTCTTCCCTAGCTGTGGGCATACCTTGTAGACTTTCTTGTTTCCTCTCTAAGCTAGCCTGCTGCCCCCAGGTGATATGCAGGGTCAAAGTCACAATTAGAACTCTAGACAAAGTGTCGGTTTGCTTTTGCATCCAAAATGGAGAGGGGGCACTAGCTTGGAATGGTCCTCTATTGGTACCTCCAAGCTAAACTGACAAAGGCAGGTAACTTAGGGCCTTTTCACATGACCCCTAAGATCCACTGGCCACTTAAATTCGGACCAGAGATCCTGGGGGTTTGTCGCTGTTCCTGTGTTCCCACCCCCCTCCGCACTCCTGGCTGCTGTCAGCATGAGGGGAGGGAGAAAAAAAGGAAGAAAAGAACGCCGGCTCACCTCCGCTCTGCCGTCTCGCTCTGTTCCCAGCAGCATTCCAGTCTTAAAGGGGCAGGGGGCAAAAAAAACAACAACAAACAGAAGCGAGGAGAGCCCGGCACTCACTACGTTACATCCGCATCAGGAATTTTTCACCCCCGGAGAGCAGGTACTTGAAAAGTGCGCTGGGACGCGCTTAGGTGGGCGTGGTCACACTTAATTTTTTGTAAACTCCGGAGCTGGTGGGGAAAAAATTTTAAGCTCCGGATCTGGGAGCCATTTGCCGCGGATATTAGGGGTCGTGTGAAAAGGTCCTTAGTGTTTCTCCACATTTTCCTCTTCAATTCTTCACTTAGTGACCAGCTTTCACAGTCATATAGCCACCATCACATAGGCATCCCAAAAAGAATTAGTGATCAACATGAACCATATGAATGGACATACGTACTGATACTTATTTCATAATTTAGCTTCACTCATACTAGCTTCTGTGCCTTTTTCTAACTAGACCAGCATATAAACTCAAATAGGTGATCTGTACAGCCATAAATATATGCATGAATGAATGCCCTCAAGTCATGCTGAACAAGAAAAACAATTTCAAATCGATTTTACTCAAAAGTATGTGTCTACAAGAGAAGATGGAAGAGAACGGTCTAGTTTGGTTGGTTAGTTCTTAAATCTCCACTTCCCTTTCTGATGTTACAGTAAACCGCATCATCTCACCAAGCCCTTTGGCTAGCTGACAGGAGAGTTCAAATAAGCCATGAGAAGAAAGCAGGTTTTAGTGGTGAAGGCAAAGGTTTTGCTTTCAATACTCAGAAGGAAATAGTGACAGCACATATTAGATGTATGTGCAGTCCACTGTTTGAGGCATACACAAAGCTACATCCTTATATTATCATTATTAAGGACAATTTTAAGAATGCACTGGCTGATGTTCTTGGAAGATTTTTATTTTTAGTGTACCACATCACTACTTATTGTCAGACTGTTGTGTGACATCAGAGAAAAAGAAATCCCTTTGGCTGTCCCAGCATTGACAGGGTTCAAGGCAAGCCAGTGAAGGTTTAGCATCTTTCAGAGGCTTAGAAAGTTACATCACTTGTAGAGATTTGAAGGAACTAATCAAATTTATATCAAATTCCATCCCTTTGCATCAGATCTATCTGGTTCTCCTCCAGAAGGAGGTTATCACTACGGAACCTACAGACAGAAGTGGAAGTCCTCTCTGTTAACATAGAGATAACTTGTTTCTGCCTTCTTGGAGGATAACTCATTCTTCAAATGGTCTGGAGCAAGAACAACCATCTATAAAGTTGTTCATTCTAGCTACCCAGTGTAGAAGCAACATCTAATCTCGTTCTCGTTGCTGGACAGCTCCCCAATGTTCTGACTCACCTGAAAGTTGGCTCATCGGAGCTCTCCCAGTGACTCATACTTAGCAGGAAAATAAGACTGTTGTTGAAGGCTTAAAATGAACAGATGACTGAAGGGATTGTATACACCTGAAGGAAAAAGTCATTGCTCTCTGCCTTGAACATCATACCATTCTCAGGAAGCTATTGGCTTCCATAGAACATGAGTGGGCAAAGGATGATTCTATGGGTCTTGCTAGACTGCAAATCCCAGCATACATTATTAGTGGATCCATTGGCCAGTATAGCTCCCCTTTGCTTCAAGACAAGGCATACAGTACACACAGACACATTACATACCAACCCAATTGCATTTCTTACACACAAATGCCTTATTTTGTTTTGCTTACCAGATGTGAATGGTCCATCAGGAATATAGAAGGCCCCCACTGTTATCCCAATGAGTATCAAGAACTTGAAGAACCAGAACCTGTAGTTGATGGAAAAGAGAACGACCATTTCAGACTCAGAGAAAAGAGTACTAGCCAGAACTCCTTAGCAGCACTTCAGCATTAAAAGTGCTTCTATAATGAGGACTGCTACTTTGCACAACTGAAAGGCATGGTGGAACTCTTCTTTCTTTTTTCCCTTTTCACATTTTTTTCAGTAAAAATAATGAGAAGAAACCAAAAAATGGAAGAAAGAACAGGAAAATGTGGGAGGACAGCACACTGACAACAATATCAGTATTGTTGATGGGGGTTCCCCAGAAACCCTAGTCAACAAGGCTTCCTATGAACACGTCAGAAGTCCAGCCTATAAGCACATGACTAACGAAAGAGTTCTATTGCTGTAATTGTGCAAACCATATACAACAGTGTTGCTGAATCTATGGCACAGGTGCCAAAGGTGGCATGCACAGCCCTTTTTGTGGGCACGCGACATCAGCCCCTCACAGTCATGGCAAAGCATGCCACCATGTTCCATGCAGAAAGCTGGGTGAAGAGGAGGCAGTGGCTTGTGGGCTTATTTGTAGCCTCAGTTTACCCTCCTGCCACGCCGCTCTGGGCATCCCCAAAGTGTCATGGCTGGATAGTAAACTGGGGCTATGAAGTAGCCCACAAACAGCTGCCCCCGCCTTTGCCCAGCTCTCTGCACACAGCCATTTTGAGACTGCAGAAATGGCTCCATGGAGAAAGCTGAGAGAAAGGGAGGCAGCAGTTTGTGGGCTTCTTCGTAGCCCCCGTTTACGCGCCACGAACACGCCCACAAGCCACTGCCATTCCCCCTGGCTCTGCTGACAGTGTAGCACCCCATCCGCCTCTCTGCCCAGGGCAGAGAGGTGGATGGGGTGCTACTCTTTGTGAAAGTGAGGATCGAAGAGCAGGTTTTTGAATTTCCCACAGCCACAGTGAGGGTGCTGTGGCTATGGGAAATTCAAAAACCTGCTCTTCAATCCTCACTTTGTCAAAGTGTAGCACCCAAAGCATTTGCAACTGGGGGTACCACTGCATTCAGCTTAATTTGCCGTATTGGCACTTTGTGAAAAATAAGTGGGTTTTGAATCGGAGTTTGGGCTCTCGGTCTCTGTATATGTTTGAAATTTTTATATCCTGCCTTTCTCCTTAAAAAGGACCTGAAGCACCTGACACCATTGAAAGAGAATGTTTAGAGCTACAAACAGTGCGTAATCAATGGTTGCTACATTGTTAAAAGCCAAAACAGTGCTACCTCTTTAAAAAATCATTCTACAGGTCAGCTACTTTTCTTGCTGTTCTTTCATATTCTCGCACCAACTTCAGGGCATCTGCCCCAAATTGCATAGCAATATGTCTGTGAAGATTCTCAGTCATCCAGGTGAGTTTATCTGGAAATTGAGTCATGGCTACTGGACTTCTTTTTTGAGAGAGAGAAACGTTTCGCTGCTCACCCAAACAGCTTCTTCAGTTTGAATATTCAATGGTGTCAGGTGCTTCGGGTCCAAACAGCTTCATCGGTCTGAATATTCAACTGATGAAGCTGTTTGGATGAGCAGCGAAACGTTTCTCTCTCTCAAAAAAGAAATCCAGTAGCCATGACTCAACTTCCAGATAAACTCACCTGGATGACTGAGAATCTTCACAGACCTATTCTACAGGTCAATTCGTTTTAAGAAATTTTTGTCTTACGAAATGTGGTTTCCCATAGGAATGCATTGGGAACAGATTAATCTGTTATGGAGGCTACAATAAAGAGAAAAATAAACAGTTTTTTCCCAGGGTACATGTAGAACAGTTTTTCATCTTGCGAAGCATCCCATAGGGAATTTTTTGTCAAGTGAAGCATGCATATTCCCCCCAAAATATTTTCTTTCTACGAGTTTTTTTGTCTTATGAGGCATTTGTCTTAAACAGTACTACTGCATTTAAAACTAAAAAAGCCACACAGATAGCCAGTCACTGAAGGAAAGCTTGCCTGCAGACAAAGATCTTTGCGTCCTTATGGAAGGGCATCAAAGATGGTGCCAGTCTGGCCTCCTGTGGGAGAGAGTTCTAAAGTGTGGGAGCAGCAACAGAGAAGGCTGTTTCTTCTCTGTCCCCATCAAATGTATTGCGATGGTGGGAAGGAGAGGAAGGCCTTTTCATTACACAGCATGCTACTTAAAATATATTCACCCTCTCCATGCATACATAACATATACATATATTTGACTGTATACATACAGTGAGTCTTAGAAGTGGGTTTCCTACTGAACAATCTTTGTCAAGGTAATTCAAACACTACGTAGGTCTTGTCTATTTTATGTAAGCTTTTGCAGTGGCACTGGCAACTATCATTCTTCAAAACGTTTAAGACTATTAGTACTTTTGGAGGCTCCTTTTTGGGAGGGGTCGCTGACTCCATTTCTAACTGAGAGAGAGTACATTTATATTTTACTTGACCATATTCTGGGTGAGGCATAAATGACATTTAACATCAAATAGTGCCCAGTTTTAGCCTTCAGGGATTTGTTTTTCCTCTGTGGTGTTAAACTGCAAAACAGAAAGGTGGATGTTGTTTTAGAGAAACTGTCCCGACATATAATATAGCAAGTCTACTGAAGATACAGTCCGAAGGTACAAGATGAAAAGTTTATATTCTTTAACCAGATAGTATATTGTTTTGATTTTTGATTGGAGCCACAGAAGGTGACTTGAAACCTGCACAGGATAATAATCTTCCAATATATTTCTTATAATACAGTACTTGAACATGTGTTAATTGTACTGGACTGTATATTATCCCTCATTCTGTAAGCTGCCTTGGGTCCTTTTTCCAAGGAAGAAGGCGGGGTAAAAATACTCTAAAATAAATAAATAAAATAAATAAATAAAAAAAAGATATGAACCTGGAAAATGATCCTGTTCAACATATTTTGGGAAACACGGAAGAAGATAAATAAATAAGCTGATAAAAACATTCATGGTGTTCAACCTAGCAGTACACATAAATTTACAGTACACACAGTATCCACGTGTAGTTCCTCTTACCATGTTGGGAAAGGAACAAAGAGGCAAATGCAAAAGAAGAATGGAAAAGAGTGATGGGGGAGTTAAAGAATGCTTCTCACAGCACTATGGCCAAAATCCAAATGGCAACCCTGTCTCCTTCTACATTATCATTTCGCACACATGGACATGCACGCACGCACGCACGCACGTGCACGCACACACACACACACACACACACACACACACACACACACACACACGAGAGAGAGAGAGGGAGAGGGAGAGAGAGAGAGAGAGAGTCTTTGCCCTCCTCAGTGCCTAGAAATTAGTTGCCTCCTTCACAGAATCCAGATAGCTGGTTAAAAAAATAAATTAAAGCATACATACAAACCCAAGCACAAAAGAGACTTGACACAGTACAGTCCTGTATTTGTCTGTTCAGATACAAGCCTTCATCATTCAATGGAATTCATTCCTATATGATTGTTCTGCAGGAGTGCCACCCTGATTACCCATCTCCTAGCCCAGCCTGACTGTTTGGGATACAGTTCAATACAAAGCTCAAGACCCAGGGACAGTGGCCAGCACTAAAAGCATTCTCACCCATTCTGTATTGCAGCTCTAGGGTCCTTGCTGCTCCTCACACAAATCATCAGCAAACCAAACAGGAAGAAGAATGCAGCAGTTGCAAAGCACATGCGGTAGACGGATTTGTGACCCAGGAAGGACTGGCAGCTGACTTTGCCCTCGACGCCTAGAAGGGAGTTGCCACCTTCACAGAACCCCGGTAGCTGGTAAAAAGACAAAAATTAAAATTACCTTCCCTTACATATTTGCTGTATTTTGCATCTACCCTTTCCTTCAAATGAACTCAAAGTGCCCTTCATGGGTTTACTTGTTCCCATGTTGGCATTACAAATGCCCCAAGAAGCAAATTAGCTTGAGTTGGATTATGTTCAACCTGGGGTCAGCCAGTCAGCTTCATGGGGGACAGTATGGTCTTGAAAGCACAGTTATAATTCCTGCCCCATCAGAAGAGCACCTGGCTGATATCATCTGGCCATGAAGAATCTTAGTGCCTGGCAAACTACATCTTTTTCTAAGAATGTAGTTTTGGTACAATGCTTTGATAAAGATGGCTTGCCATCAAAAGCTCACCTTGCTTCTTTTTTTTATTATTGGTGACCTATAAAGGTATCACCTAGCCTAGTTTTGCAATCTGAAACTAGTTTAAGGCCATTTTGCCAACCAACATGGAAATGGCACAGACCAACTAAATTTTAGTGATGGGTTTATCATCATTATGCATCACTTATTTTTTTTTAATATTACCTCTTTCCATGCTGAACCCCAGTTGATCAAGTCACACTAGAATAAATCATTGAATCAGTGGGTGAGTCAAGTAAATTCACTCTAGTTGTAACTTACTATGCTAAAACAAGTTGCAAATAGAGTAGGCCCATTTGAATCAATATTGAAGGAGCTACTCATCAAGTCTCCACTGATGCAATGGACCTCCTCTAGTGCAACTTACCAAGTGGAGCAACAGGATTTCAGCCTATGTGTGTGTGTCTCTCTCTCTCTTCCCTTGCCCCGCCATCTTTCCATTGCTCTGTGTGGCCATCCTGTCTTCAGAACTCCTCTCTCTTCCCCCACCTTTGCTGCTACACCTCCTTTTTCTCACTCTCTTTAACTTCTATAGCTCTTTCTTCCCTCCTCTGTGGCATCTCACCTCTCTCTCCTCCCTGGCTTCTCACTTTCTCTGTGTTCAGTGACATGTATTAGTGTGATACATTTCCAGGTCTGATCTACTCTCTTGCTCAGAAGTAGACCTTATCCATTTTCTTAGGACTCAGTTTTCTCAGGTACTGGAAAGTCACCTGCTATCTGCTAAGGAATACTGCAAAAAAAGGTGCAGCCTGAATTCATGAAATACAGTGGACCCTCATATAACAAATGGTTTGTATAACATAAAATCTGTACAACATAAAAAATTCTGGAGATAGGGAAATTTGCTTAACAGAATCATCTATGGGGCGAACCCGTACAACATAAAAATTGTCACAATTAGGGATTACTCTGTTTTCAGTGCATTCCTATGGGGAAGTTATATAAAGGACAATCTGCTTAACATAATTTCATTTGGAATGAATTAATTCCTTTATACAAGGTACCACTGTATTCCCTAAATAAAACAAGTACAGTGGTACCTTGTATAAAGGAATTAATTCATTCCAAATGAAATTATGTTAAACAATTTTTCCTTTATACAAATTTCCCATAGGAATGCATTGAAAACAGAATAATCCCTAATCACGACCATTTTTACATTGTACGAATTCACCCCACAGACAATTCTGTTAAGGAAATTTCCCCTATCTCTGGAATTGTTTTATGTTGTACAGATTTTATGTTATACAAACCATTTGTTATAGGGTCCACTGTATATTTAAGATCATGCACATTCTAAACAAAATGACTTATCAACTTCAAATAAAGAAAATATTATAGATGGGAACAAAATAGCCAGAGAAATGGCTAAATGACACACAGGCACACACAAACACAAAGCAAAATTAGCTTACCATGGGTTAGGAACAATAATTTCCTCTTTGTTTAGAGCTTTAATTAGTACTCTAAAAATAGCTGTCCAAATGTCTCCACATATGACACAGAGTAAACCTGTACTGCATATTACCAGTCTGCCAACCATAGCCCAAATCAAGAATCAGTTGAAAAGGTACACCCTTTTGTTTGAGTGTCCTCCTTCTACCGGTAACAGCTTAAAGGACACTATAAGAACTGATCATGCAGAAGTGCATCCCTGCCCACCTCCAACCAGGAAAGCTATCATGGAACCTCAGTGCTTGGGGAAAGTGGGTAATGGGTGGCATGCTGCTTACCTTGTGGAGTTCTGCCTCGACTCCTGGAATGATCATGATAATGGATACCAAAGTACCCAAGAAAAGGAATAAGGTGAAGCTCAAGCGTGTGATGGTGGAGTTCTTCGTAGATGGACAGCAGCCACACAAAAGGCAGGGTGCTGAACCACAAAGGCATGATGCCTGGCAAAGAAAGAACAGTGATGAACACTGGTTAGAAGACAAAAGAGGTTTCAAAGAGAGACAGCAATAGACCACAAATGTATAGTCCTTCTTCTAACATTCTACCTCACAGAGCTATCCATGGCATTTCAGAGAAGAGCCAGGACTATGATTCGTGAGCACAGAAGGGTTGGTGACATTCTGCAACCCAGGGCCCTCAAGGAGTTTGAGCTTACCACTCACATCAGCTCTAGACAAGCTAGCCAATGGCTGGAGATAGTGGGCATTGATATGCATTGCCTAGAAGGCACTGGGTTCAGGAAACTGCTTCAGATGGCAAATCACCTCAGGCAGGAATCTTTCCCATTACTTTTCAAAAAGAGCTGTAGATTAGAGATGGGCACGAATAAAAAAAAGGCATTTCATTTGTCGTTTGGAGGGTCCGTTTCGGTTCGTTTCTGTTTTTCGTGAATTTTTGCAAAAAAAATCATTTTCGTTTTTGTTTGTTTCGTTACCATTTCGTTACCATTATTTTTGATTTTTTTGTGATTTTTTTAGCATTTTAAGCAATTCACTCATATTGCAGTAACGGAAACGAAACACACGACAAAATTTCTGGTGTTTCTGTTCGTTTCGTTTCATTTTAGAGACAAAATTCATTTGTCATTTCATTGCGTAATGAAACAAAAAACGAAAATGGAAACGGAAAATTGTTCATTTCATGCCCATCTCTACTGTAGATGTGGAGAAAGTGGAATATAAATATGAAATGGTCTCTAAATACAGTATTTGATACCTATGCTATCACATTCTTGCTATATAAATCAGAGGTTGAGGACATCTTCTTCCTAGGGTCAATCTTACCATTAGGGAGGTTGAGGTGGTCTCCTCAAATCCTGGATGCTAGGATGCAGCCATAAGCTGCAGTATAAGAGATATGAGCAGCAGTTCTTCTAGTACCATGAGATGTATTTGTAGTGCCACAGTTATGTAAGGTTATAGGTCCAATTATTAAATAGTAACTTAAAACAATCAGATGTGCAGAATCCCAACAATTTTACTGCACTGAAATTAAGACACAATTGCTACAATCTTCATGTGTTTTGCCTTCTCTCCTTCAAATTTAAGAAAGACTGCTGCATTTTAGGATTACAGGCAAAAGTTTTATAGGTAAAATGAAGACTTGAGTGGAAATTTACAGATAAGCGTGTAAGGTAGAAATTTCATATTATTTAGTGTAAATTGATTTATAAATTATGTTAGGTATGTAGGTAGGGAAAGATTGACATTAAGGAGAAAAACTGAAGTGCATTTCCTCAAATGCACTTTTCTACATTATGTAGCACCTTCCTAAGCACTTTCCACTAAATGTGGAAAGCACTTCGATTCAAGATACAAGCATTGCCTGGACCCATGTCAGTCTGCAAATAGGAGTTAAACTATTTGTAATGCTCTGTCTCTATTTAAAATATCACCAAAATACTTGCACAGGAACATTGTAGCAGACGAGGGGAAACACTCTGCCTTTTTGGCATGACATTTTCTAAACCCAGCATATGCATTCAGACCTGCAGTCTGAATAAGTAATGCAGCCCAAGAAAAAAACATTAGCACTCTCTTCTATTGTGTAGACATCCTTAATTTTATACTAGTAATCGAAGTGACGTCAAGCCTGACTTAAGGAAACTCTCTTCAGAGTTTCTTCTTCTTCTTTTTTTAGGTACAGCATATTCAGAAGTGATTTAGCATTCCTTTCTTCTGGAGGTGCCCTGGAACAGTGCAGCTTGACCAAAGTCACACATGTCAATTCTACATCTACAAACTCAGAACCTCTGGCTCCACAGCAGATTCCAAAACCACTGAGTTATTTAGCAAGCAGACCTTAATATTATAGCTTAATGAAAACAAGACCACTGGTGCCATCCAAATAACAGGAAGGTCCTACCATTAGACCAAAGGAGACAATTACCTTAGGTAGAAGAATTTGGATGCCACAAAAATGAAAACAAATTATTACTTACTAACTTTATATTTGTTTCTCTCCCTTTTTCCCCCACAACTACTGCCAGGTATCAAGTTTTTGCCTCATGTGACAAAATAATTTGACTGGCTGTGGGTGCTGGGTAGGAAGAGTGAGAAAGTGCTGCTGCTCAGCCTCAGGTCATAAAATGTGCTGGGTTTACCCTGTGGGGAATTAAAGTAACACATTAAAGAATGAAGATAACAAAGGGGTGTATTTTACTCTTTTATTAGCTGCTTTTAAGGAGGCATATGAGATGGTGCTGTTAGTTATTTCTTCATTATTATTATCAATAGCATCACAGCATGTTAAAATTTATCTACTATCTCATCATTGGAAAAGTTAGGCATATCAAGTTCCTGTAGTTAAACAACAAGGCCTGATGGGTATTGTATCATGAACTTTCATTGCCACCATGCCCCCCAAATATGAAAACTTATTTTAAGAAACATGAATTAGTTTATTGTTATTAATTTTTATTTTGTTGCAAATTATCTTGTGTGCCTGCACAGCAAAGCAAGGAGAGTCATGCATTTCATCTATACAAGAATATAAGTTAACATAAGGTGGGCAAAACATGCTAAAAGTTCCAGCACTACTGGGAAGTGAGATTGGATTTTAACTACAGCAAATACGTGTTCATTCTTTCCTCTTCTTTTACCTATTTTATAGTACAACATTAATTTAGATGCCTCCATGGACATAGCCTATGAAAGAAGCCAATTGTCAGTTGACATGATGCATTCAGCTACAGAAACGATCTCAAGATTAGATGGCAAATTAAGAGGCATTGAGGAAATTAGTCACTCCTCTTTCCATGTTTATTTCAGAAAAACAATTGAGTCATTTAAAAGTGTGTCCATGTGCATGCTATACACAACCAATACAACCTGTATTTATGCTTCTTTCTGCTCCTAAGCACTTTTAGCACTGGCTCAGATACAATGCAAGCCATCATGAGGAATTACCTCATGTTGTTGGAGCATATTTCAATTCTAATCAACACCAGGCGGCCAGACTCATGGTCCCAGAGTAATGGCCATACCAATTCAGGCCCCTGGCTGAAATCTTGTTGCTTATTTGCACAAGAGTAGGCCCATTGAATCACTAGGGATTTGGTGAGTCACTTCTCTGTAAGATCCTTGGTTCAAACAGGCCTACACTAGTTACATCTTACTTAATCAAAAGAATGTGGACTCACCACATTCCTAGCAGTTCAACTGGCCTACTCTAATGCAACTCACTACAGGATTTTGGCTAGTATCTGAAGAGTCAGAGCTTTCCTATCCAAGTTTACCACCTGACTACAGCTGACCCTTGTAATGCAGTAGTGTACACATTCCCAGTGTAAATTAGTTTTTAATGTCATCAATCCTTGACAGTCAAGGAAACCTAGGTTCTTCATCTGTCAAATTCATTGCCATTTGCAGGGCAATCCATTTTAGCAATGGTATGCATAGCAATTGTTGTAAGCAGAAATAAATAAAGTTCATAGGTTTATTGCCCTGGTGAGGATTTCACAGAACGTTAGAGTTGGAAAGGGCCTATAAGGCCATTGAGTTCAAGTCCCTGCTCGGTGCAGAAATCTAAATCAAAGTACTGTATATCTGACAGATATTCCACCTACTGAAATAGTTGGTTCCACTGCTGTACTTCTCCAACAATTAAGACTTTTTTCCTGATATTCAGCCTAAATCAGGGTCCATCATCATCAATATCAAAAGGAGATCAAAGTCTTGTGGGATGGACTAGCATGATGTATTCTTTCACAGAATCATAGAGTTGGAAGAGAACTCAACTGCTATCCAGTCCAAACCCCTACCATGCAGAAATACCCATCAAAGTACCCCCGACAGATAGCCATCCACCCTCTGCTTAAAACCCCCCAAAGAAGGAGAATCCACGACCTTCCATGGCAGCATATTCCACTGCTGAACAGCTCTAACTTTCAGGAAGTTCTTCCTAAGGTTCAAATGGAATCTCTTTTCCTGTTGTTTGAAACCATTGCTCCTAGTCCTAGTCTCTGAAGCCATGAGAAACAATTGAGGATTTCTGAACTGAGTTGGACAGCTACTGTCAGGGATGCTTTACCATGAGGGTTTATTGTTATTATTAACCACACAGCTAACTATGCTGGGTTTTGTAATACAAATCACTGGTTGAACGCTTCCCAAGCATTTAGGAGTATGTGATGTATAGGCAAATTATTATTATTATTATTATTATTATTATTATTATTATTATTATTATTATTATTATTA
>JAHTLZ010000008.1:10870456-10889526 GCA_023846285.1 Phrynocephalus versicolor
GTGAGGTTTAGTTCCCCCAGTTGGGCCCGTCCAGACCCCAAAGGTGCCGCTGCAGAACCTCCCTCCAGGGCGAGGTGATGTCATTACCATCACCTGGCCCGCAAAGGAGGGGGGGCTGCATTAGGACGACATGAGCGTCTTTCCATATAACACAAGGAAGCGTCTTATCCCTCCCTAAATGCCGAGGGTGGATTTCCCTTCTCTCTCTGCCGCCCTCTAGAGCAGTGGTTCTCAACCTTGGGCCCCCAGATGTTCTTGGGCTAAAACTCCCAAAGCCTTCACTGCTAGCTCTGGTGGCCGGAATTTCTGGGAGTTGTAGTCCATGAACATCTGGAGGCCCAGTATTGGGAGCCACTGCTCTAGAGGATCCCCAGGCTCATTCTTATTGAAAACAACACCGTGTGCCTTTGGGGATGTCTTTAGTTTAAAGGAGCTGGCTGGGTAGCTCAATGACTTGGAGGAAGGAATAGAGAGTAGTCTAATCAAATTTGCAGATGAAAGCAAGAGCAAAGTGTTTTGCTTATATACCGCCCCATACCACTTTAAGTAGTCTGGGCGGTTTACAGTTTCATTACAGTATGCAGGCTACACATTGCTAACATACTAATTTGGGAGGGGTTTCTGATTCCCTGGAGCAGGCCTGCCCAACAGGTAGACCGCGGGTTGAAGGGTTCCTGAACGAATTATGCTTGTAAACTAAAGTACTGTATTACTGTAGGGAAACACATGAAACCTCTCCCCCCTACCCCAGGTTTACAAGCCATTACTGTGCTTCCACAGCTGTGCACATTGTCATTAAAGAGACCAGAATAAAGAGCAACAGTGTATGATTTCTTTTCAAAAAGGCAACACTGCAAAATGGACTGAGAAAGCTGACTGAAAGATTGTCGTGGTTTACTCAACCTGTATTGGAAGTGAATGATTATAGAGTGCTACTAAATTAACAGTTCAGAAAATTGATGCCATTAGCCAGCTTTTTCTAGATACATCCCTCTCTCCTGTCATATTATCACATTCTTGCATTGTTCCAGGTGGATTTGTACCGATATCTACCCAGCCTGCATAATCTCATCCTTTTAGATAATACCCAGGAGAGCAACTTGCCCTACAGTGCAACTCACAAGAAAACAGAAGAGGGCAGTGAACCAAATAAGTGAACCAAAAGTTTTATTTATTATTTATTTATTTATTTTATTTTGGATATTTTTACCCCACCTTTCTCCTTGGAAGAGGACCCAAGGTGGCTTACAATAATGAGGGGCAATATACATCCTGGAGCATTTAAGACAGGGGTGTCCAAACTTTTTTGCAAGAAGGGATAGATTTGTCGAGGTGAAAATGTGTGGGGGCCGACCATTCAGCAGCATTTGGCCCTTGGGCCAGACTTTGGACATGTCTCTATAACATGCAAGGAGGCAGGGAGGATGCTGCAGCAATGGAATCGGACGCAGGTAGGTTGGGCAGGTGGCTGTGGTGGTGGTGGACAGAGACAGGGAGGGCAGGCAAACCGTAAAACTGCAAGCTGGCAAGGATGTGTGACAAGCTGAGCCGGGGGGGCGGTGGAGAAGAGACCACTGGCCACTCAAAATTTGAAAACGGGCCACATTTGGCCCCCGGGCCTGACTTTGGACATGCCTGATTTAAGACATATTCAAGTTAAGAACAGGGAATTAAAAGGGCATCTTAGAACATTAAAAGGCAACAGTAGAGCTACAAAGGGCACGCAAAAAGAAAAAAAATCCATTATGAGGGGTAGAAAGTAACATGGAAAACACTGGTGTTCTTATGAAATCAGTCAATACAATCATGCATGGTAATAGTAGGAAGTCCTTCATTCAGGGAAAGATTTTGGGTTAGTTGGTACCTTTGTTGGATCACTAAACATTTTCAAATGCAGCAGGTTTTAAAGTTTTCTACAAATCTATCTTGGAAAAAAGAAATCATGGGTTTCTTAAAAACAAGTCATGCCAGACTAATTTGATCTCTTTCTTTGATAGAATTACAGGCCTGGTGGATGAGGGGAATGCTGTTGATATTGCTTATCTGGACTTTACTAAGGCCTTCAATAAGGTTCCCCATGATATTCTTGCTAAGAAGTTAGTATAAAGTGGGATAGATAGTGCTACTGTTAGGTGGATTTGTAATTGGTTGACTGATTGCACCCAAAGGATGATGATAAATGGCCTCTCTTCAGCTAGGAGAGATGTGACCGGTGGGGTGCCCCAGGGTTCTGTTCTGGGTCCAGTGCTGTTCAATGTCTTTATTAAGGACTTGGAGGAAGGAATAGAGAGTATGCTAATTAAATTTGCAGATGATACCAAATTGGGAGGGGTTGCTAATTCCCTAGAGGATAGGATGAAAATCCAAAAGGACCTTGACCATGTGACTAGTTATGATCGCCACGCAGAGAGCCTATCATTTACTTATTTTTCCTTTTTCCTTTATACAAATTCCCATAGGAATGCAGTGAAACAGAGTAATCCCATTTTTATGTTGTACGGATTCTCCCCATAGGCGATTATGTTAAGCAAATTTTCCCTATCTCCGGAATTTTTTATGTTGTACAAATTTTATGTTATATAAGTTGTTTGTTATACAAGGGTCTACTGTACTTGTTTTTCTTTAGAGTTAGCTGAATTGAAAGTTCTCTAGTAAGCCATTGCGATTTCTTTAGACCTCTGCCATTTTTTCTTGTTGGAAAAGTTTTAAATTGTGCCTTTAATATCTCGCTTTTAAGGAACTCCCATCCATCTTGGACTCTTGGATTCTTACTGTAACATGATTCAGCAGTGTGACTCGGCAGCCAATAAAGCCAATACGATCCTTGGTTGCATGAACAGAAGCATAGTTTTAGAGCAAGGGAGGTGATAGCACCACTCTAGTCTGCTCTGGCCAGACCCCACCTGGAGTACTGTGTCCAATTCTGCGCACCTCAATTTAAAAGGATGTTGATAACCTCCAGCGGGTCCAGAGGAGGTCAACCAGGATGGTTAAAGGTCTGGAACATATATCTTATGAAGAGCGGCTTAGGGATCTGGGTATGTTTAGTCTTACAAAAAGAAGGCTGAGAAGGGATATGATAGCCATGTTTAAATATGTGAAAGAATGTCATATCATGGCTTGTTTTCCATGGCTTCAGAGACTAGGACTCTGAGGAATGATTTCAGACTACAGGAAAAGAGATTCCATTTGAACATTAGGAAGAACTTCCTGATGGTTAGAGCTGTTCATCAGTGGAATATGCTGCCACGGGAGGTGGGAGAGTCTCCTTCTTTGGAGGTTTTTAAGCAGAGGCTGGATGGCCATCTGTTTGGGATACTTTGATGGGGGTTCCTGCATGGTACGGGGTTGGACTTGATGGCCCTTGAGGTCTCTTCCAACTCTATGATTCTATGGTTCCTCTACTTGCTGTTAAGAGTCGCAGTTTGTGGGGTCAAAACTTCAGGAGGACCTGGTGATAAGGAGGATTAGTGTTATCATTTCCCACTCCTTCCAGACTTACTCTTGGTAGACAGAGGAAAACAAAATTTCTTAGCAGGACTATATTTTGTGAGATGTCCCTACTGCTATGGTGATTTAGTCTTGATTGAGAATAAAAACTAATTAGACTCATTAGGCTTAAACTGGACTGTGTTGCTGAGATTTTATTTTCTTTTTTTTTTAATTGTGCTACTTCGGAGAGGTTGTACAGAGATTCATGGAGTAGAAGAGCTTCAGGTTCCCCAATAGTCCACCCCTGCCTTGTTAACTGGCACTTAAGGTCTTCAATAATGAAAGAATAAAAACAGTTTAGGAATAACAAAACTTGTTCTAGTCGCAGAGGGAAAGTAACACTCCTCAGTGAGGTGGGTCTCTCTTTAAATCCAGAGTGGGAAGAAACAATTGGTAAGATAGACCATCTCTCTGGCCCAAAATGTCTCTCCCAGTAACTCAAATCTCAGGCAGCATATGAGGCTGCAAATAAAACTCCCACAAATTGTTGATGCTGAAATATGGCACAGCATACATTTTGGTATTTTCTTTGGGCATCTGGCTACTGGGCTGCCTTGATAAGTGCCTGTATCTCTACATCCTTCGTTATCATAGGAATATAATGCCGGAAATCAGGATTCTACCAAAAAGATAGGAAAAGTTCCTTACTTACCACCCTTGCCAGAATCTCTCAGCCAGTAGGGCCAAATGTCCTGCTTTCTGAGGGATTCTGGGAGTTGCTCTCAAGAGACATTCCTAACCTCTTCTCCGCACAGATGTTTGACTCTCCTTGCATGGCAGGTGACTATGGAATGGAGATGTGCTTGGGAGGAAATAATGACAAACCGCAAGATTCTTGTAAATTACTCCTTTTTCCAATAGCAAAACTATAACGATGTCATTACTGTAACTTGATTATATACAACTGCCCTCCTTCTATGATGTCATGATGGGATTGTACTGTTGTGAACTTCTAAGGTACTATTGTGCTAGCTTGGTACCATCCTAATGATGAAAATCTGCCACGCTGATCTGGAATGGATCGTCTTGATAGTACCAGGTGACAGAAAAGAAATGTCAGAATGAATCCCCTGAGACAAAGCTCAAGGAACTGGGAGGGGAAAGGGTGGGATATATCATAGAAAGAAGATTAGTTGAACCCAGGGAATTTTTATCTGCCTGTACCCAGCCTCCTGCCTAGCATTTCCCACCACAGCCTATGCTCAGAAAGCAGACTGTTCCAGAGCCCACATATTCCAAATGGTCCAGCTGCCAAGTGAATTCTGCTTAGCTGCTGGGACTATATTTAGATTCCCGTGAAAGAGGTTAGCGAGTTGCCTGGAGCCAGCAGAGCTTCTGAGGAGGATGTCTGTGTAACAGCAGCAGTCAGGGATGAAAAATAACCAAGCGCTTTAAGTAAATCCTTTGGACTGAGCCGGGTGCTGGGGCATGCGGGGTGGGGGGGTGGGGAGGCATAATGAAAGCCAGCCCTATTTACAGCTGGGACTGGAACAAAAGCAGGCTCGCCAACTGGTATCTGCTCTGTATGGCAAAGGGAAGTGAAGCGTGGGGTCATTTCATAGCTGGGTTATGGGAAAGGAGACCCTTTCTTCAGCTGCTCATTGGGCATTTGAGCTTGAAAAGACTGGACTGCCCTCATTCCAGTAGCCTCAGTCAATAGTGCCATTAAGGCACACTTGATGGCAAAGGCCCAGAAGCCCATGATGAGAACATGCATGCGTAGTTGGAAGGGATACTAAATGCAACACAAACTGCTCCTTGCTCTCTGAAGGATGCCGGCCACAGAGTCTGGCGAAACATCAGGAAGAAAAACTTCCAGAACATAGCCAAACAGCCCGAAGAACTCACAACAGCTAAATTGCTATTCCATTCAGTTCAAGGTGATTAAAAACTAATCGACAAGCTATTTACAGGCCATGGCGTCTCCTTTCTTGAGATCTGCTAAGTGTATTGAATGTCCCTAATCTGTGGCCCATTGGTTTGTTTTCCATATTTGTTGGCATGCTCTTGTTAAAAGTTTGGAAGTCTCTGTACCTTGAAGTAGTTCTGCCAGTATCCCATCTATTCCTTGGGATTCATTTCTTCCATGGCTTTGAGATCAGCTTTCAGTTCCGTTTCTAAAACTGCCAAATCCCCATCACAGAATTATTCCCCAAAAGAATCAGTCATCCTTGTACTTTTTCAGTGTAGTTCTTCAGTGTATGAATTCCATCTTCTCTTTGTTTATCCTAGTTCCGTAGCATATTCCCCTATTGATTTTTCTCCATCCTTAATTTAGGTTTAAATTTCCCTTTGAGCTACGGTTGTTCAAATGCCATACTATTCCAATGAAATTTGGTTTTTTCTCTCGTCAACAGGTTTGAGGAGGAGATGTTCCCCGAAGCACCTTACCACACGGGCGGTTAGAGGAAGCTGAGGTGGTTAATGACCGCGCCAGGTCACGTGGGGAGGTGGAGCCTAACAACTTTCTTGTTGCTAGCCAATCACTGGAGCCTCGTGCAAGCGCAAGGGAAAGCCATCTGTGTGGCTTCACGAAGGCCACGAAGGAGAACCAAAGTTACTGTGAGTGCCACTGCCATTGTCTGTGAAAGATCCTCTGCCAGTGTGACCCTCAGCTAGCCCTGCTGCCCAGTAGTTGACCTCCAGAAGTTTCTCTGCCTCCATCACCGTTGGAACTATCCGTTCTCTTCTGCTTATGGGACAGTTAACTCTGCAGAGGGTGGATGATTCTTAGGGTGCAACTACACAGATGGATGCAAATAGACCCCCCTGTGAAGTCAAACCCAGGCAGTTGAGAGTCTCTGGGTTTATTTGCTTTGCAGAGGGGAAGAAATTGGTCTTGTTTTGCTTCTTAACTCTTTGAATCCTGTCCTCCACATACCTGGTGCCTAAGTGTGCTTGTTTCTCTCTTCCCTTCCTGCCGCTGTACAGAGGCAGCTAGGTGAGCAAAAAAGAAAAAGAAAGAAGAGTTAGGAATCAGTAGAGAAGAGGAAGTTATAAGGTTACATTGCTCTGACCATGCTTCCTGCGCATCTGTACAGACCTACCTTAAAACTTTCTCCTCTCTTCCAAATGAATCCTTGTTTATTTGTTTGTTTTCTTCTGGTCAGCCAGCTTTGGAGGCTTGCCCACACACTAGTGCCAGATTAGCAAGCCTCAAAAGAGGAAGGAACGAATGGAAAAACAGACCGACTCGGCAGCCTGTGTGGGGAGAAGAGGATTCCAGTGGCAGCCAGTTTCCCCACTGATGTGCCTCTCTCACTGCTGCTAGCGCTGGCTCAAACAGCTAAAAGAAAAACAATTGCTAACAAACCTCTCCCCACCAACTGAAGTTATAACACCACCTGAACCAATGCAAATATATTTGACTCCATTGAAATTAGAAACCACAGGGGTGGAGGGAAAATTCAAAGGAAGGAGGACTCTGAGCTGGTTTGCACTGACTTTTATGCCACTTAGTCAAAGGAACATAATGTGTCTGGTATCTCAGCTGTCACCATTCTGCCTTGGGTGACCCTTCTGGAAGTCCAGGCTTGTAATGGAATCTGGCCTCCTGACAGCATTGCTGTCATCTTCACTGACATACTCAAAACTCCCTCATTACATTAAGGTGTGCATCCAAGGACATAGTTGAGTTACAACTCAGAATTCTCCCTCCAGCAAAGGAAATTAATAAATCATTAATTAAGCCAGAAAAATAGCATTCCTAAATTTTGGCTGCAAAATAGATTGACCATGGGTTCACTCAAGATCAAATGTGTCAGCATATCTAGGATTTTAAAGTAACTGAACAAATCAAGCCTTTATTAAAGAGACTTTCTATTTTTCGCACAGTTCATCAGTTTCTGCAGTTTGTCAGTTTCTTTAGCTGTCATGGAACTGACAATTCAGAAGCAAAACTAGAGTCTGGTTGAGATTGGGGATAAGAAAAGCTTGAAAAATATAATTGCTTATACTTATATCTCAAAACACAAAAAGGCTTGTGACTGGTGCAGGGGCACACACAATTTAGGGTGACACCCCCATCATTGTCTAAGACCTGTGTCTCAAAGGCCCTAAACAAATAGTTAACCATTACTGTTACTGTATAATTTATTTTTAAACAGCAACTTTTCACTCTCCTGGCTCATGAAAGCAATTGAAGCAAAGGTTTTATTTTAAAAAAAGATTTTAATAATAAAAATTGTTGGATAGTTGTCTTATTGGTGTCCAGAAGGGCAGCAATGTACTATATTGTGTTTTAGCAGTATTCAACATTCCATAAGAGAAATAAAAAACTAGGAGTACCCCAAACAAACAAAAATGTAACTACTGTATGAAACTGGACCTCGGATCACCCAGTTTGGGACAGATGTAGCAGAATATTTGCTTACACAATGCACTACATTTGGTTTTAAGTGGTGATTTTAAAAAAATAAATGACAACAATTTTACATACACACACCCTGCACAGAAACATAACTTCTGAGAATTCTGAAGGTCCAGTTTGCATCTCATCACATTCTGGCATGTCTCTTTAACCGTGCCATACCCTTCAGTGTGAAAGAAAGAAGAAAACCCTTTGATAAAAGAATACTTTAGTTGATTAAGGAGAGTCTCCCATTATGGGGTGTTATGGGCAGAGCTTGGGGGAAATCGCTTCTTTGACCTAAAACACCCAGATTTCCCCACTATCAGTGCCAATCTTATGCTTTGATTCAGAAATATCCCCTTTGAATACCCATACCCAGTGTTGTTTGGTGAACAGACTAGCCTCAGGAGGCCATAATTTGAATCCCCACTTATTGGGACCATGGAACTGGTAAAACCACTTCTTAAATATTTCACTTGCTTTGAAAGCCTTATTAGGACCACTTTGTTGATTCCAACTTAGGATTTTTATAAGGTTTGTCTGATCCATTGAAAACCTGATCCAATGCATCTACTATAGAAGGGGTAGCAGTTGCATATGGAACTGTATCCCCAGATTTGCTACACTGCTAGTCCTACTACTGCCTCCCCCAAATTCTAGAAGTCTCTCCCAAAAGGGGCTAGACTGGCCCCATCTTTCCTGTCCTTCCACAAGCAGGCAGTTAATTTTTTTTGGTATTGCACTCATTGGTCCTTTTCGCATCGCACACTCATTGGGTATTTGTACATGGCCCCTAAACTCCGCCGCAAATGGCTGCCAGCTCCAGAGCTTACAATTGTTTCCCCACCAGCTCCAGAGTTTGCAGGAAATTAAGTGTGACCACGCCCACCTAAGCGCGTCTCAGCGCACTTTTCAGGTATCTGCTCTCGGAGCGTGAAAAATCCCAGATCTGGATGTAACCTAGAATGCCGGGCTCTCCTCGCTTTTGGTTGTTGTTTTTTTGCCTCCCGCCCCTTTAAGAGAAGGAATCAGGACGACGACGGGACTCCGGGCGGCTTCAGAGGTGAGCCTGCATTTTTTTCCTCTCTTTTTTTCTCCCTCCCCTCATGCAGACAGGAGCAAGGAAGTGCAGAGGGGTGGGGATGCAGGAAGAGCAACGAACCCCCAAGATCTCTGGTCCAAATTTAAGTAGCCAGCGGATCTTAGGGGTCGTGTGAAAAGGCCCATTGTTATCAGTTTTAAATACTGTCTTTTAATTGGTGCCGGCCACCTTGGGTCTTTCCAAAGGAGAAAGGTGGGTTAAACATATTTTAAATAAAATAATCAAATACATGAACTACTGACTCTTTGTTTTCTTCATGACTGGGGATGCAGAGCAATTTTTTCGTTCTTTACTTGCAACTAAGGAGACAACAGCTGCTGCTGCAGGGTGAAGGGAGAAATTGGAGTGAAGGTTTGGGAGAAAGAAGGGAGGTAAGCCTACCTTCCACCCCACATCCCACCTAGCTAACTTGCTCAATAGGCTGGTTTCAACATCTAATGGTTTTGGATATTTTTCTGTTTCTTCTGCACTCTCACTCTCGTGTAATGTCAGTCTGATGAACAGTCCTGCTGGACTCAAAAGCTTTCCTGTTTCTGAGATGATGCTGGTCTACTAAATGTATCATCCTCCCTTGTTTTCAGATTGTGTGCAAGCGCATGATGCAGTGGTTAAACAGCTATACTGCAGCTAAACTGTGCTCACAACCTGAGGCTCACTCCCAGGTATCTGGCTCATGGTTGATTCGGCCTTCTATCCTTCCAGGGTCAATAAAATTAGTACCCAGATCATGGGGGAGGGGGGCAATGTGTAGCCTGCATAATTAAATTGTAAACCACCCATTAATATGTGCTGGTATATAAGAAGAATACTTTGCTTTTGTGTCTTGCTTTTCCTCCCTCTTTTGTTTGAACTGTGGAAGATACCCTGAGGAGCAGACAAGGGCAGCACCTACAACCAAGAAAGGACATTGTTCACCACTCAAGAAGGACAGTGTTGAACTTTTGGCTGCAATTGACTCCATTCTGCCTACAATGTAATTGAAATTACATCTCAGATTTACTTGATATGGGGTTTGCCATGTTTCTGTATGGACCCCTCAGTTCTGTAATGGGACCTGCCTAATGAACAGTCCTGAAGGACAATGGGAGATTTTAGTGGCCAAATTAAAGTGTCTCCCATGTTTATTTTCAGATCACAAGTAACTAGTGTTTTGTAACCAGTTACTTCCAAGGCTTGAGAAGACTTGAAGTCTAAAATGAACTAATGAGAATCCAAAGAAACAAAAGGAGATCACGTAGCTGAAGCTAGGCCACAGGGTGGGGTAGATCAGGTTCAAGAGCAGAAGGGAAATTGGCAAGACAAGTAGTTCAGAAAGAGGAACTAGAACACATTAGGTCAGACTGAGAAGTTCCTCTGTGTCAGAACTGCCATGATTAAATAAAGACAAAGACATTTGGGTTCCACTGCTAGAGTTTGATGGAGTTTTTTGCAACCTCACACACTGCTTTTAACAGGTGTGGCTGGGAGAGGGCTGGGCTGGGGTAAGTGTAAATCTATCCAGTGGTAATCAACTTTCCTGCCACTGAATTCAAAGAGAAACCCAACTCTCTGCTCAGTAATTTTTCTCTCTCAGTTGTCTCTTGGAAGCAGTCAGATAGTAGAAATCTGTTTGCTGAAAGAAGTCATGTTAGTCAGTTTGCTGTTTGATCTGTTCAGTTGTAAGGAACGAAGCATTTTGCTCTTTCAGATGTCTCAGAGTGAGATATTGAGACTGTAAAGTGCCAATGGGTGAAAAAAAACAGGTGGGCTACTCTGGGGTACTGGAAACTAATCTGCTCAGTGAATCCCTGTACAGTACTTCTGCTCCACGGCTAAAAGAATTTAACCAGAAATTAAAAACCTCTACAACAGAGTTTTCATTGCAGTGAGACAGGCACATTGCACTAATCTTTTCTGTTTCAGAGCCTGACCTACAAAGGACATCATCAAAGAGGAAGACTAAGCTTTCAGTATCCTTGCAGTCTAATATGATCACAGTTTTCCAGAGATGCCAGTTCCACTAGACTGTGCCTCTTCTCAACAGTCTATTCAGCCTTCTACCAGGCTATGGGAGAGAGAGAAGGAAAAGAAAGACATCCTGCAAGCTCAGCTGTTCAGCCTTCTTTCCTTCAATTGCTTCTGCTCTAGGTGATCGTCTTAAAAGCTGCATTAAACAATCCAATTGTACATGCGTAGAGTACAGGTGTACGACGAGTGAACCTGAATTTATTTTAAAGGATTTGTTAGGGGCATGTAAAAGCAGAGGCATAGCTAGGGTTTTCAGCGCCCGGGGACAAAATCAGTTTTCGCGTCCCCTCCTGGCCCCTTGATAGTTCCCTCAGACTTGTGCCAGGCAGGAGAGGAGGCAGAGGCAGCCTCTGGGAGGGGCAGGCGAGCAGGGGAGCAAGCAAGCTGGCCGGCCAGCCCCAATCCCTCAACAGCTGGGGAAGCACATTGTGCTGCCCCCCCTCCCATCTAGTTCTCTTGGATCACGCGCCAGCTTAGTTCAGGGCTCAGAGGCCGCTCACGCCACCTCGGCCTGCTGAAGGTCTGGCAGGAGAAGGGGAGGTCAATTGGGTGCCCCAGATGATGCACCCAGAGACAGATGTCCCCCCTTCCTGCCCCCCCCCAGCTACGCCACTAAGTAAAGGACTTGTCTGTACAGACTGTTTGGGCTTTGAAATTGATAATTGGGGAACTGCAAGGATAGGAGGATGGTGAAATATAGGAATCCAAATGCTATTTGGTAGGTTATGGTTTTAATCAAATCTGATGTATTAATTCAGTAAATGTTGAGTGACTACTAACCTATTAAATATGATTCTAATTTATATATTTGAATAAGAGTAATAGTCCTGAAGAAAACATATGCCTAGTTATCCCTATTTTTCTCCTAATACTGGAGAAAACCTATTCAGGCTAACCACTCCCCACCTTCGAAGATTACAAGAAGGGATCACGGAAAGGTGTCCAAATGTTTAGGGCTTCCTCACACTTCTAAGCCAATCTTGGGTTCTTGTTTTCCATTTTCTATAAACATATTAACAGGTTTGGGGGAAATAGTGCCTGCTTAAGCCAAAATGCTTTTTAGTGAATGTATTTTTAAAAGACTGGCTTTGTGCATGTTTGTTTGTTTGTTTGTTTCAGGGGAAGACATAATAGGTGTGAAATGCCTTTGGAAGGTAATGACAGATGAAAGCTCCCTAAGAAATATAGAACAACTTCATTTCTGCCTCCATTGGCTAACTTCACTGCGACCATGTTCGGAAATAATAGCAAACTGCCTGCTAACATGTGAAGAATGAAAGGTGACAAATATTAAGATGACCTGTTGCTCAGAGTCTGCAAGAGAGGTGGGATGGGGTGAGAAATGAGCAATTAGGGAAGAGGCAAAGAATGAGGGACGCAGCTCCCGTCGTAAGGGATAATAATAAAGGGAGACGACTGCTTCCCTTGCTTCAAAAAAAGAACTGCCAGAAAAGCTAATCCAGAAGCCTGGCAGCTCCGACCAGGCATGTGTAGGATGGTCAGTACCAAGTCTTGTTCCAACCGGGAGGCAAGGTAGGGAGACAGCCTAGGGGGAAAGAAGAGAGAAGAAATGGGCAGAATGGATCTATCTGAGAAGCGAAGACACACATTCCTGCTTCTAAGGAGCAAGGAGGAAAAATGGTGGGGCTGCTGAGCCAGGGAAAAGGAGGCAGCGAACACAGGTCTTTCTCCCCACCCACCCCCATCCCTTCAAAGCAATTGGTAGATCCGGCAGGCATATCAAGCAGGCAGCTAACAGTCTGCTGATACCCAGAGCATCCTGAAATAGGTTCAGCCAAGGAGAGAGATGCTTCAGGGGCACCATGGATGCTGCCAGGGAGCAGTGAGGATCTTGTCTCCCTAAACAGCCTCTTGCTTTCTCCATCACAGCCCAATCCGAGACCCCCCCCCCTCCTTTGGGATCAGCCCCTTGATTTCTCTCCACAGGTCTGTTGGTAAGTGTGTCAGCTCACGCTTTCTGTCCTTGATATGGAGATGCTTGCTGATTAAAGCGGGAGGAGGGACGGATCGAAATAGTAGGATGGAGGGAAATGTTACAGGTGGGTATCTGGATGCCACACGTTCATTTCTTTAGTCAGCTGAATGTATACAATAATTGGTGCATTCATTATCCTTCCATGGTAGTCAGTCTGTCTTCCTTGGGGATTAAAGAACAATGGCTAGATGGACTGGAAGATAGATATGTCTCCTGGCTGCAGAATAGCCACCCAGACAGAATTAGGGAGGTGTTTGGTTTCCATGAGAAAGCATGGCTCCACGGTGCAAGAAATCTCAACTTTCCCAAAGCAAAATGTGCCCCTTTAGCATGTCCATCTTTGTTGCGATGTGTGCACTTCCAGGGCTTATGTGTGCATTATGAATTGCCTGAATAAAAGGATTGAAATTCTTGCTGAGGTGATGACGGCTAGACCCAGAGCCTGAGCAGAATCTAAAAGCACAAAGAGTGGGAATTGGCTTCTTTCTTCCAGGTGCATCCATGCATTGTACAGTCTGGATGGTGATATCACAGTCATGGGTTGTGATATTAGGTAGATGAGTGTGGGCATGTGTTTTCTGATAGGATATTATTTATACAGCCCTGGAGTATAAAAATGAAATTTCTCCGTGTTTTGGTAAGAGTGATGGGGGTATCTATGATGGAGTGCTTCACTGGAACAACAGATTGGAAAGTTGGAGACCATTGGGGGAGGAGTTGTAGTGAAATACCCTAAAAGGGGTGCTGGCAGCTGGCATCATTTTTGTCCCTTGTCATTTATTAATGTTGATACAAATAGGAAACTGCACTAACTAACCTATAACGTGTGCATTTTAATCCACCCCACAATATTTTGGGTACCAATCAGCCAGCCTAATGTAGATTCCCAGGATCTAGCACCCAGATCCCCTCCCCAAATGGTTCCAAAAGCTCTTCACATTTCATCAACCCATGCCCTACTTCTTCCCAAACCATGCCCCCGCCACGTTTTATTCTTTCACTACCCAGCATTTTTTCAACCAAGGTTTCACAGAGCTAAGTCCATTTTCAGCTAGAGATTCAGTTCAGTAGCTCCCTTGAGGTTCATGGAAAAGAATTCTGCCCTTTGCCTGCTTCTAATCCTCATAAAACTGAGAAAACGCATTAAGCTTGTCATTGTCTGAAATTGACCGTTCCACTCCAGAATGAATTTTGATTTCTAGGTTCTCCTTCCTGATCTATTTTCCTCATGCAGGGAGATTCAACATGTGTTGTTAAGTTGGTTTTAACATTCGTTACTTCCATAAATTCAGTCCTCCATATGCCTTCTTTCAGAGATGAGAGAATAATTTTGAGAGCAGATACCATGTCATATTGTCCAATATTACAACTGAAGAAAATATATATATTTGTTTATTCATTAATAAATGTGTTATAAATCATTTTCCTGCTCAGAAGGAACTTGTGGCAATATGCAACTTAGAAAAGAAAAAAAAATCACATAAAGACCAAAGTAAGGCATCTTTAAAACATCCAAGGAATTGGGGTGTGTGTGTGTGTGGGGGGGTAACCTTTAAAATACAGTACTCCAAAATTTGACCTTAATAAAAGATAGAGGCAATCTGACCTCTTTGGGGAAACAATTCCTTAATCAAACCACAGAAAATACCTTGTCTCCATCACCCTGAAATCTCTTGGTGATGGGACATTTAATAAGACCTCTTAAATAGATGTTAAATTGCCCATCAATTGATGGGGGGGGCAGAGCTTAGAAATAAATAGTTTCAAGTGAGTAATAAAGAAAATGGGAAACAAATGTTTTGCAGGCCCTTAAAAGCTAGGAGATTTGTTTCTGTTAAATCCATTTGGTTCCTCAAATTTATATATTTTGCTTTCCTCCCTTCCCATGAATGAATTGTCATCCATGTAAGCTCACCTTGAGAAAACACTTTTTAGCTTTTAAGGTGAAGCCTCAATACTGTTTCCCCACCTCACCCCCAGTTGTTGATAAAATAAAAATAATATCATAGAATAGAGAAGTTGGAATAAAGGCCATGAAGTCCAACTCCCCACTCCATGCAGGAATACAGATCAAAGGATATCTGCCAGGTGGTTGTCCAGATTTCAGTTAAATGCCTCCAGTGTTGGAGCACTCATCAGGTAATTGTTTCCATTGCCTTACTGCTCTACAAGTTAGGAAGTTTTTCCTAATATTAAGCCAAAAGCTGGGTTCTCTTATCTTAAGTCCATTATTACACGTTATGCACTCTGAGATGATTGAGAACGGATTCTGCCCCTCTTCTGTATGATAGCCCTTCAGATGTTTGAAAAGTGCTACCATATCGCCTCCCAGTCTCCTTTTCTCTAGGCTAAACATGCCCAATTCTTTCAGTATTCACCCAGTTGCTTCAGTACTCTCAGATGCAATTCATCCAGCCCTGGGGAATTGAGCACCTCAGCCTTTTCTTTGGCATTTGTTACCATTTTTACCATTTTTCCATCTCCATTGATTACCACTATTTCTTTTATTTGTCTTTTGCTTCCCACCTATCTGAATAAAGCTTTTTTTAATTACTTTTAGTGTCTCTAGCTAATCTCAGCTCATTCTCTGCTTTTGCTTTCCTAATGCCATCCCTGCATTTCCTCCCGACTTGTCTGTACTCTTCCTTAATGTCCTGGCCTTCTTTCCACTTCCTGTACATGTTTTTTTTGTTTTGTTTTTAGGTCCTCCAAGATTTTTGTAAAACCACACTAGACTTTTTTGCTGCTTCCCACTGTTTTTTCTTACTGGAATAAATTGTAGTTGGGCTTTTAGAATTTTTTTTTTTAAAGATACTCCCACCTTTCTTGGACTTCTTTGCTTGTTAGGATCTTTTGTCATGGGACTTTATTCATCTTTGTTCTGAGGTTATTAAAACTGGCTTTTTAAAAAGTCCAGCACAAGTGTGTGGCTACACTCTGCTTTGGTTTCCTTTGAAATCAAGAATTCTAGTAGAACGTGGTCACTCTCACGCAGAGTTCCGCTCACTGCCACTTCCCCCACCAAGTCCTCTCTATTGATTTGAAAACACTAATTTGTAATTATATTGCTTTTGCCATAATGTTATCACATGACATTACTTTAATTGTGCCTAGACAAATGATAGTGTATTTTGCCTATGGAGTATTAACTTAAAACTTTTCTGTTTTGTTTTGTTTTGTGGCAGCACTGGCTTTACTGAATGATGGAATATCACACAATGTTTATTGCAGTGCTTAACCTCCAAATGGAGCTGTTCACCTTTGTCATGGAATGCTGGTGGCTCAGAACACAAAGAGTCACAGAGAAAGAAGGGTCCTCCAAGGTTACCTAGTCCAGCCCCCTTTCAATGCAAGAGGTCTGCTTCAACCACATTCCTGACAATTGGCCATGTGTTTCAAAATCCTGGCAAAGGAGAACTGGCCCCCTTTCTGCTCTAGTGTGCTTCAGGAGGCTGAACTCTCAAGTATTTTAATGCATACTTTTTAAAAAAATTAAAGGCACCCCAGCATATACTCAAAAGAAAAAATATGGGCCATGATCTGTCAGAAACAATGATAGCATTGATAGGATCTATCCCTAGTATGAAGGAATCATAGAATCATAGAGTTGGAAGACACCTCAAGGGCCATCCAGTCCAACCCCCTGCCATACAGGAACACCATCACGATATTTCCAACAGATGGCCATACAGCCTCTGCTTAAAATCCTCCAAAGAAGGAGACTCCACCACCCTCCGTGGCAGCATATTCCACTGCTGAACAGCTCTAACTGTCATGAAGTTCTTCCTAATGTTCAAATGGAATCTCTTTTCCTGTAGTTTGAAACCATTGCCATGAGTCCTAGTCTCTGAAGCCACGGAAAACAAACCTGTTCCCTCTTCAATATGACATCCTTTCAAATATTTAAACATAGCTATCATATCCCCCCTCAGCCTTCTTTTTGAAAGGCTAAACATTCCCAGTTCCCTAAGCCGTTCCTCATAAGACATTTCCTCCAGACCTTCAACCATCCTGGTCGCCCTCCTCTGTACCCGCTCAAGGTTGTCAACATCCTTTTTAAATTGAGGCGCACAGAACTGGACACTGTACTCCAGGTGGTGTCTGACCAGAGCCTCACCTCCAGTTTCACCTGTGTTGCTCCTGCCTGGCAATCCCATGATCTTTTAATTACTTTTCTTAGTCAGCATTTGGCTCGCCCTTCCCAGTCTGGGTGACTGAGGGCTGCGACCTTGAGGAAGGTATGGAAAGTAAAAAACAAGATCTGGACTTTCTTGGCAGTTGCCCCTCACTTCTGAATCTATTGCCCCGAGACAACCCCCCTGCCCCGCCTCACTGGGAATATTTAAATTAGCATTGAAAACCTGGTTTTTAGGCCTTCCCTGAGTCTGGGTCACAACTCCAATGATGCATTTCAGTTTCAAGATTCACACCATCTCTGCCTTTAATTATTGCTTACTTGTTCTGTTTGGTTCCGTTCCATTCTGCTTTTGTTTTTGTTTTATTGGGTCATTTATCCATGATGTTCAATATTGATTATTGCTTCTTATTTTGTTTATTGTATTGTCTTATATTGCATTGTTCTACCTTATTATTTTCGCTTTGTTGCATTATTTTATTATTGTAAACTGCCCAGAGTAGCCTTGTAACTAAATGGGTGGTATAGAAATTAAATAAATAAATAAATTATTTATCTTGAAAGATCAGAAGGCATACTGACTTGTGGAAGATCTTTGTTAATTGACTTAGATAGCAGGAGAAACTTAACAGGAGGATTGGTTTTGGTAGACCATTGGAATTAACTTTTCAATGATTTGATAGTGGATCACATCACTGTGCCGGAGAGAACTCTGCCTCACCTCCAGTCTCACCTGTGCTTCCCCCTGTAACATTAATTGTCTCTGGATTTCTGTGTATGAACTTTTATTGTGTCTTCAAGTGATGCATTTCTTCTCTTTCACTGAAGAAAGAACCTCTTCACTCTTCTTCAGCACACAGACAGGCTGACTGCAGTTGCGAGCCGCTGAGCTTTGTGAGCAAGCCTTGAAGACAGATGGGACCATGCATGGGGGGCGGGGGGGGGTGGCAAGGAAAAGTGAAGCGTCTGTAAGACTGTCTGAGAAAAGAATATCAGGGAGGATATTATTTGACTGAAGTAGTGGGAGGCAGCAGCTGTTGGCCCTCATTTTCCCAAGCCTACCCCAGTCATCTGAGCTGAGATTTAGCACACAATATTGCAGGGACTCTGTCCCTTACTAAAAGGAACTTGTTGGGGAACATTGCCTTCTGTTGAGTCCATCTGTCTAGCCTGGGATCATCTGGACAGCATACAGAGTCCTCGGGAAGTTCTTAGGCTCTAGTTCCTTTCAGCTACAGCCAGCACTGACCATGGCTGAGGTGATCAGATGCAGAGGGCCAAGAGTTCTCATAATCTAAACAACTGTTCGCTGACAGAGTCACCATTATCGGGCTAGGTAGATGAATATCCTGACCTGGAAAAGGCAGCTACTCTCATGTTCCTATCATGGCATCACGGGAGTTCAGCGGTAGAACACTGGGCACTGCACACAGAAGATATGCAGTCTCTAAAATTAAAGTAAACCAGATTGCAGAGAACTGCTCAACTTGCAGAGAACTGCCCAACTGTAGGTCTCCAGATGCTGAAACAAAAATCCTAGAATCTTTCACATTAGCCAGGCTGACGGGGGCTGGAGCCAGCATTTGAGAACTCAAAAACCAAAGGAATAGACTATGGAGACTTCGGACTTGCTTGGCTTGTCGAGATGGGAGAGTCTAGCACAGTGATGGCGAACCTTTTAGAGACTGAGTGCCCAAACTGCAATTCAAAACTCACTATTTTTTTTTTGCAAAGTGCCAATACAGTAATTTAACCTGTATACAGGTGGCTATAAAGGGGTGATGTTAGGTGCCCACAGAAAAGGCTCCGAGTGCCACCTTTGGCACCCGTGCCATAGGTTCACCATCACTGGTCTAGCATCCCTTCCATTCAGTCCTGTGCAGAACGCACTTTTCCACCAGCAGCACCAGAGGAAGGGATTGCTACTGGTGGGCCTTCATTTCCTTCCTTCCTTCCTTCCTTCCTTCCTTCCTTCCTTCCTTCCTTC
>JAHTLZ010000008.1:10900593-10967995 GCA_023846285.1 Phrynocephalus versicolor
TATGTATGTATGTATGTATGTATGTATGTATGTATGTATGTATGTATGTATGTATGTATGTATGTATGTATGTATGTATGTATGTATGTAATGTTGTTTACTCCCTGCTCCAGGCTGCTCCACTAACTTTCACAAATTATGTTTCACATCTTCTAAGACGCCTGACAACCGTTTTTTGTTGAATCAGACAACAGTACTTATCTACACCAAATCTGCACCAATATCTTGAACTCTGGCTCTTGAAGCTGCTTGGATGAGTAGTGAAATGTTTTGATCTTTCAAGAAAAGAAGTCCAGTTCCCATGACTCAATTTCCAGATAAACTCACCTGGATGACTGAGAATCTTCACAGACTATTCTGGCTCTTCTTTGCCTGCACAGGAACCGTGGTGCTGGGGAGCCATAGTTTGCAGCGTCAACGTGTTGGGGCTTTCTGATTAGCTGGGATGATAACGCCATCTGCCACATCCTTTCAAGATTCCCTGTTCTCTGTGAGTTCTGTTGTAGTCTTCACGGTACGTAGCTCTGTGCTGTAATGCGAAAGTGACTAGGGCTTGAACTGTGGTTGGAATGTGGGCTTGCATGTATGATGCCAATGAGACATCTCTACATTGAGCATTAAGGGGCGAAGAGGCACCCGTTACTGCATGTGGTTGAACATACTTGCTGTGCTTCTGTGATAGTGCTGGTCCTGATCAGGTGAACACACTTACATGGACCTCCACAGTACTTTGTGCTGAATACACCATAACCCAATTGATATCTAGGGGAGAGGTTGAGGTGAAACTTTTGTGCACCCCTATGTACTCACATTAACAACACAATATGCTTAGAGGCGGTAACATCTGGACAGTGCCGTTATAGGGGGTGAAGT
Organism: Phrynocephalus versicolor; assembly: GCA_023846285.1. Lineage (NCBI taxonomy): Eukaryota > Metazoa > Chordata > Lepidosauria > Squamata > Agamidae > Phrynocephalus > Phrynocephalus versicolor. The sequence continues at coordinate 10,901,467 of JAHTLZ010000008.1, forward strand.
GGGGATTTTTGCAGCAACAGTGTCTTGCTATAAGCTACTCCAGCTGTCATCTAAAGTTTTTTGGGATGGCTTGATCATTAAGATCTATTAGCTTTAGAAAAGACCTACTTCTACTAGCCATGGAATTTACTATCATTGACTTACAGAGGAAATTGTTTTTTAAAAGCTGCTTGCATTTTTGGGCTCCCTTTCAACACTGACCACCACATTTGGACAGAGCCTTGGAACAAGCTAACAAAGATCCAAAGATTATGGAACGGAAGCCACAACATGGTTACTAAATAATCTGTCTCGGGAGCATAAGGAAGCAATAACTGTACAGCACTTAGCCAAGTCCCCGCTGAATCCCTATTTGCCTTGTGCAGCTGGGATGAAGGGCAGAAATACGATCTGTGGCCCGAATTGAGTGGTACTGGAGCATACATACCACAGAGCAGGCTAATATCTCTTTCTAAAGATAAGCTGCTCCTACATGGAGAACAGCAAAGTACAGTAACTAGTTCTTAAAGACCATGGGTACATTACAGGAGTTTGAAATGCAGAGAAGAAAGGCAGACCGTTGGAAGTGGGCGGCCAGTGGTGGTTTGAATAGCTTCCCAAGATTCACTCAATTAAATGTGATGTTGCACAGCCTCCATTCTCAGATTTCAGTGTCCAAATTGGATCCAAGAACTGCCAGTGCATCCAATCTTAAGCACTGAGTCAGCAGAATACAGACCCAAGCTGAGAGGAATGAAGGGACAAATGGCTTTTGAGCAGCTCAGGAGCTTGGCTTCTGCAAGAATCAGCAGATCATGGCCTGAGGCCATCTAGCTACTCCCCCCTCCCAATCAGTAGGCTGAGAGCCAACACACAGAAAGCAAGCCTGAGAGGGAGCAGAAGGTCAGGAATACAAAAAAGTGACCTTGCCGGGCAGAGGACATGCCCAAGGAATTGTATCCTAGCAAACATCCCTGAGCCAGGACCTAAGAAATAGATATGCAGAGTAGCAAAAGTAGATAGATCTGAGTACTGTACTGTATAACAGTGAACGTTGAGCAATCTATTGTGGATCAGCAAGGTTTTTTTTCTCACTCATGTTTAACAGGAATGAAATTCTGTTGCTCAGCATAGTAAATTGCACTAGAGTAATCATTGGGGATTAACTGAGTCAATTCCTCCATATGTTTCATTGATTACATGGGCCTACTGCAGTCGAAACTTAGTTTTGCCCCTTAAATTCGGACCAGCGATCTTAGGGGTTTGTCGCTCTTCCTGCGTCTCCACCCCTCCATACTTCCTGGCTGCTGGCTGCATGAGGGGAGGGAGGAAAAAAAGGGACAAAAGAATAAAGCCTTACCTCCCAGTGCTGGTGGAAGCTGCGGGGGGGGGGAGCCCCGGTCCTTCCTGGTTCCTCTTAAAGAGGCGGGAGGCAAAAAACAAAAACAAAAAGAAGCGAGGAGAGCCCAGCACATCCGCATCAAATATTTTTCACCTCCCAAGAGCAGGTACAAGAAAAGTGCACTGGGTCGCGCTTAGGTGGGTGGGGTCGCACTTAATTGTCTGCAAACTCCGGAGCTGGTGGGGAAACATTTTTAAGCTCCGGAGCTTGCAGCCATTTGCGGCGGAGTTTAGGGGTCGTGTATAAACGCCCTAAGTCTTCATTTAATCAATGGGATTTTAAAGAGAAGTTGACTGACCCAATCCCTGCTGGTTCAATGGGCCTACTCTAGTGCAATTCGCTATGCTAAGAAGCAGAATTTCAGCCCATAAGTTGCAGGGCTAGATTAATGCTCCTGATATGCAGACTACAGTAGTTTGTTTATATACTGTATTTCAGCATATTTGACATTTACAAATATATTAGAAAAACGCACATTTTGAGTACTGTTCTGGGGTTTGACATACTAGGTGTGGTTTAGGGTCTCAGTAAGTTTTAATCTCACCCTGAAAAACAGCTACAAAATAACATTCCTAGACCCCTACTAATGTTTATACTTGTACTGTTGACACTAAGAAAGGTTCTCTCTCTCTCTCTCTCTCTCTCTCTCTCTCTGTGGGGTGTGTGTGTGTTAAGGCAGACCCTACTAGCTGAAGCCTGCCCATCCTTTTGCTAAAGGGTGCAAGCAAGTCAGGGCAGAATCTGTCGGATCCCTTCCCCTCATGCCTTCCTTGTATCCATATGAAGGCTGAAAAGGAATTTTTGTATCTGAATCCCCACACACTCTTCAATTCCTCACCCACCCTGGAAAACTATGGAGAAGAGAGGAGAGTTTGCTTTAACACTGAAGTTACAGCTTAGGGGGTTGAGGCTGAGCCAGAGTTTGGAGATGAACTGCCCATGTTTCCCCACACAGGGGCTGGACTGGATGATCCACTGCAGTTCAAAGATCCTAAGGGTGGGGTGGGGGTGGTCAAGGGATTTCAGAAGCTTGTGGATTTCAGGGAGGGCCTCCCTATACCTGCACCCTCCCTCCTTCATATCATTGTTCTTGCAGCGCTAGACAAGGAGGCTGGTGTATTTATCAAGTACTGTACTAGCCTTCCATAGATTAGAGCCACAGTTGTTTACCTTTCACTATCCTATATATCTATATTTCCCCACAGCTGAGGAGGGGAGAGGGGGGACTGTAAACAAGGTGGCCAAGATGAAAAGCGGGGCAACAGGTTCCAGGGAGTAGTAAGGGCTCCTTGCACTCAACCAGACCGACTTCTGAGGAGGCACGGGTCCACAGCCTGCTTGAGGAGGCACCCTTCATTCCCTTCATAATCCACTGAAGCTTTTGTGATGGGCCCTCATTCAAGTCGACCCCGACTGACTGACGGCCACCTTAGGAGCCACTAGCGCCCTGTCAGCTGCCTAGATGCCCTAAGCACATCCGATCTCGCTTGATTTCGGAAGCTAAGCAGGGTCCGCCCTGGTTAGTACTTGGATGGGCGACCACCAGGGAATACCAGGTGCTGTGGGCGTCTGGAGTAGGCACTGGCAAGCCACTCCAGTACTCCTGCCAAGAAAAGTCCATGGACATGGAGTCACAAAGAGTCGGTCACGACTGTAACGACACAACACACACACACACACACACACACACAGCGCCCTGTCAGACGCCCCTGTCAAATGCCCCTTCACAGCCTTGCTGGGCTCCCGCAGACTCAGTTCGGTCTGGGGCTCCCTGCCGTGACCTCTGTCAGAAAACAAAAATCACATAAAGAGCCGGGGCCTTATGATGCGACGACTATGCTATCCCTGCTGAATGTCTGCCTGAATGTCTGCAGGGGAACCCCCACACGCACGCCCTTGAAGGAAGGGTCGCGGCCGTCGCTCCAGAGGCGGGAGACCTTCCCGGGCCTTTTGGGCTTCGCCAGCTCGGGTTTGGCAGCTTCACCTGCACCGCGATGCTGAAGGGCGGGGTGGGGGGCGGCGGCAGGAGGAAGGGGGGGAGAGAGAGAGAATTAACGTGACGGGGAAGAGTCCACCTCGCTCTCTCGCTCGTTCTTTTCCACTCATGTGATTCGTCCTCGTCGCCGGAGCTATTTAAAGAGGCTCGGCTGGGCTGGGGAAAAAAAAAACACCCTGCAGATCCGACGAGCGCTCAGCGACCGAGGCGCACCGCTAGAAGAAGCCCGAACCACCGCGGCGCTTTTCCGCCTTCGCCTCTGCAAGCTCCCGTCCCGAACCGGCTTCGCCATGGCTGCAGCTTTCGCCGGCGTCTGGAACCTGGTCGAGAGCCACGGCTTCGACGATTACATGAAGGAGATCGGTAAGGGCGCCGGGAACCGCGCAGATGGACCCTAAGCTAATACAATAATTATTAATAGAGTATCCTGAATTAAAGCGCCGTGTTGAATGGGCGGTCACCCTGGAGATGAAAATGCATGCATTATACGTATATGCACAAAGACAGCTTGCTTTTAAAGCTAGACCGATATAGAGATGCTGTATTGCTTTTAGGTTGCTTTAAAAACCTGATTTTTAAATATGTAGGTGTATCTCCGTGTGCATCAGCATGGATATATTGTAATGTATATAAAAGAGGATTTTTTTTAATAACATCTGCATTGGGGCGGCAGGGGAAACGATCGACCTTGCAATCTGCAGCGGCGCGGCCACGCCAAGAGGGCAGCTCCGTGCTTAATATCCTTTCTCTCCCCGGCCATCTGGAACCACGCTTTGCCTCTTTTGTTAAGTGGATGCTTCGTGTGGGAACGGTATTCTAACGATCCGGGCTCTGGGGCGTTTTATGCTCAGGCTCCCCCTCCCTCCGCGGCCATCCGGATCTCTCGCCCCCCCCCCCCGCCGCCGCCGCCGCCGCCCTGGAGAAGTTAACCCGCGCCAGCCACGTGGTGGGCGATTCAATGAAGCGCCGAGGAGGAGGAGGAGGAGGAGGAGGAGGAGGAGGAGGTGTTGCCTTGCGCTCGGACGAGAGCGGCCTCACCCGCGGGGTGTGGGGGGGTGCTGAGGGCATCAGTCCGTCACCGCCTTCCCCGGAATCGGGCAGCCTACGGGAAGTTGGCTTGGACTACAGTTCCCATCACCCACCCGCCTGCCTGTCGGTCGGCCAGCCTTGCGAGGGAGGCCCGAGGCTCCTTTTCCATATGTCGAAGAACGACCGGCCCATCTCCTCGCGAATCTCCGGTCGCCCGGTGGCCTTTTCTCCGGGGAAGGAGGAGTGGTGGTGGGTGGAGGGGGGGCGAAAAGGGGGCAGGAGGTTTCTGATCTCGTCTTCTGCGCGATCAAATCCTCGCCCCGCATCTCGGTTGGGCTGGAGGAGCGGGAGGGCAGATACTCGCCCTTTGCACTCTCTTGGTGGTGGTGGTTCTCAGCGAGTCATGGGTCACCCTGAGCGGTGCAAGACAGCGCCACGTCCTTCTGACTCTTGTCCAGGGCTCGCCGCTTCCTCCCCCCGCCCCAGTAACCGCCCTTCTCTCCCCCCCCCGCCGCCCCGCTCGCGCTGCATGGCTGCCCTGGGCAGAAACATATGCCTTCATCACTCTCCCTCTTCTCAGCCCTCGTGTGCGCTGAGCATCAGAGCAGATCGCCCTCTGCATCGAGCCCCCCCCCCCGCCTTGAAAGGAGGGAGGGCACCTTTCCGAGGATCCTGCCTCCCCTGCCCTGCAGACCTCCATGTAATTCACTGGTACCAGGTGACCCGGGCCCTGAATGTATGCAGACCTTTGGGATGGGTGAAAAAAGAAATCCCTTTTTTTTTTACTACTGTGTCCAGAATCCCCCAGCAAACACCCTGAATGTCTTGGGGAACATGTAAACCCTCCCCTCAAATCTGCTTCCAACCTCCTTTTCTGTATTCATGGGCCAGAACATGGGTTGGCATGGCACAGAAGTCAAAGAGATTCCTGCTAGCATTCTCTGTCTTTTGTCTCTGTTGGTTCTCCCCCTCCCCCGTGAAAAAAGGCACTTGGAGAGCTGCAAGAGGACTGGACTAGTGGAGGGAGAGATGGAGGCCCTTGCAGGTCTCATGATCTGGAATGCCAGGGTCCTGTCTCGCCTATGAACCACTTCTGTTCACCTCCTTTAAAACCACACCAAGGCCTGAAGGTCACAATAATGATATAACCTAAACAAGGAAAATAGCAATCAGCCTGATGTCAGTCTGCCTTGTGTCAGACTTGTTGTCTCTCTGGCGCAGCCCCTACTGTCCTGACTTTTGGCTGGCCTCTGGGATTGAGCAGCAGCCTTTCCCATTTCTTGCTATTAGGAGCAATTTTAACGAAAAGCATAATTCTTCACCATCTGGGAGACAAATATTCTTCACCTAAGAGCGGAACTTTATATGCTGCTTTTATTGATTTCAAATTTGCCTTTGACCTGGTGCCCAGAGATAAGACTCTGGAACAAATTTGAATCTACCTCTATCGACCGGCGCCTTCTATTGCTAATGTGGCGCCTGTATGAAAATACTTATCTGCAAGTTATTTGCAATAAAGCCAGAATTTTATCAAATTCAATCCCCACCCTTCAAGGAGTGAAGCAAGGTTGTATCTTGGCCCCCATGTTAGTTATTTTTTATATCAATGGAATTGTCGATAGTTTATCCAAGCCCAATTTACATCCGCCTAAGTTAGCTTCCCGTCCTATCTCAATCCTCTTGTATGCAGATGATGCAATTTTGTTGTCCTTATCCAGTGTTGGTCTACCACACGCCTATTGAGAGCCCTCTCCTTCTTTTGCACCAGAGAACAATTGTTAATTAGTCCATGTCCAAGGTAATGGTTTTCACCAGAAGGAGAATTAAGCACAGTTGGCATATCAATGGAAACCCTATAGAGCAGGCGACTAGCTTTAAATATCTCAGCATTATTTCCCATTCCATTGGATCTTGGCTCCCCCATATCAGACACGAAGGGACAAGCAACAGGAAAGTGTGTGCTTTACCACAAGGCTTGAGGCTATTTAATCATGTGTCAAGGCTAGGGTTTTGTTTGTTTTTTTGTTTTGTTTTTGTTTCTTACATTTCTTAGATCACAAATCCAATAGTTCCCTATTCTGGGAGTTCAGCTTGATTTATACTGTGTGTGTGTTTTGTGTCATTACAGTCGTGACCGACTCTTCATGACTGCATGTACATGGAGTTTTCTGAACACACACACACAGACACACACACACACACAGAGAGAGAGAGAGAGAAATGTGTAGTCAGTAGAGTGGTGGACTAGATCTCGGATGACCTGGAGTCATGTATCTGCTTGGTTCTGGAAACTCACTAGTGGTAGTATTGGTACAACCAACTTTTGGCCACTGGAAATGACTGAACATAATGTGCATGCATTTAATGGTGACCAAGTTAAAAAGTTTAATAAAAAGCTCTGTTTCTGAAATGAAAACTGGCACAGATCAGAAGTGAAAGGTCCACACGCCCATTCCCAAATGGTGTGGTTTGCCTGGCCTTCCATCTTTGGGGATGAGTACATAAGGGCCTTTTGTCCACGATTAGCCTTCCAAATTTCCTGAGCTGCAAAGGTTTCATTTTTTTTTTCAAAATGGATCATGGAATGCACAAGCTGAGGGTGGAGCAAGCAAAAGCCTGCCTACTAACACAACTGGACCAAATAGTCAGGGACATTCATACACACCTTCAATCTTAGAACATAGACAGAGACACAACATGAAACAAGCAGAGCTCATGATATTAAGCGCTTATTAATTTAATTAGATGGTTTCAAAGGATCCTTTTCATAAAACATTTTGTCTTTCCTCCAAAGTGGTCTTCTGATTACCTGCACAAGACTTGGGAAACTAGGCAATCTCTCTGGAATTCAAAGCTGCAGAACTGTATCAAACTTTTCTTCTGGATGTCTCACCCTTCCTGCCTTCCTGCAGTTTCTTTCCCTTCCTGCCCGGATCGTCACCGCTCAAAGGCAATTACTAGATGGGTACTATAGAATCTTGCTCCCTGACTCTAATTTCGTTCCTAGGAAGTTTCCAGGGCCCTTTCCCTGAGGGTAGTCTTGCTGGAATACACATCAGCAGTCCTTCACCAAAAGGGGTTCTCTTGGGGTGCTGGGATACACATCAGCAACCTCTCACCTCCCATTCTTTCTGGGGGGAGTTCTTTTGGGGCTCTGGAATACACATCATCAGCCCCTCACCTCCCATTCTTCAAGCAATATATTTACTCAATTATCAATTGGAGGAGAGCCTGGAATACTCCTCAGGTTACTTGCTTAATTATATTCTCAAACAACCTGGGGAGGGCTGCTCAACATACTGAAGTAATGCAAGGTAAAGGTAAAGGTAAAGGTTCCCACTGCACATGCATGCTAGTCATGTCCGATTCTAGGGGCAGTGCTCATCTCCGTATTCAAGCCGGAAGAGCCAGTGTTGTGCAAGTCCATGGCCATGGGGCCGGCATGGCTGCAAGGAAACACTGTTTTTACCTTCCCACCTTTTTACGGCGGTACCTAGTCATCTACTTGCATTTTACATGCTTTCGAACTGCTAGGTTAGCAGGAGCTGGGGTGAACAGCGGGAGCTTGCTATCAATCCTTAACAAGGGCATTACCCAATAATATGCTGACAGTCCTTCATATCCACCCGGTCAGGCAATAAAAATATGTTTTGATAATTGCCTCAAACCACAGCCAATTAGGATCATCATGCCCGCATTCCTTCATCAAACTGTGACCCCCACAAACAGTAATTTTAGTGCAACGAGACTGGCAAATTGCCATAAAGACAAACAGAGCATTGGCATACCAAGTTCTTTCAAGAATATAGGCTTTTTATTGCAATAATTGAATCAATGCATTGATGGTGCCTCTCTAAGAGAGAAGGACACTTTCTGGGGTCCAGCAAAGCCATTTATACATTTCACTTTGAGTAAGATAATATACAGTGGTACCTCTGATAACAACGGTAATTCATTTTCCAAGGTTAGTTATTATCCAAAACACGTTATCCGAAACGCGGTTTCCCATAGGAATGAATGGGAAACAGTTTAATCCGTTCTGGAGCCTAGGAAAAAGGCACAGACACCTGGTTTTTTGCTCAAAACTCTTTATAAAGTGCACTTTAAAGATACAAATGCAATGCCACCCGGGAAAACTTTTTTTACCAATGCATGCTGGAAACTTGTTATCTGAGGCAGTCCATAGGGAAAATTCGTTATCCGAGGCAGACCTATACTTAGAAATTGCGATTCGTTATCCGAGGCAGCCCATAAGGAAAATTCGTTATCAGAGGCACTCCTATATCCGGAAAATTGCAGTTGTTATCTGAATTATTCGTTATCCGGGGCAGTTGTTATCCAAGGTACCACTGTACGTCATATTATTTCCACAGTGTCACATATTTCAAGACAGGCATGCACCCAGGTACAACATGTAAAAACTTCCCCATTTCACATGAAATTGGAACATTCAAAATTGTTTCACCTTGCTTACTCAAGATACAGTACTTGCATACCATCTATTTGTGAAGCATTTTGGACGACCACCTTAAGCAAGCAAGTAAAGAGTATGTGAAGCAAATTCTCATCACTTGAGACCTTGGACCTTGTGCAAGATCTTGCAGAAGACACTTGAAAAGTTCCTTTTTCTTTATCAGTTTAGACACAGTACGAAGCAAGGAAGTTAGGAAACAAGTTCTCTGGCCCTTTCCCGAAAGCTTTGAATTGTGTGTTACTGGTTATGCATGAGAGATATTTAATGATGAATGATAGAAATTAATTTTCAATACACAAGTTTACACCATGCCATTCTCAAAATTAGTCTAACACTTCTCAGATCTCTTTCACCTCCATTCCAGCAGGCAGGAAACTAGCACGGAAAACACTGATGTTCTTAGGAAATCAGTCAATGCAATCAAGCATGGTAGGCACAGCTGAAAAATTAGCCCACTTTCCCAGGGGCTTCATGGGGGATTGGAACGACAATGTCCAGAATCCCCCAGCAAACATCCTGAAAGTTTTAATGGTGGCCCAATAAAAATGAATAAAAAAGCTCTGCGTCTGAAGGGAAAACTGGCACAGATCAGAAATGGAAAGTCCACACACCCATTCCCAAAAGGTGCAGCTTGCTGGGCCTTCCATCTTTGCAAATGAGCTAGATTATGTCATTCCAGACAGAACCAGTACTCTAATGGGGCCTGTAAGGGCTTGCATCTCCCCCTCCACTCCCCCTCCACTAGTCCCTTACAGGCTCCATTGTAGTACTGCCTCTGTCTATAAATCACTGGTTGCTGTTTGAGAAGGACAAGAGAATTGCTAGCCACGGGGGATAATCTTTTCCAGGGCTTGCTTAAGACTTTTATTTCAGTTGGGAGAACAGTCAAAGGAGTCATGATACCCCGACTGCATCTGTTTCAGCCAACAGAAGTAAAACTTCAACCAGATGAGCAACCAAATATGGGGAAAGTTCACCCTCAAAAGAATGCATTGTCTTCAGTTTGAGAGGAGTTCCAAACTTATGCTGCTTGCTTAAGGCTGCAACTAAGAGCTCTCTATCTTGTGCAAATACCAGGGGCTCTTAGGAGTGTTCTCCACCAAGTAGCTGGATGCCAGGAAAATCCACTCCTTTTTCCTTGCCAAGGCTGATTGTGGAGGCCCATGTTCCTAACTTGAAGAGTACCCCATGCTCCAAATCTGCTTTCTCATGAGCAAGACTTTGGTTTTCATTTACAGTACCTATAACCGTGTTAGATCCCCTTTTGGAGAGGACTACACCTCCCAATACATGGCTTTAAAACCAGAATTTCAATGATACAAGTATTTTCTAAAACAAGAGTCAGTGAATTCCACTAACTCTTCACCTGATTGATCCTTAAAACTATGCAAACAATAAATAACCTGTCTTAAAAGCAGCAAAAATAACTGGTCTTTTAAAATTTGCATCAGAGCCGTGTGCAATTCAGAATCATTAGCACACATGAAATATATGCAAAATCAAAAACCAATTAAATCATCAAGACAATCAGACTGGTTTTGACCAAAAGCTCTTCCTCAGCTTGGATTTGTGTCCAAGGAGTGGGTGGGTGCAATGTTGTTCCAGTGCAGTTTTCTTGGAAGTTAAGGACTGGCCACCCGTGCACTCAGCACTTTCCTACTCTTTAGGAAGTCTCCTTCCAATGTCTCTCAATTGGTAATTCCAAACCATTCAAGAGCAAGTATCTCTGTTCAAGGCTATTGAAAACCTCACAGCCTGTTTGGAAACTAAAATTCTTGAGTCCAGCCTCATATGTCCAACAAGTTATGTGCATGCTAATCTTGCAGCTCTGCAAACAGATTCCAACCAAATCCTTGTGAGATCAAGCGAAAAGTGCATCTTTCCATTTGAGAATATATGTTGAACCATTTGTTTATATCAGGAATATAGATCTCAGTGGTTAGGAGTTCAAATTTGCAGAATGCTTACTAGGAGAGGGGACAGCAAATGTGGACGGTGGGGTTAGACGTGCTGCCACATGTGTGGTCTTAGGCAAGGGGCCTGGTCCCAGAGCTCCATCAAAGGCAGTACAACTAAAACACGAGGGGTTTTTTTAATGGAGGTTTGCTGTATGTTAAAATTGACCTGATGCCACTTTGGTATCAGAAATGGGGACTAAGTGACCCTCCAGATGTTGGTCTGCAGCCACTGTCAACTCTAGCCAGCATGGCCAATGATGAACTCTGATTAGAGTTGTAGTCTAACATCTTCTCAAGCAGAGCTGGAGAAAGTTACTTTTTTGATTACATCTAGCCTCAAAAATCCAACCAGAATTGCCAGGGATCAAGCTGTATGGGTAAGTCTGGCAACTATAATCTAGAAATTAGCTTTTCTAGCATTTGAGTTGGAAAGTGGTCCAATTTATAAACTCATAATACTACTGTTCACATCTCTGTTTAGTGGATGTGGCTCACTACTGAATCCAGAAGCCAAAGAGAAATAATTTTACCCATCATTTCCCCCCCACTGTCACGGATGAGCCTCAAGCAAGACAGGTTGGCAACAAAGCCATGAAATTCATGGCTGGGCTTTCACGTAAGAGTAAGCCATGTTGAAAGTTACTGAATTGGTTCAAACTACAGTTAAACTAGGGCTTGCTAACCAGCTAGAAACCACTGTTAGAAGTTATAGTGTGTTCTTGGCTTCTGTTGCTGGATTATTTTAACAAAAGGAGTTTCCCTTGTGTTTTTCCACCCGCCCATCTCAAAACAATGCCTAATGAAAGAGGTAGAGGAGTAGCACACCAGCAATAAAGAGGACCAATAAGTGTTGAGTTCTCAGTGGACCATTCATAGCTTAAGTCACAAGCAGCGGCTAATCTAAACCATGGCTTAAAGTGATGTAGGGGCATGCGAAGGAAGTGGAGATCCTGTGCCTCCCTAAGCGGACCTTGGAAGAGTGTAGGGGATTGCCTCTCCCACTCTGCATGACTAAGGCCTTCCAGGATTTTAGGTCCATACAAATACCTTTTCCCAGCCCATGTACAGCAAAACATGCATCTCATTATAGTAGGGAGGGAACTTGGTGTGATCCAAATGTTTCATTCTAGGACCTCATAAGCCCTAATCATTGTCTATTCTGATTGCTTAGAAGACAACTATGACAATAGGTTGCCTAGTCCTGCAGTAGCATATTGAGACTAGGAGTCTCATTGTCTCTGTTTCTCAGATATGCAGCTGAACAAAGAGATGGTGAGTGAGACTGGTGGAGAAGATAACAACGTATAAGAGAAATGGGATGTGACTAAGAAATGTTTGGTTGCTCTGCAATTTGGTGGAACTCATTTGACTATATGCGGAATTCCTTGAAATGTCCAAAGAAATAAGACCTGTAACTTGGGGACATTACTTTTTTGGATCACAATGCCAACTGGCTGGCTACAATGACTAAGGGTGGGGGTAGGGGTCCTTTCTATCCAAATGACTTGCCTCACTGATCCACCTGTTCTTGTGCTGCATTGCTGCATTGATCATGTATGCTGCCTTATGCTCCTATGCATATAGGTGGGATCTAATAATTGTTCTAGCTGTTTGACACTCAGGTGGCAATTAAAGATTTGTTGCTGGTAGATCCAATTTTTTAGTCTGCTCATGTGTTGGTTTTGGTGGAATCAGCTTGTGTTTTCTTGCAGGTGTGGGCTTTGCTACAAGACAGATAGCAAACCTGACCAAACCCACCACCATTATTGAAGTTGATGGAGACAAGATCACCATCAAGACCCAGAGCACATTCAAGAGCACCGAGATCAACTTCAAACTGGGAGAGGAATTTGAAGAGACCACAGCAGATGATAGACATGTCAAAGTAAGATTTCAAGAGTAGCCAAGGCTTTGAACAGAATGCTGAGTCCATGACAAGCTACTAATAGGTTAGACATGAAACAGACATGAAACAGGATTTCTGTCTGTGGATCAGTGGTTGTGATGGAAACATCCAGTGTGGTATTGTGATACAGTCCTAGATTTGGGGCCAGGAGAAGGTAACATCAGCATGACAGAAGGAGAAAAGAGAAGCAGAAAGTGATCTATTGTGTGTTTGCTTCTTAACCAGGGTGGCCTAATTTAGTAAGAAGTTTCTACTCAAAATTCTTCCTTCCTGATTCTCTGGAAAGCTGCAGCATCTGGATATTCTATAAAGCAGTGAGCCTAGAAAGACATTTTGGTTTCCCTAGCAGCTGAACAAGAACTTATTTTGGATTAAGTGGGCCCACCATAGCATGTTTGAGCACAGAGCTGTGAGCTCATGGATGTAGCTATGCTCTCTACACCAATGTAATTTTTTTTCTGCTGATAGTAATTTTTTTCTCTTGGTAGTACTTCTGCAAACCTCAAGTAATGTCTGTTCATGTGGGTTTGTTATGTATGTCAAATGCATTATTCATTTTTTCAAACTGACACAACTCTACAAAACAGTGTGTGAGTGACCATTTAACATGTTAACTCAGGACCTGGTCACATATGTGAATGTCACTGAACCTCTGGGGAACAGTGGCCATGCTGCAATCTCCTTTGCCATGCATGTCGGGGGGAGAGTGCCAAGCAAATCTGACACAAAAATTATTGATTTCTGAAGGGCTAACTTCCCTCAGACGAGGAAACTAGTTAAAAAGAAATTGAAAGGGAAGATAAAAATAATCCAATCTCTCTAGAGTGCACGGAGCCTGTTTATAACAACGGTAGTAGAGGCCCAGCACAAGTGCATACCACAAAGAAAGAAGAGCTTATCTAAGTCCAAGAGGGAGCCGGCATGGTTAAGGAGTGGAGTTAGAGAGGCTCTAAAGCACAAGGAAAGGTCTTTTCGTAAATGGAAATTCTCCCCAAATAAGGAAAATAAAAGGAACACAAACTCTGGCAAAAGAAATGTAAGAAGATGATAAGAGAAGCAAAGAAAGACTTTGAGGAACGCATGGCTGCCAGAGAACCAGTTGGCCCTCTGGATGGTGAGGGAGGAAAAGAGAGGTAACGGAGGACTTGGAAATTGTAGAAAAAATAAATGAGTTCTTTGCATCTGTCTTCATGACAGAAGACCTTGGGCAGATTCCGCTGCCTGACCGGCCCCTCTTGACTAAAGAATTAAATCAAATAAAGGTTAAAAGAGAGGATGTTTTAGGTTTAATTGATAAATTGAAGATCCACAATTCACCAGGCAGAGATGGCATCCACCCAGGGGTTATTAAGGAACTGAGAAATGAAATTGAGGTTCTCTTAATGGTAATATGCAACTTGTCACTTAAAACGGCCACAGTGCCAGAGGACTGGAGGATAGCGGATGTCACACCAGTTTTTTAAAAAGGAAGGAGGAGGGAGCTGGAAAACTACAGGCCGATTAGCCTTATGTCTCTTCCAAGGAAGATGGTGGGATGCCTCATCTAAGAGATTTGGGTGAACTGGTGGACATTGTCTATCTTGATTTTCAGAAGGGTTTTGACAGAGTCCCTCATCAAAGGCTGCTGAGAAAATTGCACAGTCAGGGGATAATAGGGATTGAGAACTGGTTGAGATCCAGCAAACTTAAGAGTCGGTGTCAATGGGCAATTTTCACAATGGAGAGAGGTGAAAAGCGGTGTGTCCTAGGGATCTGTTCTGGGACCAGTGCTTTTCTGTCTGTTCATAAATGACCTGGAGGCACGGATAAACAGTGAGGTGGCCAAGTTTGCAGAGGCACAATTTTTTTCTGGGTGATAAAAAAACAGAGACAATTGTGAAGAGCTCCAGAAGGATCTCTCCAAACTGGGAGAATAGGATGCAAAATGGCAAATGTAGGAAAATGTAAACTAATGCATATTGGGGCAAAAAAAATAATAATCAAAACTTTATCTATCAACTCATGGGTTCTTAGCTATCCATGACAGATCAGAAAAGAGATCTTGGTGTGCTGGTCGATAGCTCAATGAAGTTGTCTACCCAGTGTGTGGCAGCGGTGAAGAAGGCCAATGCCATGCTAGGGATCATCAAAAGGGGAACTGAAAATAAAACAGCCAACATTATAATGCCATTGTACAAAATGATAGTGGGGCCGCACCTGGAGTATTGTGTACAATTCGGGTCACCGCATCTCAAAAAAGACATAGTGGAACTGGAAAAGGTGCAGAAGAGAACGACAAACGATTACTGGGCTGGGGGGACCTCCCTTATGAGGAAAGGCTAAAGCATTTGTGGCTCTTTAGTCTGGAAAAAGGTGCCTGGGGGGATATGATTGAGATGTACAAAATTATGCAGGGCATGAGAAAAGTGGATAGAGTGACGTTCTTCTCCCTCTCACAAAATACCAGAACTAGGGGACATCCACTCAAATTGAGGGTTAGGAGAGTGAGAACAGACAAAAGAATTTTTTTTAACCTAGTGTGTTGTTAGTCTGTGGAACTCCCTGCCACAGGAGGTGGTGATGGCATCTGGCTTAGATGCCTTCAAAAGGGGATTGGACAGATTCCTGGAGGAAAAGTCCACCACAGGTTACAAACCATGATGGAGATGTGCAATCTGCAGGCTTAAAACCAGGGTACTTCAAGGGCCAGATGCAGGAGAGTGGTATCAGGAGACAAATATCTAGTCTTGTGCACTCCTAGAGTCATTTGGTGGGGCCACTGTGATGTACAGGAAGCTGGACTAGATGGGCATTTGGCCTGATCCACAATGGCTCTTCTTACGTTCTTATGTTGAGAGAGGGAAGGATCAAATATTTTAGTTGTGTTTATTCTTGTTTTAAAAGAAATGTGAATATTGTCTAATTTATCCCATTGGTTTCAGTGAAACTTAGTCTGGAAAATAGGGCCCCATGTACAATTATGCCTGTAACAAAAGGCATAGAAACAAGCACAATAAGGGAGTGGCATCTCAAGCCACATAAATAGGCCTGCAACCTTCAAAGGCTTATGTCAAGGAAAACCTGTTAGTCTTCACAGTGGTGTAAAATTCATTGTTCCTTTACCTACAGCAAACTAAACAGGGCTACATGTCTGAAAAACAACGACTGCAACATCCCATTAGACTTAGAGTAAGGGATTCTTATTCAAGGCAGCAACCTTCTGTTGCTGCCTTGGCAAACTAGTTACTCATTCATGACTTTGATCTCTTCTGGAAAAAAAAAGTTGTACTACTGGTTTTTGTTATCTAAAGTTCTATGAACCAAAGCTCTATGATAATCAGCTTAGTTAGCTTACTACTTAATTCCTGTCATTCGCTTAAAAAAAAAACAGGACTGCAAGATTGAAGCCTTTTAATTGGAAGGCTGAAACTGAGGACTATACCAAGTAGTACCTCTGTTGATGAATTTAATGCATTTTCTGGAACATTTTGTATTGTGAAAAATTCATAAACCGAAGCATGCATGGGGCGGTGCTCTAAACCTCCCAGGCACAATGCATCCTGGGGAAACTTGCTTCGTATTGCAAAAATAAATAAATAAAATAAAATAAATCGTAAACCGAGACATAATTTTCAATGGATTTTCATTCTTAAACTGAAAATTATGTTAATTGAGGCGTTTGTAAAATGAGGTACCACTGTACTTTATACGCACTTGGTCTCTTAAGTCACTATTACTGGAAGCGATCAAAAGAATGTTAATAGATGACCACTGTAAATCACTTCCTAATTCGTACTAGGAAAAAACCTAATCTCACAGAGGACTTTGCAAGCATGCAGTTTTACTAACTTGTAATAAAAGACCAATGATTAATCAAACAAAAGTGTCTTTTTGAAAGTCAGTCATAGGTCTCTCAAAAACATAACTAGGGCCAATGGAAGTATCCCATGGCTCCCCCATCAGATGCAAGGGTGAATGCCTAAAAAGCACATGTCCTTCAAAGTAAATCAGACTGGTTGGCAAGAAGTGAGAAGACAAATGGCCAGAGCAACCTAACTATGGCCTGCAAGTGCTCCAGCTTCAGAGTGGAAGGGCACTCTTAACAGATAAGCTCTGAGCAGCTTCTCCAATCCCAAACAATCATCTGCCCAGCAGGCGAGTGAGCAGGAGGCACTGGCGGTGAAATTTGTAGGAAGAGGAAGTTTTATCTCCCTCCTCTCCAGGCAGTTCAGTCATTCAGTGCTAATGTGCCTAAGTTTGGAAGTTATTTCAGACTACATGCTCCAGAATTCTCAACCAGCAGAGCCACTGCACTGCTCTTGTTCCCGGTGTCTAGAAGTCAGGTCAATTGCATTTTGGATGACCACCTTCTAGGATCCCTCAAGACAGCATGGCTAGTTCAAATTCTTCCTCACAAGCCTTTCAAATGTTGGCCTGTAACTCCCCTCATTGCTCACTAGAGCTCTTCTGTGTCTCCCTGCTCTCATGTGAACTGAAATTCTCTTCCATCACAGAGTGTTTCTAATACTAGGGTATCTACAGCAGAGATCACCCATCATCACCATTATTATTAAAGCATTTCTGAGTGTAGAGTAATGCCACCTGCTCTGTGTGGTTTCTGCTTATTTAGCGATTGCCCATCTTGCCCTGATTTGAAAGCCAGAGGTGGGAGAAACCAGTACTAGCTGATAGGCTCTTTTTAGGTCAAACAGCAGTTTCAGGGAAGAGGGTGACCATGACCTAGGAAGAAGAGCAGTACTGTAGCGGAGCCATTGCGGGTGGGCTCAAAGCAATGAGACGTTGGGATTTGCAGAGGAAAAGGCACAATCTGCCACCACCTTTCTTTGCCAGAACACTGTCAGCTAAGCCAGGTAATTTCGGCATTGCTGGAACCAGTGCTGGAAGAGAGACAACACTGCTACATTTGGGTGTGTGCATTCTCCCAGTTACACACACTGAAAATAACTTCATGTAACTATGGACTCTGTTGTGGGGAAGTCAATATGGGAATTATTATGAGGAACATATACACATCAAACAAATGCTATGGTCCAGTTGTTCTTCAAGTTACAGCACACCCGATGAGTCATTGAATGTCAATGCATAGTTGTGACCTAGCTCAACCTTATAATTCAATATCCCGTTGTCTGTTCCCCCTGTTAAGTCTGGATTGGAATTTAGTGTTCTGGAGAAAGCCTGTTGTATTTTCAGGAACTCGTCCACTGTAAAGGAGTGCTGCTAAGCGAGGGTAGATGTGTAGGTGGGTAACAACTGCAAGAATTCTCTGACCGTAAGCCTGAGGCAATTCCTTTATTATTATTTTAATTAAATAAATGGTGCTATAGACTGAGTATTATTATTTCTTTCTCCAGTCTCTTGTGACGCTAGATGGAGGAAAGCTTCTTCATGTGCAGAAATGGGATGGAAAGGAGACCTCGTTAGTCCGAGAACTGAAGGATGGAAAACTCATTTTGGTAAGTACATGTAGAGTACATTTCAGGTTATTACAACTATATGGCCGTGATCAAGGTTCACTCTTAAGGCATGTGCATGCAAATGCATGCCGCAGACCTACCTCCCTCCACACCCCTCACAATAGTTTTTGCTCTGGAGCCTCGTGGCACAGTGGTTAAATAAGTGCCTGTACTGCTGCTAAAACTGTTCTCATGACCTGGGCTTCAATCCCGGGTAGCCACTCATGGTTGACTCAGCCTTCTATCCTTCTGAGGTTGGTAAAATGAGTACCCAGCTTGCTGGGGGGTGAGGGACAATGTGTAGCCTGCATTATTAAATTGTAAACCACCCAGAGAGTGCTTGAAGTGCAGAACACTTTTTGCTTTTATGATGGGGGCACCACATGTGTGCAGGACAGCACCCTACATGGCAGGACTGAACATTGGCCACAATAGAAATTTAAAGAAATGAGTGGGGGAACAGCTGTAGATCACTTTTAAGATTTTAATCTAGCTGCCCCAGTCATCTGAAAATGTATCTGACAATGACCAGGTAAGAAGCATTATTTGGAAATATTGAATTGCCACTTAAATTCCCCTTGTAAAGAACAACCTGCAGTGCTCAGTTGCTCTATTATATTCAACAAATGAGATTCATACAACTAAATGTGGCATGAAGTGTTTCCATCAGCACTCCACAGCAGCCCACTTCAAAGTGGTGTGATGTACAGTGGTACCTCAGCTTATGAATTTAATCTGTTCCGAATGCATGCTCTTAAGTTGAACTACTCTTAAGTCGGGGTACCTATCTAAAAAATTGAAAAATAAGTTTAAAAATCAAAAACAAAATTGTAAGTCGAGCAGACCATATCTAAAATTTGGAAGGCGGCAGTTAAAATGCCAACACTTTTCCGCTCTTAAGTCGAATTGCTCTTAAGTCAAGCTGCTCTTAAGTCGGGGTACCACTGTACTTTGTTTTTACCATAACCACATAACCCTGTCAAAGCCAGCATACAATAGTAGATAAGACTGCTACACTGGAACTTGGAAGATCAGGGCTCAAGTCAGCCTTGGAAATTTACTAGGGATACATGTCACAAATGATGCCCTATAATACACACCATGAAGATCTGAACAAGGCACAGAAGACCCAGGCTTCAATTTCAAAATCTTCTGAGCTTGGGAATTAGAGTGCCCAAATGGAAGAAAGATGCATGAGATTGTTTTTCCTAAAAGTTATTCTTGTGGGGGGGGGAAATTCTGTACATCTGTGTTCCTTTTAGTCTGGCAAAAAATTTTTCTTTCTTTTTTTGCACAATGGTGGCATTTAGATATGTAGGGAATGCCTTTTTAAAAAACATTCTCTAAGTTACCCAGATTTTTTCTTACCTTAAATTATATTCTTTTTATATAGAGCAGTGGTGGCGAAACTTTTAGAGAACGAGTGCCCAAACTCATATTCAGAACCCACTAATTATTCGCAAAGTGCCAATACAGCCATTTAACCTGAATACAGGTGGCTGTGAAGAGACTATGTCAGGTGCCCAACTTTGGCACCCGTGCCATACGTACACCGACACTGATATAGAGTACATATAGTCAAGAAAACTGAAGTAACTGAAAGAATATATAAATAGTCTGGCCATATACTAAACAAAATCTTGTCGTTTATGCAACCAAGATGTTTTAAGATACAACAACCTTATCTGTGTACCTCTCTTTGTCTTTCAGACTCTGACGATGGGAAAAGTTGTCTGCACACGCACCTATCAAAAAGCAGAATAGCACCTCCACCTGCTTCCTGCTACTCTTCATCCTGTGCCAAACTCACTGCCAAACTGCTTGTGTGGGTGTTTTTCTCAGTGTTTTTGTATAGTTGTTGCACATTTTTGAACCCATTCAGTATCGACTTGAACAGTTTTTGAACCCTGATCTTTGGATTATGTTTTGGCTTTTTTTTTTTTTGGAAATAATGAAAAAGGGGGAAATAATGTGAACAAAACAATAAACCGGAGCTGTTATAACATAATGGTGTGAATGTATAGTCACTTTTATTTTGAAATGGGCAACCTGTGTTTGACTCAACATGGGTGTGTAAAGTGGCCAAAATGCTGAGTATATTTTGCTTATTAGGTCATAAATATTAACTAAGTTTTGCTCTTGCCTGTAGGTTTAGAGCACCCTGGGATCAACCCCACATTTAAGGTGTATTTGCATTCTGACAAAATCGGTGATATTCTATGAAATCAACATGTTTTCTCAGCCATGCAAGTCTGGTCCCATAGCAAAGGGGTGTCACATTCTGTTGCTTACAAAAGCCAGACTATTCCAACACCAACCAACTTGCCAAAGGTTTCTTGGGTGAATAACAGGAGCTATCCGTGTTCAACGAAACACTTACTGAGCGATAGCCATCTAAAAGTAGATCTTCTTCAGTGTAGGTGTGCTTTTTTAAATAAAATGAAGGCAACATACATTAAACTCTGCTTGGAACCATACATATCTTTAAGAATTCAAATGTACTGTATTCCATTGCCCAGTTCTTTGACATTCACTTCTTGCCTGTTCCCAGGATGATTTAACAAAACTGAGTGATAATTGAGAAACCATTTCTCACTTTGTATTTTATTATGCATTATAGGGAAAAGACTTTACCTGCATCACCCCATTTCAACATCTTTTAGAATGAAATATTGCCAGTTCCAGGAGAAGAAAAGCACTGACTGCAATCACATTCCTTAGCATAATAAGTTGTAACTACAGTAGACTCATTTGAAACCAAAATGACTCCCAAATCCCCAGATTCAGTGGGCCTACTCGAGTTGCAACTTTCCACACCAAATTACAGGATAATATGGTGTGTTACATGATAAGGTCAGCTCATCAGTATCTACAAGTGTTTGAGAAATAGCCTCATCTAACAAAGCCTAGTTATCAAACAACATTGGCATGTTTTGCAAAATGTACTGGTTGCCACATTTTCCCTACAGAACTCGAACCTTAAAGATTGGCATATTAGCCAAAGTATGAGGTTTGTATGGCTTGGAAACCCAAGTGCCCCACATTCCTCCCTCCTACAGATGAGCTTTTCTCTCCTTCCTCCCCAGTATAAGCTTGGTTTTTCTGTTTCCTCCCAGGCAACGGAAGCTTGAGTGCCTGCCTGTGGTGAAGACTGGAGAGAAAAGCACAATAGTGCAGTGGTTACAGGCACTGTGGAGAAATGAACTTCCTTAGGCTTCTTCTGGTTAGTTGGTGGCTAGAGACAGTCAGATTTTAATTAACTATAAGTAATCAATTTTAAAACCTCAACATAATCCCAAGTCCCCTTGGGTTCCATGCCAAGTTTCCAGATTTATCACCTTGTATATATGGTGAGACCGAGGTACATATCTCCTTTTTCATTACAGTGCAATTTGAAATTTGAGCTTGAAAGCAAGTTATGTCAATTGCAGATACATGTTATCACCTGTCTAGAGTAAAGGGGTCACAGCTGCCTGGTAGACCCCATGCATCACTTTCCATACTTTTTGAGTGTCTCATTTCAATCCCTGACATCTCCAATCAGGGCTGAGAAAGTTGTGGCTCAAATCCTGGAAAACAGCCACCAGTCAGCAGTCTGGAGCAAACAAGGGCACCCCCTCCTCCTCCTCCTTCAAAATCTTCAAATGATGATGTGAAACCTTAAACCTTCTGAGTGGAAACACAACTTGACTTCCGTCACCTACTAGTCCACTTCTTTCATCACCAAATTAGTCCACTTATCTTATACAGTAGAGACCCAGGTGCTTCTGAAACCGCATGTCCTCTTACTGCAGCCAGTCCATCCACAGATGGCAATTTTGAAGGTTGTCTTCAGGCTATCCCTGCCATGAAGAAAGGAAATTGGCTGCCAGATGTACATGTCCTCCTCAGCAGCTCTGCCCCACCCGTGGAATTCTCTTCCGAGGCTGCTTTCCTTGGTATTTTGCCTTGTTAATTTTGAGTATCATGAGAACATGTTCTTAATGATCACATCACCCTAGTTTTTAATGGCTGATGAGATGACTTTTACAATTTTGCACTGGCATTTCAATTCACTTCTACATAGGGTATTTGTACACGACCCCTAAACTCCGCCGCAACTGACTCCCAGCTCCGGAGCTTAAAATTGTTTCCCCACCAGCTCCAGAGTTTACAGATAATTAAGTGCGACCACGCCCACCTAAGCGCGTCCCAGCGCACTTTTCAGGTACCTGCTCTCTGGAGGTGAAAATTCCTGATGCGGATATAACGTAGTGACTGCCGGGCTCTCCTTGCTTCTGTTCGTTCTTTTTTTTGCCCCCCCGCCCCTTTAAGAGATCTGAATGCAGTGCCGAGACGGCAGAACGGAGGTGAGTGGCATTCTTTTCTTCCTTTTTTTCTCTCCCCTCACGCAGCCAGGAGTGCAGAGGGGGTGGGAACGCAGGAACAGCGCCAAACCCCTAAGATCTCTGGTCCGAATTTAAGTGGCCAGCGGATCTTAGGGGTCGTGTGAAAAGGCTCATAAAGAAGTCTGGAAATACCAGTTCAAGAACTCAACTCCTGGGTGTATGGGAGTGGGCCAAACCACTGAGTAGGACTGCCATATCAGAGTGTTCTCTACCCAGAAAAGACTCTCTATAAATCAGAACTGACTTGGCAGCACATGATGATTATTAGGCATTATTATTGTTAGGTATATCCTTGTGGCAGGGTAGAATCAATAACACGCCTGGTACACCACAACTTCTACCATAAACCACATATTAAGCTTATTCTCCATTTGAATAACTGGTTTGTGGGTTGTTCTGAAAAATATCACATGGACTACTTTTAGGCCTTAATCCTCAGACTGCACTTACTTGCACAAAATTTCTCCTAGCTGCATGCACAATCACTTAATGGCTAATAATTTAAAGTGATAACTTTCCCTTAACTCTTTCCTCATTTTAGCATTGGGGATGTCTAAATTTAATCCGTGGTAGGTGCAATGTATAATGGTTAATGGTCTCAAGATCTCTGCCTCTATCTGCCAGGCACTATGTGATTAAGTATTACTTGGCTCAGTTTCCTGCAAACACTACGGGAGAGACTTCCTGGTCAATTTTAGAGCTTCTCAATTCCACCAGAATGATTTTGTATTAATGACTCTGAGTGAAGCACTCCAGCAACAAAGCAGAAGTGCTTTTTTCTGTGGTACAAAAACCAGTGACGACGTGCAGTGATGAGGCTGACATATGCAATGGTTTTTGTATCATCATCTTTCACAGTACTCATTTAAAGCGACATGGAATAAAATGTAGCCATCTGTGGCCACTTCAGTATGACCATGTAGCCTAGCTGTATCTTTGACAGATAATCTTATTTGTATCCTCTCTGCAGAGCACTAGTTTACTAATGGAAAGAAGCAGCAACTCTCAACTCCTCTTTACATCACCCACCCCAATTTTTGCCTCCATAAATAGCAGGAAGTCATATTTGGTTTGGATTTGGAAACTGGACAAAAATGTTTTTATTTATTTTAGAGTATTTTTACCCCACCTTTCTCCTTGGGAAAGGACCCAAACTGAAACTGAAACTTAAACTTAAAGTTTCAATTTCATAGGATACAACTGCATACAATTATATAGTAATTTGTAATTATCTTTGTCTTAAAGGATACTCTGTCTCTCACAGGGCAAAGGCAAGATCTGGGAAGGTCTCCTTTGACTTAATTAATCAGCCCTATTGCTAATCTAAGAACCAATGGTTTAGAACGGGCTGTATTTCATAGCTTGCATTAGGCATTTGTCTCACTTTCAGTGGCAGGACGGCAATAGGAAGTTTTCCTCTTTCAGGGCCTCAGATAATGTGAAGAACAAAAGACAGTGGTGTGATCTGCTTTGCACCAATCAGCCCACATCAGCTGAGAAAACGTGCCTACTACTCCTTCTGCTGGTGTGAGAAGAATAATTGGCAGGTGCTGAATCAACACAGAGCTGCCATCAACAGCATGAGGACAGCCAGCACTGAGCACTGTTCTGGCAGATGGCTCAGGATTCTTCCAAAGCAGGAGGCTGTAGTTCTGGTACCTTGCCCAGAAGAAACGGAACTGTGGAAATAAGAGTTTTGCATGAGGGAAAGCCAAATCTGGAGCAATTTGTAACTGGCTCTCCCTCTTACTTTCTGAACGAAAAAATGGCAATTCTTGTGAAAATGTGCATGCAACAATGTCTCTTTTCAGGAATAAAAGTCTTTTGTCTGAACGCAAGCTGCTCTGGCTCAGCTGTGGTTTTTTTTTTGCCAATTGATATTGCAGTGGTGAGCAGAGCTTGCTGTGTCAGCAGGGCCCGTTGCCCATTATCTGCTTCTCATTCCTTGTGCTTTTTCTTATGGTGCTTCTTTTTCTTCTTCTTCTGAGACATACTGGCCTTTTCAGTTTGCTTTGCCTTCTTTCTGGCCGGCTGACCTCTGTCTGAATCACTGCTGTCAGAATCTTCCAAGTAAGAAGGGCTTTTGCTCTTGTGTTTCTTTTTCTTCTTCTTTTCCTATTAGAAATGGGTCATCAGAGAAGTTTCTGTTAAACAGACTACTTTGGAATATATCTCTAACAAAATCAAATCACATTTTTTCACCATCTGTATACAAAGAGATGTGACTGTTTGCAAATTAAATAAGAGCATGGTACAATCTTGCCCGTCATGTAATTTAGCCTGTTACCTTAGATAACAGTGCTTAGCCACGTCACTGAACATTATGCCCTCTAGACAGTGGTTTTACTGTGTTTAAAGATTGAAAATTCACGTTCTGTTAAGTAACTAGGCTATTCAACCAGTAAAATGGAAATAAATTATACATATTTTGCAAAGGGCTCAGGTGGTGTTGGCGATTAGGAATATGCAAGGTGTAATGTGTGTCCCAAAGAACAAATGTTTGAGGCTTTTTTCACTCCTAGAATAAGTCCTATCTGGTGCCTACCTGAGCCTCGATTCTGTTCTTTTTAAACTTGGGGAGATGATCTCCATCCCTTGGAGTCTCAGCTGTGGAGTTCCCCCAGGGTCAATCATATTTCTGTTGGCCAGTTAATTATGTATTTGAGGCCGTTGGGAGAGGTCATCATGAGTTCTGATGGGTTTCATGTCATCAGTATACTGATGACATCCAACTCTATCTCTCCTTCCACCCTTCTGGAGTGGATGCTGTCCCATCTCTTGAGCACTGCTTGGATGCCATGCTGGAACTGATGAGTGACAACAGACTGAGGCTGAACCTGGGCCAGATGGAGGTCCTGCAGGTGGGCATCCCTTGTGCCTGTGGTTTTGGAGCCTCTCTTTCCTCTGAAGGAGCTACTCTCTCCCCTAGGTGCATAGCTTGTGTGTACTGCTGGATCTATAGTTTTCAACAGAACCTGAAACAGTGTCAGTGGTCCTCTCTGCCTATTTCTAGCTGTGCCCCTAGGTCCGTTATCGTGGTTGTCCATGCACTGGTTGTCTCAACATAGACTACTGTAATGCTCCCCATGCGGGAGTACCCATGAAGCTGATATGGAAACTCCACCAGGTCCAGAATGTGCCAATCAGATTCTTCAGTGGATGAACTAGATACCAACAGAATTCCCCAACACTGCCAGCCTTATACTGGTTACCTCTTTGTTTCTGTGCCAGCTTCAAGGTGATAATGTTGGCATAAAAGGCCCTAAACGGTTTGTGACTTGATCCCTGGCAGAACACCTTATTCCACTGATTTCTGCCCACCCTACTCGTTCATCCCAGGTGGGGTCACTGAGGACACTGACCCCAAGAATGGCACAGAAGGAAAAGACTTCTCAGTGGTGGCATCACACTTGTGGACCAGCTCTCTCCTGACATCTGCCTGTCTTCCTCACACTTGCCTTAACTAGAAACTTTTAAACAATACTTAAAAACATGGTTGTTTAGATGAAACATCCGAATATAGATTTTTATCAGCATCTAAGCCAATACCTGTTTTTAGTGAATGTTATTTATTTATTTATTTATTGCATTTGTATCCCGCCCATCTTCCCAGAGGAACTCTGGGCGGCTTACAGAATAGCGACAGAGCACAATATTCAAAATACAATATAATATAGCACAAGAGAGTTAAGCAATAAAACAGTTATAAACAGTTTTAAAAACACAACGCACATAAGCACCCTGACATCGCCCTAGGGGGAGGCGAGTTACTTAGAAGCAAGTATTGATGGCGGCAAGAGAAAAAAAAGAAAAGAAAAAAAATTAATTAATGCTCGCCAAAGGCCTCGCGAAAGAGAAGCGTTTTTAAGGCTTTGCGAAAGGCCAGCAGGGACTCTGCGGAGCGCACATCACTCGGAAGGGTGTTCCAAAGTGAGGGGGCTGCCACCGAGAAGGCCCGGTTACGTGTGAGCGTCTTCCGGGCCTCTTGAGGGGTGGCGACCCGGAGCGAGTGCGCTCGCGACTGCCGAACAGGTCGGGCCGAGGTCAATCGCTGGACAATATGCTCTGACAGGTAGTCCGGGCCCAAGCCATGGAGGGTTTTATAAACTAGTGATTTATATTCTGCAAATTTAGCACCAATCCTCTCAAGTCTTTGCTGCTAGTCCACATAAGCAATGTCACTGCATGCAGGTGGTGGAACTTCTACTGAGTTGAATATAGCAATAGCAGGACACCTTAGTAATAGCAAACACTTTCCCTTTGAGGTACCTCCTGTTTTGCACCATGGTGGCTGGTCAAAGTAATGCTAGGAATCACTGCTAGAGCTCCGTCTGTTGTATTTTAAAATCTAAGTTATATAGTCTTTATTGATTTGGAGTATGTTGTATAATTCAATGTTACTGATTACTGTTTTGTCTTATGACCTGCCCAGAGTGGCCTTGGTATACAGATAGGGTGACAGACAGACAGACAGACAGACAGACAAAATGTATAGATTCTCAATACAAGTAAGAGCTCAGGTTTTCTGGGATTCTGACTTGAACAGAGAGCCAATATCCAACCAGGAACCTTTTTTTTAGGAACCTTTTTAAAAGAGTCAACAACCATGTGAAAAAAGTGATGGATCTGTGCTGGGTGTTCTGTATATGTGTTCACTATAAACTACCAGATTCTATTGTACCTGAATGTGGATATAGCGTTTACATTAAACACATACGGTATAAAGAACAAACCTTAGAAAATAACATCCCTGTTATTCTCTACATGTAGATTATGGAATCTGTCTTTCTATATACAGTATGTTCATAAATGGTGGTAATTTAAGATTATTCAACAGAACTCACTGGAACCTACTTTTGAGAAGACATACGAAGGATTCTTCTCTATAGGATTTTAATGCCCATTTCATCCATTAGGAAGCAATTTCGAAATGAGGATGTATAGGAGGGCTTGTTGAAAGCACATTTTGTTGCATACCAACCGCATGCTTCAGTAGAGAGAAACAGTTTGCACGAACGTGGCTTTAAAACCAATGTATGAAGCATCTCTCAATTACCGTATTAATTTTGTACTTTCCAACGCTGTAGAGAATGCTATAAAATTTCTTTCCTTGGAGGTACAGGTATGTTAATGCATTTTATATTTAAGATGGGCACCTCTTGGGACTGCTTCACATAAAAGATAAATTTGACTGTCACTTTCCATTTTATATTAGAAGCTCCATCATGCATTATCCATGCCCTGAACAATGGTTAATCTTAAGTAGTTAGTAGAAATCAGGACAGTTCCAGGAGTTGGGAGTTTTGATGCATACGATGCAGCTTTTTGAGTTGTGTCACCCTGGTATGTTTAGGGCATGTTCTCTCCTGGAACAAGGAGTTCATTACAGACCAGCTAAAACAATGAAGGTAAAACCCAACTTTTATGGGATAAAGCAAAAAAAAAATTAAATCTCAAATCCCAGGGAGGCTGCTGGTCTGAAATGCTGGCCCAAAACTATCTGGAAAAGAGATCTGACAGATGATGTAAGCGTGCAGATCCCTGGTTCAATTCCTTCATGACTCCCTGACTGTTCTAGACTGAAACACTCTCTCTCACTTTGCTTTGGGAATTTATAGCATATTAGGCCAATGTTGAGGAAATATATTGTAGAGATCTGCTACACATATGTAAAAGATCCCAATTCTGCAATTATCATTTAGGATCTATGCATTAAAACAATTCTCTTAGCTTGTATATGTTAAGATTACAACAGTTGCAAGATACGTCATTTACTTTGTTAGATTCAGCAACCATGTACGTGACGACAAAAAGGTTTGCTATTCCCGTCCAGATTTCCCATGTTAATAACTTCTTCATTAAACCATCTTTTACCTTTTTCTTCTTTTTTACAGAATCCTCAGACAGACGTGCCTTCTTTTCACCATCTGGGATAATTTCTTCATCCTCCGGAATAAGGGTATATTTGGTCCCTCCTGGCTGCATGAAGCAGTCTTTTGCAAAATGACCTTCAACACATATTTTTAAAAGGAAATAAAAACGAGAGGCAATGTTCCTTGGATATTTCTCCCTTTTCCCAAATTTCAAATAAATCAAAACATACCCTGGATAATTTCAATTAGATATCCTTAAATAGTATAACAAAGTGGGTCCTCAAACAGTCTAGCTGTGGGGACCACCTTTAAACTCAGACTACACCATGAGATGCCTACAACAGAAGTGAGGTCCATCTAAGGCATGCGTACACATGCCTCTCCCCCCCCCCCCCCCCCCGGTCCCGGGGTTTTCCACCTCCATGCACCTGTAGCAACCTTTTTTGTTCTGGTCGCAACAGAAACCACACGGGGGGGGGGGGTCCTCACACATGTATGGGACTGAAAATTAGAGGACACATTGACTAGAAGCAATCATCACTCCTGCTTCTGTAACAGATCATCCTTAAGTTTCCTGCTGCAGTATAAATCAGTAGAACCAATTACCTGGAGAGATGATGAGTGCTCTCCATCACTAAGGACATTCAAGAGAAAGTCAGACATCTGTCAGATATACTTTGACTTTGATTCCTGCACTGAGCAGGGGGTTGGACTTGATGGCCTTATAGGCACTTTCCAACTTCATTATTCTATGATAATTAAACAGATGTAGCAGAAGCAACCATAAGGGTATGTATGTTACTTCCCTCATGATCAGTGCTATGAATGACCCCAGAATTGTATTCTAATGCACTAAATTTGTGCTGAAATCTCCAGTGAACAGATACAAGTTTAATATGTGACTCTCTAAACACAGGACCTCTGAAATATGAAATGCAATATAAATTGCCACTCCCATACTCAGTGGCTTTTTTTTTTAACTAAGAAGAATTAGGAAAAGGCTGCGTGGTTCAGAATTACACAAATGCAGCAATAGGGTGATACCTTTATTGAATCGCACATTTAAAAATCATACCGATTTTAAACTTTCATGAGTAAAATCTCACTTCTTCAAGCTAAGCACTACCCCTTCATGAACAGTACAGGAAAAACTGTGGGTCAGGGCCTCAAAAATTCATGGCAGATGTCCGTGCTGCATCTGCTTTTCTGAGGTGTGTGGGGTGGGGAATGGTTTCATTAAATTCAGTGGTAAAATTCTATGTGACTTGGACCAAGACTACTTCATAACTCAAAAGCTCCCCTGTTGTAAAACTTAAAAAAAGAGGCCAAATCTCATATTTGGTTTCAATATATCTAACTTTCATTGCTGGGGAGATTAATTTGATAATACAAAGACTTCCAGTGTTCCCTGCTTTGAATAAATGTTTCTTCAAGGAGCTCACCACAAGATACATAATCAGCACTGTCAAAACAGCTCTGTGAGCTGTTGACCCTCATCCATGTCATACAGGGGTCCTACTGTATTTCATACTAATTTTATCTCACGTTTCCATGTTTCCTGCAAAATGTAATTATGATTTTGTTTAGAGCCAGAGTTAGTTTGTAATGGAACTAAGATTTGAATTTGGTGATTCTTCAGTCTACACAAATGACAACACAAATGACAAAGAACTAACAGATTCTGCACATGCACAGACCGGAATAGTTTTCTGCTGCTACTGTTACCTTCAAACCACTGCAGAATATAAACCATAGTAATATGTTTTATTATTAAGGATCACATGGCCTAGATAATCTTTTGACTCTTCCAAATGTTCTGTTTTATTGTAAGTTGCCATTTTCACCATGAGTGCAGACAGGAAATCATTACCCTTTGCATATGGAGATTACACATTTCATGGCTCAAATAAAATCTGTTACAATATCCTCTGTTACTTTGTCAGCTACAAAGTTACAAAATATGGGCTCAATAAATATGGATTATTCTGAATTGTTTTAACTCATAGATGTTAAATTTGCTTTACAAACTTTTGTTTGTTTTCTGTAATTATTGTTTACTGATCAATGACCATAATAAAGACCATATCAGCATGAATATATGTATTGATCTGAACATACCTGGGCAACCACACTTTTTGCAAACAGTGTTCAGGACAGCTTCCAGAGTAATCTTCTGGCTTGTATAATCTTTAAATGATTGTTTCTTCCGTATATCTTGACTGTGTACAGAGAGAAAGAATTATTCACAGAATAACCACCTCTCTTCATCATGAGGTAGGTGGTGGGGAATGGTTCATTAAATTCAGTGGTAATTAAGTGGCTATTAAGGCCATGAGCCCAGGCAGGAATTCAAATCAAAGCAGATCTGACAGATGTTTGTCCAATTTTGTCTTGAATGCCTCCAGTGTTGGACCACTCACCACTTCCCAAGGCAACTGGTTCCACTGCTGTAGGACAGTACTCTAACAGTTATAGAGTTTTCCCTGATTTTCATCCTAAATCTTACTTCCTGCAACTTCAGCCCATTGTTGCACATCCTGAACTCTGGGATGTTTCAGAGCAGTTCCTGCCCTTCCTCTGTATTATTACCCTCCAAGTATTTGAAAAGTGCTATCATATCTCTCCTCAGTCTTCTTTTCTAAAGGCAGCATATGTATACCTTCGATTTTTTTTAAAAATTGTAACTTGACAGTTGGAAGTTACAGCATGACAGAAAAACAGGGGAAATGAGGAAATGGCATAAAACATCCAACGTAGCAGCAGGAGTGGCTGGGTACTTGGAAGACAAACTTAAAAACAGTCCTTTGATCAGCAATATCCTTGTTACAGGCCCAATCTGCTGTTCTTTACCACCGAGTTTACAATCCACTGATCACAGCTGACTGATTTCTACAGTCTCCTTTTACTAGACTTGTTTCCACAGATTAAAAATGATTTTCTGAAAAACAATTTAAAATACTTCTGTAATCCATTTTTGTTACTCAATGAGTTCAATGTTATTTGTTCCAAACTTGGGAAATTCTATCACATCTCATCCCAAATGTATTAATACATCTTTTTCCTAGAGGTGCAGAAAAAGCCTATCTACATCAACGTAGAAGGACTGAAAGCTTAGATCCCTCCCCTCCTTTCTACGAGTAGCATTTTGAAAGCCTGTGTGTTTCTTACGGCTAGTTACACTGAAAGAACTTTTAGAATGTATGTGAAAGAAAAAAATAAACAGCATGCAGAACCTTATTAAATTTCTTTTAATGCAGAGAAAGTCATTTCACTTACTCAAGGACAACATTGTTGGGGTCAAGGTCCTTTCCAGTTCCTTGATTAACAACCTTCATGGAAAGAGACAACTTCAGCTTGTCCTCTTTTTTCTGAAACACAAGAAAATACACATTGTGCATTCTCTGTGAAGTTCTTACACCCCAAGTTACAAATACACAGCAGGATTGTGATGAGCAAGTTATGGTACTATGCAAAAGGGGGGGGGGAATCCAGGCTTGCTGGCAGGTCCTGTCCCATTTCTTATTTCATCATTAATGTAAAATTATTATCAGCTCTCTAGGGTGAGAACCTTGGGGATGTCATTAGCAGTATGATAGCTTGGCTAGTTAATATTCTAGGCCAGTGGTGGCGAACCTTTGGCACTCCAGATGTTTTGAACCTTTGGCATGCCAAAGGTTTGCCACCAATGTTCTAGGCCAGGCATGTCCAAACTTTGGCCCTCCAGATGTTTTGGACCACAACTCCCACAGTCCTTTGTCACTGGCAAGCTAAGCTTAGAATTCTGGGAGTTGTGGTCCAAAACATCGGGGGGGGTGAAGTTTGGACATGCCTGTTCTCGGCAATGCTTGTAGCTCAGAATACTTCCTCTGTACAGCATCCAGGAACACTTGGCACTAATAATGGTGGCACAGAGTTGACATGAACCCACAAATGAGATCCACTAATGAAAATCCAGGCCCCGTAAAGTTAATGCGGGGAGGGGGAGAGATGATATACTGTACTATATTTTCCATGTATACAACTGGAGCAGTTTCAAGTGGTAGCTTTCTACCACTTGAAACTGCTCCATTTCTTTGTGATTGTGCCTCCACTGTGTGCAGTACAAAAAGATGGTCATTACATCATGAATATAAATATAATAATGAGTATAAATTTAATTTTACTGTTTATCTGCTCAGTCTGCATTCATCCAGTAGGAAAGACAGATTAAAGCTACATTATTATTATTGAACAGGATATACGTGATTGTATGATGAAGAACATTAGCACTATGGTGAAATGATATGGAAATAATAACAATTTTGTGGAATCCTCCATATTTTACAAAGCCTCAAAAGAGGAGTAGCAACATTACCTCTTTTCCTATGAGCTTCACCCATACTTTTTCTCCAACATCCACCATCTCAGAAGGCTTATCCACACGGCAGTTTGACATGTGACTTTTGTGTACAAGGCCTAATAATAAATACAAAAAAATAATTTCTTACATTTTGTTTTAGCAGATGAGATCAACAAGGGGGGAAATCTTGAACCTGGTAAGGGTAAGCAAGTGCAATTCTCTAGATGCCACTACAGTTTGACTTTGGTCAGCACAAATCAACATGGCCAATGTTGAAGAACACTGGGAGTTCAACATAATCTGAACAGCTGCTGTTTGAGCACTCTTGCTTACAGAGACGTTTATGCATTCTGAGAGGTAATATTTCTAGTAAGTGGAAATTCAACTACTGCATAGTCCATGTGAAAAAGAACCAAACCTTGTTTCCTTGTTCCTGGGATTTTTATAAATGCTCCATACTCAGTCACAGAAGCAACCTGAAAAGAAGGCAATACCTTTATTAATAAAATATGTGAAATGTACTGCAGTTTCCCCCAGTAGTAGTATAGAAAAATCATATGCACTCATACATTGGCTACTCAGATGGAAAATGTTTATCCAGAGTTCCAAACAAAAGATTTTCTACCACCTGCTGCCTGATTCTACAAGGTTCTATCAAACTGAACCTGACACTTCTGACTTACAGCTGCATTCCATTTTATCCCCCATTAGCCATCTCAAATTTAATTTATTACTTTTCCTTAGTTCACAATCCTACATACTAACTAGCCACATGTGTTGTTAGGTTGTACTCTTATACATGTTTATCTGGAAGGCAGGTCATGGAATGCCTCCCTCCTGAGACTAGGTTGGCTCCCTCTCTCCTCTTTTCAGTGGCAAGTTAAAATATTTTTATTACAACAGGCTTTTGGTGGCCAATATCTATTTTAATGTAGCTAGTTACCATATGTTTGCTGTTAATGTATCATTCTAATGTGTTTTTGAAATGTTTTATATTATTTAATCTGTTTTATATGATTATTATTAATGATTTAAATCATTAATCATTTTTGTTTTATTTTTAATTTTATTTTATTATACAGTGGACCCTTGTATAACAAACAGCTTGTATAACATAAAATCTGTACAACATAAAAAATTCCAGAGATAGGGGAAATTTGCTAAACATAATCGCCTATGGGGAAAATCCGTAAAACATAAAAATGGGATCACTCCGTTTTCAATGCATTCCTCTGGGAATTTGTATAAAGGAAAATTTGCTTAACATAATTTCATCTGGAACGAATTAATTCCTTTATACAAGGTACCACTGTATTTTATTCTATTTATATTTATTTATTTATTTATTTATTTATATTTATATTTATTTATTATATTTATATTTATTATATTTTATTTTATTATTCTTGTTGTACTGATTTTGCAAGACATCTTGAGTTTTGCTGTTGGGAGAAAGGCAGCATATAAATGAATAAATAAAAACAAACAAATAAGTAAATTCTATTCAGTTCCATGGGATTAATGTCTCAGCAAATATTTAGCCAACAGCACTGACAGAAATTATGGTATAAGCCACTCAACCTATATACAATGCTACCACGCCTGAAAGCGGGAGACCAATTCCCTAGAAAGCATGATGAAGCCATTTAATATTTTAAAAGCTGTTGAGGAGATAATCCTCATTTCAGAGATTTCCTCATCAAACCCATGTAATTATACAGAAGTATACAGATCAGAGCCAGTTTATTTTACATCTGACGCATCTGATGCATGCATAGTTATTTATTTATTTATTTATTGAGCTTATATACCGCCCGTCTTCCCGGAGGAACTCCGGGCGGTTTACAACAAGGACAGTATAAACAATAACACACAATTAAATAAAACAATTGAAACAGGTAAGAAAATACTCACATGCAAGCCTTTTATTCAATGTATTGCACCTTATGAGGGCTTCAGATTGCAGCCTTACAGTGATGTTTTGCCAGCTCTTAAAATTAAATCATGGAAACTATTCCAAAACCTGCTGTCTTCTCTCATTATGGAAATTAATAATTTGAGTACATACCTCTCCTTGGAAAATTTCATAGAGTTCTGGAAGTACTTCCATCATCTTAAACTATGTAGGTTACAAGATATTCTCACAAATCTCCTGGAGAGTTTTTGTTTTAAACACTTGATGTTATTCCTTGGCAAAAAGAACAATTAAAAAGATTTCAATCCAGTACTATCAAGTAACATTAATTTTCACCTAAAGAGTTCTGGCATCGTTTTAAAGGGATTTTCAGTGGCATATCTTAAATAATACTAATGATTCTGGTGTCTCAAGCAAAATGTAGATGTGCAGAAGTGCTATTTCTTTATACACCGATGTTCCCAGTTGCTATACTCTCTCTATGCAATGTGGGAAAATGCAACTGGGTGGCCATCAAAAGGACAAACAGCAACATTAACTGCAGCAAAATCACAAATAAAATCAATGGTTGTACTTTTCAAGAAGTCTGTTCATTAGCAGCAAACAGAAAAGTTAATACAGTAAGAACCTCCTCTGTATTGTATTACTAATGATTGTTGAACAATAAGGAGCGACCTAGCCTAGATATTAATATCCTTCTACATGCCCTCTTTTTCTTTTTCAATAGTTCTGAGGCCCCTAGAGACATTGGCCTTATCTGGTCATAGTAAATCAAGGTAAGAATCTAAAGCAGGCATGTCCAAACTTCGACCCTCCAGATGTTTTGGACCGCAACTCCCACAGCCCTTTGCCATTTGCAACCTAAGCTTAGAATTCTGGGAGTTGTGGTCCAAAACATCTGGAGGGCTGAAGTTTGGGCGTGCCTGATCTAAAGCTTTTCCAAGCTAGCTCATAGTGCAGAAAACAATCCCTCCCCACCCCCTTGGATGCAAACCTATGTGGTGAGAGGGTTTCAGTGGCAGGAGAGCTGACAGCTATGCTGCAATTATATTCCATTACTAGTCCATTACTCTTAACAGAGGCATCAAAGCACAATAGTCAATGTTGAGACACCAAACTTAGATGTATCCAGTCTATAGTATTAAAGTTCATATTAGCAGAAGAGAATTGAAATTTCCAGTGGTGACAGGGAGAGAGAAATTCCTGGAAGGAAGCTATTGGAAAACTACCGCAGTAGTGGACAGCAACACTGGGGGAGAATCTTCCATAGAAAATGGCAGTGACACTCAAGCTGATTTTTGCTAGTACTACACAAAGAAGGCAGAAGCAAACCATGTCTGAATATTTTTTTCTTGAAAACCTTATGATAAGGCAATCCAAAATAAAAGAAGAGACACCGCTGGAAGTTTAGACTCCCAGGTCAGAAGGCACTCAGTCAGCTACTGGGGAAAAACAAAGGAAAAGTACTGTACATATAGCACTGTTAGAAGAGATGGATCAAAGCAGACAACATACATATAGGTAAAGTCTAACATGTAGAGTTGGAACATGGAACACAAGGAGTATGAACCAATGTAAAATTGAAACCATGAAGCAAAAATGCACATCCAAAGTACTTGGTATAAACCAATGAAGTGGACAGGAATAGGACATTATTAGTTAGACAATTACAGAGAGGGAGGGAGATGCCTTTATTGTCCCAGTCATTCCAAAGACATGTCAGGGATCAAAGCTCCAAGCCTGAAGTAAACTGCCTGGCTTCCCCCCCCCCCCATCTTGCCATGCACTTAACACCTAAGAAATAATTCCTGGCAAATCCATCTTTTGCCATGTTGTTACTTATTGGTCCTGCTCTTGAGGAAGGGGGCTTGCCCTCGAAATATTAGCAATGTTTTATTTTTATAGTAGCCTAAAGGTATCTATCACCTGTTCCACTTTTGTGTTTGTCTTTTGTGATGGCTACAACGGCTCCTTGAATTGTTATGCATAGGATAGGAACCCACAAGTATCCTCGCCCCTCCCCCTCCCCGTTTTCTTTAAATAATCATCACAACTGGGGAGAAATCTCCTCACCTGAGGCTGAACCGTCTTCGCAGAAGGCCTTCCGAAACAACCACCGTGTTATTTCCTCCCTCCCTCCCTCCCTCCCTCCCTCAAGCGTAGTCTCTGCCTCAACTTATCCTCGCCTGCCTGCGTGCAACCAATAGGAAACCTCCATCAATCGGTAGTCGACCGCCAGCCTCCACCAGTCAGAAAGCGCCGTACTTGGGGGGGAGGGAGCCGCCCCCTTCCCGGCCGTCGTCTTCCTCACCTAAGGCGCTCTTGAGGAACGTCGGGGCCAATCGGCGTCGGGAGAAGGGGTGGGCTTTTCCTCTCAAGTTCACCAATCACAGGGAAAGGAAGGTTGCTGGGAGACTGTTCGAGGCCTACCGTTGCTGCTGCTGCTGCTGTGTTGAGGCGGCTTTGAGGAGAGGGAAGCGATGATCGACCCGCAGAAACGGAAAGCGCCCGCTTCGGAGATGGCTTTGGTAGCGGCGGCGGCGGCCTCGGGAGCCAAGAAGCCCCGCCACGAGCTTGTGTTGGGCTCCGGGCCCGGGGCAGGGCAGCCGCCGCCGGGCGCCCTCATGCAAGCGGTGAGTCCCGCGGGGCGGGGGGCGCGGAGGTCGCTCTCTCTCAGGACCTTCCGAATACCTAGTGGACCCTCGTATAACAAACGGTTTTGGATAACATAAAATCTGTACAACATAAAAAAATTCCGGAGATAGGGGAAATCGCTTAACACAATTGCCAAAGGGGCGAATCCGTACAACATAAAAATGGTCGCGATTAGGGATTACCCTGTTTTCAATGCATTCCTATGGGAAATTTGTATAAAGGAAATTTTGCTTAACATAATTCCATCTGTAACGAATTAATTCCTTTATACAAGGTACCACTGTATTTGTACACTGCTAGTGTGAGTGGTATATCTGTACTGCCGATGCGATGACAAAAATAACGGCTATCATTTATCCTTATTGTTCATAAATTCCATCCTGGGTTAATGTTCAAGGCTGAAGACGTTCCTTTCCATTACATTTTGGGTTTGTGTATGAACTGTGTGGTTACTCTTATTGCATAGGGGATGAAAACTTAACCATGTCTCTGTTTTCACATTTCAAAACCGATGCAGTGCTTACCGTTAGAGTAGAATAGATACTGTATATTGTTATTGTACATAGTCCAACGAAATTGAAAGCTATCCCAGGTGTGGAAAAAAAACTAAAACTAGAAAGGAAAAAATAAATTTAAAATGTAAAAAGCATTAAAAGCACTCATATACATCCATCACAACTCCCCAAGGTCACACTATTTGGTTGCAGCATTTAAGATGGTTATGGCTCTTGGAAAAAAACTATTTTTAGTCTGTTCTTTTCTTTTATTATTATTTTATTTTTATCCCCCCCACTCAATGGTATTAGGTGAAATGTTTGTCAACTGCATTTTAAAACTTGGATGGGCTGCTTCAATTTAAGAGAACAGTTTTCTGTTTTATTCTATATAGATACATGCACATTTATATCTTAGTGGTTTTTTTCTCTCCATATTGTAGGGACCTCCACGGTGTTCCTCTCTCCAGGCACCTATAATGTTGCTTTCAGGACATGAAGGAGAAGTTTACTGTTGCAAGTTTCATCCTAATGGAGCTACACTAGCATCAGCTGGATTTGATAGATTGATATGTAAGCCAACATTATGGATTGATAACATAATAACTTTTCTTAATCTACAGTTGACTCTTGATCAGAGAATTAGTTTTAGTTTAATGTCTCCATTTGTGCATTCTTGAGAGAACAAGTGCACTTAAAGAGGGGAATAGGAGAGCCTCCAGTTAATTTAAATCAAATTCTTACCAGCACTGAATGATGATAACATCTGGCTCCTACCTGCAAAAAAATGTCGACAAGGATTTTGATCATTGGAAGCCAAGAGAACAACTAACTTTGTCTGGATCAAACACAATGTTATTGCCACATTCCTGTACCCAAAGCAGCTTTCTTATTTTGGTTCAGACTGTTAAATGGCTACAAGGATCATCAACTTAGATGATTAATTTGGATAAGAAAATAGCTACTAGCTAATGCTGTTAACAAATTGTCTCTTTCAGTGAGACTTTCTCAAGGTAACTGGAAATGTTCATGCATTACTTTTTGTAGGATTTTTTATCCAAGCACTTTGTCATTTGCTATTTGAACAGATTCCAGGATCTCCAGTCTTGTCCCATTCTGTATGGTGTTAACTGATTAAACAGGGGACTGTTTAAGCTGTAGTACTGAATCTCTAGGCCTCCCTTTTCCCCTGGGGAAGTCCAGTTCCTTTGAAATATTGTGAATTGTTTTTTTCATCAGGTCACAACTAGAATGGAAAATCGGTGTGCTTATATGGGTGGCTGCCTACCAAAAATAGACCCATGAACATGTGTTTTTGGAAGCCATACCCATCTAAAGACTTACATGATTATTTAGAAATCCATGCCACCTGCAGTATTTGTTATTTTTAGGGTGTTTTTTTTAATTATTCATCCTCACTAGTATTTTCAATACTTACTATTGATGTGTTTTTGATTTCAGTATTATGGAATGTATATGGTGACTGCGATAATTATGCCACTTTGAAAGGGCACAGTGGAGCAGTTATGGAACTACATTACAATACAGATGGCAGGTTTGTAATTTATATATATATATATAAATTTGAATAAGAGTTGCATTTTGGGGTTTTTTTTTTCCTTTCAAATTAATTAACAGTGACGAGGCTGTGATTCTTGAGAGGATTTAGTTAAGACATTTGTTGCTGATATTGATTGCTAACTTGTCTGTCTTTTTAGATGGCTTTCCTTTTTAACAAGGCAAAATATTTTATGAAGCTTTCTTTCCATGGCTTGAGAAACAAAATAATAGGACCAGAATTCCATAGAGAAAAATTGTATGCCTTAAGGCAAATATGCAAGTTTTGTCGTTTTTTCTCCTTTATCACTTGACTGGGCACACAAGTACTGTATATACTCGAGTATAAGTTGACCCGAGTATAAGCTGAGGCCGCTAATTTAACCCCCAAAAACTGGGGAAATGTATTGACTCGCGTATAAGTCTAGGGTGGGAAATGCAGCAGGGCCTGGCAGCTCTTCCTTTGTGAGCTGGGGGGTGGATAGTGTGTGATGTTTAAATTTAGCCACTGATGCAAGTGCTTGGGTCAGTGGCTAAAAGTCATTTTTAAACATCATGTGCTGCTCCCCTGTGATGCAGAGGGGGGTCATTAGAAGTGGCATGCAATGTTTAAAATTACTTTTAGCCACAGTTGACTTGCCTCAGTGGCTAAAAGTATTGACCCTAATATAAGCCGAGGGCCCCTTTTTTCAGCCCAAAATTAGGGCTGAAAAACTAGGCTTATATTCGAGTATATACAGTAACTGGGAACTAGGTAGGGAGCTTGAAGTATAGGTTGAATCTCATATGCACTGGTATAATAAATAAATTAAATGAGAATAGCTATCTACCTTGACTGTGTCCTGTGAGCAGCTGTTTTGATTACTTCCTTTTGCTTTTCATGCTTTTTTCTAAAGCTGTACTTGAGCTTCCTGCCAGTAGTAGCAAGAAGCATCATAACTGGAATTCAAGTGGTGCAAGACTGTTTGAGTAAAACATAGTCTTCCTTGACAATGAATCCCATGACTTGGTATAGCTAGGTATTTATAAAAAGGCTTACACCAGGCATTGATATTTGACAGCAATCAATTCAGATATAATTGCCCGTGTCTCTGCTCTTGGGAAATCAGAGGCATAGAAATAAAGAATGGTATAGATGGAAAGAAAACTCTGTGCTTCTCTGGGTTTGTTCTTGCCAACATTTTTCAGCAGTCTTTGCGATGCTTTCTTTGATGCTGTTATGTGTTGCCAAGTAACATCCAGCTTAACAGCAGCCTAATAGAGTTTCCAAAGTATGTGAGATATTTAATAGGTGTTTCACTAGTATTGCCCCCAAGAAGTTTCCATGATCAAGCTGTGATTTGAACCCATGTCTCCTGAATCTTAGTTCATCACTCTATCCACTATGCCACACTGCGGACTCCCCCTCCCCCAGGCCAAAAGGGATTTGTATGTCTTGTAGTACCAAATGGAGCTGGGTAAGAGAATGGGGCTGGTATATGACCCATGTTCCTTTGTTTGAAGAATGGGAGCAGCTTTTTACAACTGCCCTTCTTGCCTCTAACAAGACTCCTGCCCTGGCTGCAACATCATCTAGCCATGGACTTTAAGAACATCATCTAAACAAGGACTTTAAAAGTAACCTCCTGGTAAAGCACATCTTTTACCATGTCTGAACTTCTGGGACCTGCTTTGGAGAAGGGTGATTTCCACTGAAAAGCTTGCAATGGTCGTTTTTTTATTTTTAATAGTGGCCTATAACGGTATCGCCTGTACATTTTAGTAATTGTAAAATACCAATGTTTAAGTTGAATAAATGTTGTCTTTTGTTCTAGTATGCTGTTCTCTGCCTCCACGGATAAAACAGTAGCTGTGTGGGATAGTGAAACAGGTGAGAGAGTGAAGAGGCTGAAAGGACATACTTCGTTTGTGAATTCTTGTTATCCAGCAAGGCGTGGACCTCAGTTGGTCTGTACAGGCAGTGACGATGGTACAGTAAAGGTCAGTAGTCACATGATTTTCTTGTAGCTTCAAATCTGAGGACAAATTTGTGTGTTAAATGGGCAGTTGCGTATTTTTTTCGGATTGAGTCCTTAAGTTTTCTTATCCTTATGCAGTATATCCTTTTTGGATGTGGGGTGTTCCTTTTTCCTTTGGGCTACATATTCACTTTTCTAGGTGTTGAAGTAGAGCTGCTTGTCGTAGCTTTGAGAAAGTAGCTGTCTGGAAGGAGCTGCCCAAAAGGTGCAAACATTTTGGTTGCCTTTTCAGAGGCGGAATGTGTTTGAGAAAGCTAAGACTGTGTCAGTTTGATTTGACAGCAAGGCTTTCAGCATGTATTTTTTTTTTAATCTACCCATTTCTGCACCACAGACCTGGTGGTAAAATTGTCAGATTTCAGCAGGGGTGATTTTTGTTTCTGTTCCAAGTTATTAGAGTTTTTATTAATGCTTTATCCTGAGGTAGGGATATGATACAATGAATTGAAATTGTATATAAATGTTTCTATTTAAGGCTGTTATGTTCCTGAAATTCTTCTTTACATTTGTGAGTTGCTGAAGGCAAATAATAACGGATAGTCATAATATTCTTGCCTTAAGAACAAAGGACTTCAGCAACATTTGATTCTCTTGTTTCTTACGGCTGTTATAAATCTGCTCTTTGATGGCGGTGGAGTGCAGTTAGTGTAAACTTTTACAGTATTCATCATATGAAAGAGACTTAACACATTTAGGTTTCGCCTTCTCAGACACCTGCATTGAAGGTATGGAGCTAGAGAGTAAAGGGGTATCATATCTGTAGGGATAGGGGAGACAGGCATGCCCTCCCTATCCTTTTCATGTATATTAACCTGCTTCACAATTAACAGATGCAGTCTTGATAACATTTAGCTATTACTTTACTCTTAAGATTCCCAGTGTGGGGTAGTGATAGACTAATACTGTAGAAAACATGTTAGAATCACTCCTCAGCCATGGGAACTGAGATGTGTGTGTAGAACTGGTAGAAACTCTCCTTAATATATCTCAATTACGTTGAAAGCCCTATTAGCAGTGTTTCCTCTAATTTCCTCTAGCGCTTGGCAGGAGTCTGCCCTACCTGCCTTTGTGTGGCGTTCCAGCCATAACTGGAAGCAAATAGGCACCAACATAAGCCGGGCTGCATAGACACACAAATGTGCAGCTTAGAAGGAACATTAGGAATTTTTACTACAGAGACCTAAAACTTCACCAGCCATATCGTTGCGCTTTAGGGTTACTAATATAAGTTGGTTCCAACTTGACAGCACAGAACATGCACACTCTACTCTTCATAATTTTCATTTACACTTGTAGGATATAAAAGTACAGTATTTTTCTGTGCACGACTATATTTTTATCTCAAGTTGTTAGACTGAAAATTACCATCTTATGCATGGAAGTAAGCTGAGGAGAGAAATGCACAGTTGCGAAACTATAATTTTGGGTTGGAAAAGTGGGGGTAGTCTTATACATGAGAAGTCTTAAAGATGGAAAACTATGTTATAACTTTAAATATCTCTCCCCACCCCTCTTTCAGCTGTGGGACATCAGGAAGAAAGCTGCTGTTCAGACATTTCAAAATACCTATCAGGTCTTAACGGTGACCTTCAATGACACGAGTGATCAAATAATATCTGGAGGCATAGACAATGATATCAAGGTAAGGTAAACTGGAGTTCCAGCAACTACATTAAATTAGCCACCTCTGTTCTCACTAAGCTGACAGCAGAGAGAACAAGCAAAAAATATGGCTTCCTATTTTTCTCTGGTAAAGAAAAAAAGGTCTTTCTAAGCTAAGAGCATGAGTGGGAGATGCCGTTGTTTTCCTTCCTGGGAAATTTCAAATGCACCTTGCATCTATATTCATGGAAAATTTGTAGTCTGAGCTTTTTATGAAAACTGCTTGATCATGATTTACTTTTCAGGTTACTTTTCAAGTTAAAAATGACCCACTAAACATATTTTTGTTTATCTCCAAAGGTGTGGGACCTTCGTCAGAACAAACTGACTTACACAATGAGAGGGCATGCAGATTCTGTCACTGGTCTCAGCCTTAGTTCAGAAGGTTCTTATTTACTTTCCAATTCAATGGACAATACAGGTAATTTCTCATTTCTGTGTTTCAACAGAAGTAATATGATCACTAAAGTAATCTGAAGAGGTTTCTTCTGTAACTTCAGGTAGCTGAATGGCCAGACTAAGGAGTCAAGTGCAATTACAGTTCTCTGTAGTTAGAAGCCCATGATATATAAACTGGGCAGCATCCTGTTTGAACCAAACCACACGTGCAATAAACACACGGTACAAGGAAGTATCCCTAGTGTTATGTGGGGATAAGCCTGTTCATAATAGAGATATCTGCTTGTATAAAAGTGATATTTGCAGAAGAGGAAGATCTTGTATGACTTTACCATGAAGCTTTATGTTTGTTTACCACCCAGTTCTAGCCCCCCAGTAACATTTCAGTTCTAAAAATATGACTGTCCTAGCAATAAAGACCTAGCATTAAATTGCCAAACCACCTGATCTCATTACCATTTCCTCTCCTTCATTAACAGCACACATATTTCCTTCTGACTAAAGAAAATAACTTCTCAGTATTGCCTTTCTGCAGAACTGATGACT
Organism: Phrynocephalus versicolor; assembly: GCA_023846285.1. Lineage (NCBI taxonomy): Eukaryota > Metazoa > Chordata > Lepidosauria > Squamata > Agamidae > Phrynocephalus > Phrynocephalus versicolor. Next base: position 10,945,510 of record JAHTLZ010000008.1, read on the forward strand.
GGCCATCTAAGTACTGTTGTGGGATAATCATAGAATAATAGAGTTGGAAGTGGATTGTAAGGCCATCAAGTCCAGCCCCCTGTTTAATGCAAGAAGCTGAGTTAAAGTATGTCATCATATAACACAAGAATCATTCCATTGTAGTAGTAAAAGGATTATGCTAGCACTTTGAAAATCCAAGATCTAACCCCCATGAAAGTAACTAGGTAAGCTTGGGTCACTGTCATTCTTAACCTTACATACCTCATAAGACATTTGTTATGAAAACAGAATGAGGAGAGTTATGTGCACCATTTCGAGCTTGTTGGAGGAAAGGTGGGATATGAATGTAATTAATACAAACTTGATAGAATATCCATTTTGATTCTTAACTGGTTGTATGGTCTTGTGTTTAGTTCGTATCTGGGATGTTCGCCCATTTGCCCCTAAAGAACGGTGTGTGAAAATACTCCAAGGAAATGTGCATAATTTTGAGAAGGTGAGTGCAGCACTGGGTTTTCACCTGCTGCTGGTTTTATGAACAGCAGCTGAGAGTTAATTCATAAGCTAATGGATTTTACATTTTTAATTGTCTCAGAAACTTAACAAGGATTGTGCCTAAGAGTAATGTGTGAGGTGAAATTCCAGTTAGAGCCACTGCAACAAGATTTTCCTTTCCCTCAAACACAGCTGTAATTGTCTATAAATTAACTAGCTTGACATTTGCCATTTATTTCACATAAGATAATGAGATATTGACTATTTCTGGCAATAAAATAAAGTGTTAACTGCAGACTAAGATTTCACTATTGCAGTGTTCTTAATATTAAAAACCTTGGTGGATTTTTGTTACACATAATGAGGAAACTGATAAAGAAATGCCTAGAATTTATAGTGAGTGTTTTTTTCGGCTAACAGAATCTGCTGCGATGCTCCTGGTCACCAGACGGGAGCAAAATAGCTGCTGGATCTGCAGACAGGTAAACATTCTCTGTTTCAACTTTGTTATCTTTATCTTAAAAGCATGAATTATTTTTAACTATATATAAGTCTGGGACTCCTCATGCATCTAGTCTCACCATACAAGAACATGCAGCAGTATGAGTGTGCTAGCTTCATTGCTGCATACACCCCATCTCTCTCCACCCTCTGTTGGTCAAAGGTGAGAGTCTCCTCATGTCCATGTGAGTTCTTCCAGTAATTCAGAAGCCCGGAGTATTAGGTATAGAAATCACATGTCAAAGGGCTTAGGTCAACCTTACATTCACCCTAGTTGAAGTCAAACCTGAGGTCAAATATGATATTATTTAAGCATCCTTTGCCTGCTTTGCTTGAAGGTAAATACTCATAGCAAGCTGAGATCTATTGCATTGTATTGCTGTAGCCTTGGGGGAATTCATCCTTCTTGAGCCATAAAGGAAAGTATACAGTTATTTGTGCAATATCTCATCCCATAAGGTTAATATGGCATTGGGGGAGACCTGCCTTCCTCTCTCCTCCCTCTGCTTTTCAGGCTTGCTTGAGATGGAACATTCCAGACAATCACCCATAATCCAGCAGGGTGAGAGAAAGAGAGCCACAGTGGACTCTCCAGCCAAATCAGTGTGTGCAAATGTACCATACATCCAACAGCCAATGAATATTTAGTATGAAACTTGCGGTATACTGTATTCCATTGTAGATTGTACACCTCATTCTGCTGCTGTATGTCCAAAGAAGTGGATGTACCCAAAGGAGCTTATATTAAAATACAATACAGTAGTTAGTTTTTAAGGTGCCACATGTTTTTTGTCTTTTGTTTTATTTTGTTTTGCGTTTTTGAATTTTGCCTGGATTTCTTGCACAGACTAACACAGCTTCCTCTTCCAAAATGGGCTCACTTGTGATCACGTCACCTGATCCAGTGGTTGTATTGCAAGACATTGCTTGTTGATCAAGGGGTCCTTTTTCCAAGGAGAAAGATAGGGTAAAATCCTGTAAAATAAAATAAAATAAAGTTAGAAGAAATGTTTGCTTGTCTTGCAAAACACACTTAAACCAAGATACTTTTAAAGCAAGGTATTACTGTACCTCCTTGCATACAGTAAAAATGATAATTCTGATAGCGTAATTTGCTAAAGCAGCAGAGAGCTTCTGAGGTAAGCTGAATGTGCTTGTGCTTTTAATTCTCAAGTTAGAATTCCTTTGAATGGAATCTGAAATTAACTGCAAGGGTGTCCATCTAAGGATGTGGAGCCAGTAGGTCAGCTTTTTACAGGTGAACTCTGTGCCAGTCTTTGGTTAATGAAACTGAAACTGGACTAAACCTCTTGACTTGCACAAAAGTGCATAACTTAGAACTCCCAAAGAATCCTGAAATAGGGACTAACTGGGTCAAATGGAGATTGTTTGCTTACTTTAGGTTTATTGGACTGAAAAGTTTTCTTGTTTTATACAGATTCGTTTATGTGTGGGATACAACCTCTAGAAGAATCCTGTACAAGCTGCCAGGCCATGCCGGTTCTGTAAATGAAGTAGCTTTTCATCCAGAGGAACCAATCAGTAAGTCCTGTTAGAAGCACAAGATGGTGTGCTTTTTGAGTAGAGAACCTGCTTCCTTTGGAATTCTCATTGTGGATTGAGTCTGTTAATCAACTCACAAACTTCCATTTAGATTGTTCTTTTTTTCTTGTATCTATCTTGGTAGTAATGGCAGTAACAGAATAACATATGGCATAAATCAAAGGTTATTGTGATGGGGTTTAATTGAACTCCAGTAGGCTGCTTATATCTCCTCAGAAAACCCTTTGCTTATTTGTGGAATGGGAGCTACTTTAAGAACAGGTTAGAATTTCTTCATCAGTAGTATAAAAAAGACAAGTAAGAAGTCTTGCACAGACCTTCATTTCACCTCACAGTGGGGAGGACAGGGAGGGGCATTATTTCCCATTTCAGCTGACATATGCACTGCCTCTGCCCAATTTCCCAATCATGATTGTTTGAAGACAAATCAGTTCACTTGAGGTTCTGTCTTCAGATATTATAATGATTTGATAAAACAACATTTTAATTCCAAAAACAAGTATTCCATAAAAATGCAAATTACAGGATTGTAATAACAAAGATTATGGAATAGCAGATGTTTAGTGTCCATGGGTTATCTCACTCAGTGGTCTCCAACTAGAAGATTGTGATCTGCAACTATGTCATGCCCCTGCAACCCCAAAGTTCATCTTGTAGTTGAATAGTGGATCCAGTTTCTTAAATGGACAAACTGTGAATATATCTTAAGTTCCAGGCCTCTTGGGCAAATGCACCATTCAGTATGTAGGTTGATGCAGCCTTGCAAATTAGTTCTCCAAGGTAACTTGCCCAACTGCTCATGGGTTCCTATTAAAATTATCTGTGATACATTGAAGACCAGAAGGGACAGAGTCCACTGCTTCTCTTTGCATATTTATTTGTTTAAAATATATTTAACCCTGAGCGAGTGCACAGAGAATGCGGAGAGGGCAGTGCATGGCAGCTGCAGAACACTTGTGCAGGTGCAGCACTGGACTAGGTCAGACTGCTGAGCTGCAGCTCATGTCCATTTCTAACACAAACACCAACAGGATTTTGACTATCAATTTTGGAGGAATCTAACTCCTAAGCAAGCATGCATAGCCAGAGATGCCCAGCAGAAGCAGCTTAGCCCACTCTACTCTTTACCATGCTCACTGACTTTCTTAATTGGCATACAAATAATCCCTGCCATTTGAGTGGTGTGCTTTTAATTGAAAGTTACCATCCAAATCCAGAGGGCACATTCCTCCATGAGTTAAACTGATTAACTGGTTGCCTTTAATCTTTTGATGGAAAACATTATTTAATGTAATGCTCACTGTATTTAGAATGTTATCATTTTGTTCTGTTAGGGGGGAAACATAGCATTGCTGTTAAAGAACATATATTTCAAATAATACCATATTTTTCGCTCCATAAGATGCACCGGATCATAAGCTGCACCTCATTTTTAGAGGTATGTATGTGTGTAAAAAAAATTCACACGTGCATACTGTGTCTGGTCCTGAGGTTTCTGGCAGTGAGCGCCAAGTGCTTCCACAGCGGCAGCACTGGGTCTGGAGATGTCTGCTGCAGCACTCACCACCAGAGGTGGCTTGTCGTGTGCTGTGGGGCCTACGGCTACCTGCCACCTACCTTCTCTTCGGGAGTGGGCAAGGGCAAGTGCCAAGGGGGTGAAAGAAGCACTGCACATCTGAAAGCCAAAAGTGGTGCCTTCATCTCTTCCCCTAGGCTTTTGGGCATGTGGCATATCTCCCCTCCTTCAGCTCTTGCCCTTACCCACTCCCAAAAAGGAGGTGGGTGGCATGGATTGTCTGGCAGGTACTGAAAGAGTCAAGTGTGTCCCCTCCTCTTGGATACTGTATGGAGGGGGTGCACAGTGTCCAGGTGCTGCCGGGGGTAGGAGTCGGCCCATGTACAAATGCAATACTGCCTCCCTCCCTGTGCAGACCCAAAGGCTCCGTGACGATGCCTCCTACCCCTCAGCTCAGCGTGATGGAGAAGCGGTGTTCGTTGAAGGCTTCAGATGAACAAAGCAGCAGATGCTGAGCAGGGCAGGCGTGTGTGTGTGTAGGAGGATGAGTGACCAAGATGGAGCTGTTACGGTCACGGCTTCTGACAAGGACTTCCCACGCCCCCACATCGATCCTGGTGTTCCTTCTCCATGAGCGTCTGCTAGGTCACCACAACTCCCTATTTCTCCAGGCGGTAACTCGGCTGTTCTTCCTCAGCGCCAATGAGCCTGCCACTGAGGAGATGTGAAGCCGTCCTGCCACAGCTCCTTCTTGGCTGTGGAAGAGGTTCATTAAGAAGTGCTGCACACTGGCAGTCGGGAGGGCTTCATGGCTCCTTAATGGCAGACTCGTTGGTGCTGAGGAAGGAGAGCCAAGTTACTGGAATTTAAAGCTGGGGGAATGGGGAGTCACGACCTGGTGGACACTCATGGAGAAGGAACGCCGGGATCAATGTGAGGTCGCAGTAAGTGGTGGCTGTACTTGTCGGAAGCTGCAACTTTAACAGCTCTGTCTCAGCCACCTGTCCTCTCCGCACACAAACATGCCCACCCTGCTCCCTCTCACTGGGTGACCTCTTCGTGCGGAGGTGTCTGCCTCTTTGATCGCCGAAAACGCTGAACAAGCGCCGCTCTTTCATTGCTCCAAATTGAGGGGTTGGAGGCATCACCATGGAGCCCTTTGGTCTGTGCAAATGCGGCATTGCATTTCTGTATGAACTGACTCCCACCCCTGGCAGCACCTGGACACCGCCCAGGGCTTCCACAGCGGATTCCGCCAGGTCCAGAGGGCTGTATTCGCCCTATAAGATGCGCAGACATTTCCCATTACTTTTGAGGGGGAAGTGCTTATTATAGAGTGAAAAATACAGTAATAAAAACTGCTAGAAGTACAATCTAGTAATATAATTCAATATGCCTATATTACAGGTTTCAAAATAGGAAGCTTTCCTCAAAATAATTAGCTGAGACATGTTTGTATTTTTCCCCCAGTACTCTCTGCATCTAGTGACAAAAGGCTGTACATGGGAGAGATCCAGTGAGGATGGCAGAAGACAACCAAAGCGGTTTAGATTTTTAATTGGGCGATCAGGTTGTTTCTATCAAATTTTGAATTGTGCTGTACATGAAAGTGAAGATGGCTGCAGCAACACCATCTCCAAATACAGACTTGAGTATAAATTACATATGTTTCAGAGAAACCATTTTTGAATTCTTAACCCTGTATGCAGAAGAACAAAGCTTGCAGTCTGGAATTATTTAGGATTTCATGGATGTACAGGTCTGTTTTTTCATAGCAACGTATATGTTTGGCTCATTTAAAAATTCACATTTGTAAAACAAGGTGTGTTGTTTAATATTGTATGTTTCTCATCACTTTTTCACTTTTATACAAAAAAACTGAAATATTTTGTAAAAAAAAACTGCAGATACAATTTATTGCTAAACAGTTTATTTTACTGTTGTCTTATAGTGTGCTCATAAAGAAGAGGAGGGATTGGGGCAGAGGTTAACAGGAAAAAGAGATGGGAAAAATTAGATAAGTCTCAGAGGCCAATGGTATTTCAGTAGCACTCCAGAGATATGCTTTCAGATATTGATGCTGGAATAACTAGTTAGCCCAATTCGTACACATAGATTATCCAGAATAAGTAAAGATGTGGAGAATTTGGCCATGGAGATTTTGGCACACATGAAGATATCTAAAAAAGAACACTTCGATTGCTGTAACTTTTTGACTAAAAGGCAGTGTTCTGGGCTGTGATTTGCTCTTTTATTTTCCTGTGAATAGTGTCATTGGTCATGGAGCAGCTTTTACTCATAATGGCAGGTGCTAGTGTAGCAAAATAAGAGGCAGATAGCTGAAATTCTTCTGTGCTGATCCAGCAGTCTGGGAGGGCTCGGAAGCAGAGCTGCAGCTGAGGAGAGCAAAACAAACAGGAAGAAGTGAACACTGGTAAGTTTCTGGGGTGTTTTTTGCAGTTGGAGTAGAGCTGCTTTCGAGATTTCAAATAAACAGCAAAGGAAGAAAATATTCTTACTAGTTAGAAAGGTCATAAAAGTGCAATATTTTTGAGGCCCAGAATATTGCACTCGTTAAAATGGATTCTGTGGGAGCAGCTATCATTACCTGCAACACTTGTGCCATGTTTGTGATCTCACCAAAGCACATGGAGAACTACACTTGCAGCAGGTGCAAGCTGGTTTCATTACTAGAAGAGAAGGTCCAGCAACTAGAGGCTCGCATATCTAACCAGCAACAAATTAAGGAGCCTGAGCTGTTCTTGGACAGAGCAGAGTAGACTATCCTGGACAAAGAAGAGACAGAGTACAGTTCTGAAGAAGTCAGTTCACTAACTCAGAAGATAGATACATGGAGGAATGTGACTCGAAGAATTAGAAGGGCAAGGGATCGATCTGAGAGTCTGAAATTACGATATCAATTTGATGCTCTTTACCTCATCACACCTGATGAGGAATGCACAGAGGAACAACTGGTTCTACCTGAGGATCTCTCTTTCATCATACTTGATGAGATACAGGAAGACAAACAACAAGAAGAAACTGAAGACCTCTCAGTATAGTTGATGAGGTGCATGTAGATGAATATATTGCAGGAGAGGGGCTCCTTGTACTAGGGGATTCAGTTATTAGAAATACAGAGAGATGGATTGTGATGTGCATGATAACAGTATGGTGACTTGCCTGTCAGGTGCAAAGGTTGCAGAAATCAAAATAAATCTAGATAGTTTGTTAAAGAGAACTGGGAAGGAGCCAGTGGTCATGGTACACGTTGGTACCAATGATGTTGGGAAGGCAAAGAGGTCAGTCCTGGAAGCCAAATTCAGGTTGTTAGGAAGAAGATTGAAGTCCCAGACTTCCAAGGTAGCATTTTCAGAAGTGCTACCTGTTCCTCTTGCACGACCTATGGAAGCAGCTCAGAAGGCTCAGTGCGTGGGTGAGGCGATGGTGTCAAGAGGAGGGCTTCAGGTTTGTTAGGAACTGGAGAACATTTTGGGAAAGCCAAACCTGTTTAGGAGGGACAGGTTGCACTTGAACCACGATGGGACCAGATTGCTGGCACTCAACATAAAAAAGGCTACAGAGCAGCTTTTAAACTGATAACGGGGGGAAAGCCGACAGGAGCTGGGCAGCATCTGGTTCGGGAAAGTGTCTACTTGAGAAGTGAGGAGGATGCAAACATTACTGAGCAGAGTGAAGAGCCAGTCACCAGCACTCCAGCAGAATGATGCAAGAGGCAGTCTAATGATACAACTAGAATCAAAAGACTGCATCAGAAAAGCATATGTAAATGTCTGTATGCAAATGCCAGAAGCCTCCAGAACAAAATAGGGAGCTGAAATACTTAGCAATAAATAAAAATATTGATATTACTGGCATCACTGAAACCTGGTGGACGGATGATAACCCATGGGATACAGTTAACCCAGACTACAAACTGTGCAGGAAGGACAGGAAGGGGCAAATGGAAGGTGGTGTAGCCTTGTATGTCAAATAAGTGATAAAATTGTGCAAATTGGAATATCTACTGTAGGTGATTTGCAGTTGCCATTAGAAACTCTGTGGGTAAGAGTATCAGGCCACAAGGATGGTTTAACAATAGGCATATGCTATCAGTCTCCAACCCAAGCCCCTCAGGGAGACTCGCAGTTGGAGAATATTGTAAAGGAGGCATCCAAGAAGGGAAGCTTGGTTATAATGGGAGACTTCAATTACCAATCACATAGACTGGGTGAATCATCACATAGACTGGGTAAACATGATAAAGAGAAAATTCCTAGATGTGCTAAATGATTGTTCCCTGGAACAAATGGTTGAAGACCCAACAAGAGGTACGAGAATCCTTGACTTGATCCTGAGTAATATACAGGATCTGGTGCAAAATGTCAATGTGTATGATCCAATAGGGAACAGTGACTGCAACACAATTGCTTTTAATGCAATCATAGACTGCAAATCACTGATAAAATCTAACACAAAGCTCTTAAATTTTCAAAAAGGAAATTTCCCAAAGATGAGGAAACTAATAAAAAAGAAGCTGAAGGGGAAAACTGAGAGAGTCCAAACACTCCAAGAGGCATGGAGGCTGCTCACAAAAACCATAACAGAGGCTCAATTGAAATGCATACCCAAAAGGAAAAATGGCACTGCCAGGTCCAAGAGGACTCTGATGTGGCTTACAGGAGCTGTTCGGGAAGTGATCGAAAACAAGAAAAGCTCATTTAGAAGATGGAAGGTTTGTCTAAATGAGGACAACAGGCAGAAACAAATTCTGGCAGAACAATTGCAATGCAACAATCAGGAAAGCAAAACAAGACCTTCAGGAGCGTATAGCTAAAAACGCTCAGAGAAATAACAAGGACTTCTTTTAAAAAAAGACTTTTTATAGTACATTTGAAGTGAGAACCCAACTAGGAAGGCCATTGGACCTTTAGAGGACAATCGAAGGCAAGGGATTATTAAAGAGGAAACAGGTTGCAGAGTTACTCAAGTATTTGCTTAAGCATTCACTGAAGTTAACATAGACCACATGCACAAAACAGAGCCTATCTTCGTAGGGAGGGAAACTGAAGAATTAAGATAGATACAAATAACCAAGGAGGAGGTCCTTGCATGTCTTGTTAACCTAAATGTTAACAAATCACCAGGACCAGGTGGCATCCATCCACTAGTTCTCAAGGAACTTAAAGATGAAATTGCTGATGTCTATCCAAAATATATAATCTTTCCCTCAAATCAGTCATTGTGCCTGTTGACTGGAAGGTAGTGAATGTAACACTAATCTTCAAAAAAGGATCCAGAGGTGATCCAGGAAATTACTGACTGGTCAGTTTGACATGTGTCCCAGGTAAAGTGATGGAAACCATCCTAAAAGATAAATTTAATAGGCACATAAAAGAGAAGGCGCTGCTGAAGGAGAGCCAACGTGGCTTCTGCAAGGGCAAATCATGCCTCACTAATCTGTTGGAATTTTTGAGAGTGTCAACAAGCATGTGAATAAGGGAGATCCAGTTGACATTGTTTATCTGGACTTTCAGAAGGCTTTTGACAAGGTTCCACACCAAAGGCTCTTGAGTAAACATGCCAGTCATAGAATAAAGGGACAGGTCTTGTCCTGGATCAGCAACTGACTAAGTGACAGGAAACAGAGGGTAGCACTAAATGGACACTTCTCCAAGTGGAGGGAGGTAAAGAATGGGGTCCCCCAAGGTTCAGTACTGGGACCCTGGTTTTCAACCGTTATATAAATGATCTAGAAGTAGTAGTTAATAGCAAGGTAGACAAATTTCCTGATGACACAAAATTATACAGGGTAGTAAAAACAGAGAGATTGTGAGGAGCTCCAGAGGGATCTCTTGACACTGGGGGAGTGGGCAAACCAGTGGCAAATGAGCTTCAACAGTAAGTGCAGAGTGATACACATTGGGACATAAAACAAACACACACCAATTATATTTATAAACTGATGGGGTCTGAAATCTCTGCAACAAACCAGGAAAGGGACCTTGGTGTCCTGGTGGACAGCTCAATGAAGGTGTCAACCCACTGTGCCGCAACAGTGGAAAAAAGTAAACTCAATGCTAGGGATCATTAGGAAGGGTATAGAAAATAAGTCAGCAAGTATTTTGCTTTTTTATAAATCTATGGTGAGACCCCATCTGGAGAATTGTGTACAATTCTGGTCACCATACCTCCAGAAGGATATTGAAATGCAGAAGTGCAGAGGAGGACAACCAGCATGATTGGGGAACTGGAATATTTCCTTACCTTCTGAGGCTGCAACGGCTGAACTTCTTCACAATTGAATGATGGCATGTAATAGGTGACCTGATTGAAGTTTATAAAATCATAGACGGTATGGACAAAGTAGATAAGGAAAAATGTTTCCCTATTGCACAACACTAGAACTAGGGGGCATTCCATGAAACTGTTGGGTCCTAGATCTGAAACAAATGTCTATCATTATGGATGCCTAAGGACAACTTCCAGGTTGGAGAGATAGGCAGGCTATCTCTCAATGCCATTTACAGGGAACCATAAGCAGGAGAAGACATCTGCTTGGGAATACCCTGAAGCAAATGGTGAGCCACTGTGAGTCAGAATGCTGGACTGGATGGGCTGTGGCCTGTTCCAGCAAGGCTGTTCTTGTGTACCCCCGACAGATGGCCATCCAGCCTCTGCTTAATAATCTCCAAAGAAGGAGACTATTCCACCACCGAACACTCTAACCAACAGAAAGTTCTTCCTAATGTTCAAATGGAATCTCTTTTACTGTAGTTTGAAACCATTGCTCCAAGTCCTATCCTCTGATGCCATGGAAAACAAGCCAGCCCCCTCTTTGATGTGACATCCTTTCAGATATTTAAACACAGCTGTCATATTCCCTCTCAATCTTTTTCTAAGACTAAACTTTCCAAGCTACCTAAGCCGCTCCTCATATAACTTATGTTGCATACCTTTAACCATCCCGGTTGCCCTCCTCTGGACCCGCTTGAGGTTGTCAACATCCTTTTTAAATTGAGGAGTGCAGAACTGTACACAGTACTCCAGGTGGGGTCTGACCAGAGAAGAATAGAGTGGTACTATCACCGCCCTTGCTCTAGAAACTATGCTTCTGTTGATGCAACCAAGAATTGCATTGGCTTTCTTGGCCTCTGCATCACACTGCTGACTCATGTTCAATTTGTGGTCCACCAGAGCCATATGTTTCAACCAATCTTATTTCTTGGTCATCTTAAGTAATTAACCTCTGCTTTGGAAGATACAGGAATACATGAAGACCAGACCTCTAGATCTTCTTGGGCATTCTTGTTGAGCTTCTTCGTCATGGCTTTTCTGGCTAGGGCAGAAGGGATTTCACCAACCACAGCTGGAGGGCTGCCCTTCATATCAGTCAATGAACAGTGTATTAGTGCCTCCATCTTCCTCGAGTTCATATGGCACTTTCTATGTTTAATTCAACAAAGAACATAGTTGACCATTACTGTCACTTTTAATATAGTACACCAATCTTCCCCAATCTGGCAGCCTCCAGACTGCAGCTCCCATTGTTCCTGACCAGTGGCCATGCTTGTTGGGCTCTGGTGGGAACGGAAGTCCAAAACATCTGAAGGGTAGACGACTGGGGAAGCTGTACTAGATGATAGTAGATAGCCTGAGGGCCTGGATCTCCTTCTGCGGCTCTTAACAATGAACAGAAAGCCACTGCTTTAAAAGGGATGCTTGGTTACCCAACAGCTAAGCGGAGTCCACTGATTCTATCTTTGCTTTTGAATAATAACTATCCTAAGGGAAATTAGATGGGGGAGGGAAGGAGAGAAACTACTTGTTAATTACTTATAAGTAGCATGTTTTTCAAAGGTGCCTATGGCAGTGTCAGATTAATGAGGGAATGAGACAAGAGAGTCTGGGTGATGTTGATCAGAACTGACAGTGTCACTTAGATGTGCTGAGGCGCTGTGCCTCTGTAGGCAATCTTCCTATCAGTAAGGAGCATGACTGGCAAAACACTAGCTTGGAGAAGGTTTTCATAGAGCTGGACTCCTGCATACATGGATACCAGGGAGATATCAGTGAAATTCCTACACAGGTGGAAACCTTGCATCTTGGTGATGTATTGCTTCTGGCAATACTTGCTTCTAGAACACACATAACAGTTGTGTATTTACAAGGAACTACTTGGAAGCAGTCATCTAGATTTATATGTGAGATCTGCAACACAGTATTGCAAAATAATGCACACTTTTTCTTAGGAAAAAGAAACCAAATGCACAGTTCCAAGATGGGGTATACCGGGCTCAACAATACTGAAGGCAAGAAGGATCTTGAAATTGTCATAGATTGTAAGATGAACATGAGCCAACAGTGAGATGTGGCCATAAAAAAGGCAAATGCCATTACAGGTGACATTAACAGAAGTATAGTTATCAAATCCCTTGAGGTGTTCATCCTCCTCTATTGAGCACTGATTAATCCTCACCTTGTGTATTGTGTCCATGTTCTGGACAATGCACTCCAAGAAAGCTGCTGACAAACTGGAACAAGTTAAAAGGAGGCCGACAAGGATGATCAGGAGGTTGGAAACTAAGCCCTGTGAGGAAAGACTGAAAGAATTGGGCATGTTTAGCCTATAGAAGACTTGGGGGGGTGGCAATATGATAGCACTTTCCAAATATTTGAAGGCCTGTTGTACAGAGGAGGGACAGGATCTGTTCTCAATCATCCTAGAGTGCAGAATGCATAACAACGAGCTAACGATAAGAACCCAGCTTTTGGCTGAATGAGGAAAATCTTCCTAACGGTTAGAGAAGTACTGTACAGCAATGAAACCAGTTACCTCAAGAGGTGTTGAAGGTTCCAGCACTGGAGGCATCCAAGAGAAATTTGGACAACCTCCTGGCAGATATCCTTTCACTGAGCAGGAGGTTGGACTTGATGGCCTTGTAGGCCCCTTCCAACTTCACTGTTTCACAATTCTGTGATATTAATGTATTTTTCTTCAGGATTCAGAACACTACATTACATTCTTCTATGCTAGCAGACCCACTGTTTTCTACACCACCTATAAAAAGGGAAAGAAACCATCTTTCTTATTTTAGAAAAATAGTTTAAAGACAAAGACACACTTCCCAGAGGCTTCTAAGGTTGTGATTTTCTCACATTAAAATATTCATCCCATGTACTTGTAGAGGAAGGGCTCCAGAAATAGGCATGGGTGTGGGCATGGGCATGCATTCACCTTGATATGTAGGATTTATCCCCATTAAATGAGTTTTTAAATCCATGAAAGACAGCTAAATATGTCAAGTAAATAAATACATGGGAAATAGAATCTCCTTCAGCCACAGATCATAGGAGTTTGAAAATACCTTTAAGAGGAATGTTAGAATAGTGTCTCTGCCTGGGAATTGTAAGAGTACTATATCACTGTGGCTGTAGCAGCAATTTTTAAATTTTTAATTACCCCCAAAGGGCTTGTGTTAGAATAGAGTGGGCAACTTGAAGCTCTAGAGCTGCCTGTAATCCTAAGTCTAATTCTGTGCAACTCTTTTGAAAGCTCTCTGCAAAGGATCAGTTCAGGCCTCTGGCAAGAGCAAGCACTCTTTTCTTTGGCAGCCCACCAGTCAGGGAAGAAGAAGAAGGAGGGAAAAAAAGAACAACGGGAGGAGGGGGAAGATATCGGTAAAGGTGAGAAAAGAATATGCAATAATGAGGGAGTAGAAAAAAACAGGCATCAAAAAGAGCAAAGCAAAGCAAAGCAAAGATTCTTTATTGAATAAGTCGATTAGACCGTTTCAAAGCCACAAGATTAAAACAACAAAATCCACGCACATCCAAATTCTAATAATATACAAATACAATGCATTAAAACGATAATATCACATAGTTCTTGCTCAAGAGCTACAAGGGATATATTCACATTTAGTATAAATCTTGATCCAACTAGATCGCACCTTTACTAACCACCTGTTTCCTCAGAATTGCTGCTTTTGCTGCAAAAATTCCAACTTTATGTGTTAAATCGTGCCCATCTCTAGTAGGGAGAGAAGAGATGTCAGAAGGAGGACGAGAGGAAGAGAGGTAGTGGAGAGCAATAAGAGAGTGCCCTCCTGATTAAGGCCCCGTGTGGTACAACGAGGGAGAAGGCTGCCTTTGAGGAAGATGGACACGGGAAAGGGAGAGAATGTACCGTACCTAGGAAATCAAGGCAATGTGCGAGAGAGATTGAGGGGGAGAAGAAAAAAAAGGGGGAGAGAGTGTACCATACCTAGGAAATCAAGGCTATGTGTGAGAGAGATTGAGGGGGAGAAGAAAAAAAAGGTGTCAGAAAGGGAGGAAAATAAAAAGGCTCTGTGGGGCAGAGAGAGAGAAGTGGCACAGAGAGATAGGAGGAGGTGGCCCAGCTCACAAATCTTGGCCACCAACAAATTCTCCTTACATTGTGGCCCTCAAAAAAGAACTTCTGTGCTGAAGGAGGACCAAAGTTCTGGTTATTTTTTTTATACAGCCAGTGTTCATTGAAGAGAATATATTCAGCCTTGGTGTCCCTGGTTCCGATTTTATATGCTGGGGGGTGGGAGTAAAAAGGTAAAGGATACCACCCACCCACCCCCATGCACATGCGTGCTAGTCATGTCCGACTCTAGGGGTGGCGCTTGTCTCCATTTCTAAGCCAAAGAGCCAAAAAGAGTAAAAAAGGAAACCCCTCAAAATAAGCTGGTGAAAGGTAAGCTGGGCCTACAGCTGCAGCTCAGCCTTACTAGCCTTGTGGCTAAAAAAAAGCCCCATGAGACTGGCTCCTTAATTTTGCGGGGGTGGCCTTGTAAGGCAGCTGCCTTTACAAGTAATTATCCAATATAAAAACATAACACCCGAACAATAAAATTTGAACAGTATGCATCTTATTAATTAAATCACCCTGGATGTAATTGACAGCTGGGCAGGAGACCCTGCTGCATCTTAAGGAACCTCTGGGGAAATGATACTCAGAACCTACTCAGCCCGGGATGGGCTGAATTGAAGACCTGCTGCCCGAAGCTTGGGAAAGTTACTTTTTTTATTCCAGCTATACAAAAAGAGCATACGAGCTGGCATTCAGGGAGTTTCCATTTCCATTTGACAGAGAGGAAGCTTGAGATTTATTTGGGAACAATTTGTGTGGGGAGAATACATTTTTAAAAAGTTTTTAAAAATTCCCAACCCACTAAATTTTCTGATGGGCTTTGTGGAAGAGGTGGCACCACAGAAAATGGCTACAGAACTGCACAATGGCTGTGGGTGTCAAAAATGCCCTACAAGATTTGGATTACCAGATTTCTACTTATTATACACTGGTGACCCCTGCTCAAATTGTCCTGGCTATGGTGGAGCAAATAGTTCTACTGGCCCCACCCCTTTGAGGGCCTGTGCCTTCCCTCAGTGGGTAACTTTGCTACCAGAAGCCTTCTAGAAAAGAGGAAACAAGCCATAGCCTTAGATAGGGTGCATAAGTGCATTAACAGTGTTTCGACTACTGTAAGCTAATGTAGAAGAACAGCAAATTACCTTTTTAAAGGCAGAATCAGGAGGGATGTTTTGTGAAATGAAGGGTGGCCTTGTATCTTGCCTCACACCTTCAATGTTGACTAACGGTGGCTTTTGACAGGACTCAGAAGATTTACTGAGAGGCTGAAGGTTAGACATGGGCTGACACCAGGACTGCCCTCCTGTGTGCCTTGTAAGAGGTGTTTTCTGACTTTCTGCATCAGGACTCCCAGGCATTGCCGGTTGACGGTTCTCCAACCAAAGGGGGAATTATCATGAATGGGACATGACACAAAAAAAACTGATAAAAGAGAAGAAACCTTGGAGATTAGAAAAGCTTGACAGCATGAGGAGACTAGAAGAGGAATACTTCCCAAATGCCCTCTGGCGGTGCTTCTCAAAACGTCTGAGTTGGCAGACTGACCACTTTTTGTCAGTGTACCCAGGGTTGGTTTGCAGTAGACATTACTGCTGTTATTGACAGCTTCCAGTCTCATTCTTTGGCTAGAGAGTTTGCCCTCTTAAGATCATGTGAAATCAGCTCTTTGCAAATGGAGTAGGGTGGGGTAGGGGTAGGGTAAGCTGAGAATATTTCTCTAGACCTTCCACTCAGAGAAACCGTGCCTGGGAGAAATGATTGATATCACACAATCGCATCAAAAAGAAATTGTGATGATGCGGAAGAGCAGTTCATGGGATGGGGGAAAAGCAATGTGTAGCTTGCATAAGCAATTGTAAACTGACCAGAGAGTACTTTAAGACTGAGGAGTGGGGGTATTTAAGCAACATACTTCTTCTTTTTTGCTTTGTCCATAAATTTATATATTTCCTTTTTTTAATTGAATTTGAAATAAACACATATGGCAGTGGTGGCAAAAGTGTTGTTATGTCCCCCAGCAGACTACAGGGCTGGTTTTGTTCTGTTGCAGTGCTGTGTTGGGTCTGGGTGTACTGGGATTCATTCTCTTCCTTAGTTAAAAGGAAATGCTTAGACATCTCGTTGTATTTTTGGGGTGCTCTTGCATTTGATATGTTGTGGTGGTAGTAGCATCATTCTCCTAAAGAGTGGTTTTGTGTTGAGCAGAGTAGTGCAGAAATCTGTGGTGATAGTATGCACCAACATCCTTTGCTTTGGTATTCTTAATAACATGACAATGCCGCATGTTTGCGCATTTTAAAATTCTGTTTCCATACTGCATGTTTGTTTTTTTATGGGCACCATTTGCTACATGTGCCTGCCACGAGGTATTTTGATGCTGGGCAACTGTGGGGAGCGGAGTGGATAAAAGCAGGATTAGAGAATTTGCTTATCGTTCCAATTCGTGAAAGCTTTCTCAACCGTTTCCTCTATGTGATCAAACTCTCCTGGGACCAGCAGTTCCTCAGAAGAATAGACACCTTCTCCCTTGCCTTCATTTCAAATGTAGCCCCCCTTTTTTGAGGCTCAGAGTGAAGGAACAATGTAAGAGCGGGCAGTCTGGGAGCAGAGATACGTCTTGGCTGTCATCCGAAACAGCAGCCCAGGAAATCTCCAGGGCATTACAGAAGCAAAGTGTTCCATGCCTAATCCTGAAGCAGAGAAAATTGTTTTCTTAAACAGCTTTATTCTTTGAAAGGAGGCATTTGGTTGAGAGATATTCCACTTTAAATTAAATCTGCCCTGGGATCTGCATTAATGGGTTGGGTTGCATATGCAGATGTTTTCTTGGAACGACTGCCTGTTATTATTTGCCTGCTCCTTGAGCAGAACAGTGGCCTTCAGCCGCCCACGCGCATCTTCCCAGTTTAACCTCCTCTGACATCCTTCCCTCCAAGGCAGATGGCATCTTAAAATACATGGGATTAAGGCTGACCTGACACATTTTGCTGCCTGAGGTGAAGGACAAGATGGGAAACCTCTTCCTATTGCATTTCCCAAAGCTGGAGCTAACGTCAGCACCAGGGATGGGACAGCTTCCACCACCACACCGGCTGGTATGCCTGCACAATAGCAAGCGTGACAAACCCCATTCTGACCTTAAACCACATGGTTGGTGGTTTAATTTATTGCTGTATTTTTACAACAATTGTCGAATTTCCCAACTCAGGCATCAAAACAATTTGCCCCACCATGAGAACAGTGCATTTTGATTGGAGCAAAGAAGTGGGCCTTGCTGTTCCTCTTCAGGCTGAAAACGGCTCAGGCCAGTCCAAATTACGGAGCTCAAATAACTTGGCCTCTAATCAGTTTTATAAATAAAGCTATTGCCTTAAATTATGACCAGACTCACAGTCAAAACTCGTGCAGCAAAACGCAGCACTCTTGAATAATATGCATTACAAAACTAATCAGTCAGTATTCTTGGAAGTGTGCTAGGTACGGGGTGCTGCTCCAGCAGCCACGGTTCCATAGGTGTAATAGTCACCTGGAGAGGCATGGCCAAGCTCTGTCCAGAACTGACTGGTCTTGCCCATGTAGTAGACCAGGCCTGCCCAAAGTCCGGTCCGGGGGGGTGGGTCCAAATCCGGCCCGTCAGGCCATTCTGAGTGGCCCACGGCTGGCTGGCACGTCCCTCCCTCCCCCTCCTTCACCCCACCTTCTGCCACCGCCAAGGAGCTTTGGGGTGGGCTGGTGGGCGAGCCGTCACCACTGCTGGGGAGCTTGGGGGGGGGGGGTTGCAAGGTCACACAGATCCCCTCTTCCAAGGGGTGACCTGTGGCCACGGCTCCCTGTGTTTCCTTTGGTCCCCACCTTCCTTCTTTCCTCCCTCCTTTGGTCCCTGCCTTCCTTCCTGCGGCTGGGGTTGCAAGGGGTCAGTGGGTGGGGCTTGCAGTGGGGTGGCAGGGTCGGGGAGCAACCAGTCCCTAACACATTCTCAGCCACCAAATCTGGCCCTCCTTACAAAAAGTTTGGGCACCCCTGTAGTAGACCATGGAGTGGGGAGAAGCTGGAGGCGGACCCTCTGGTTTTCCATAGGCAAGCTGACCAGCAAGTGTCTGCGATGGATTCACTTGCCCTTTATGTTTCCTCTGCCAACAACATGCTCAGTGCAGGTTCTTGAGCCTCTGAGCCTCTCGAAACTTGGCCTGTCCTGACTAACCTGCTCATCTTCCTCCAGTAGTATTTGCAAATCAACCCACTGCCTGGTCTTGGGATCAAAGCAACAGAGAGTTTCCAACCCAGTCATGGACTACTCTGACAATGCCAGTACATCCTGGGCCTTGCATGCCTCCCAATCTACAGCATCTGTCCAATAGTCCTGCATCACTTTCCTTCTTAAATCCCAGTTGCCAACCCTTCTGATACTGTGCTCAGAAGGCAATGGGATGTAATGCCATGTAGCACCTGGTCAGCCTGGGATTAGAGTCCTTCATTCTCTGTAGCCACTGCAAGGGGACATGGTCAGTCATCAGCAAAAAAGAAGTAGTAGATATGATTATATGGATGATATGGAGACGAAGAGACCAATATGCCCCACCTAGACATTATTAGGAATAATACTATGTCCGTTGATTCTGTCTTATGGTGACTCTTGCCAGGGTTTCTACATCTAGACTGCTCACAAGCAGTTTACCACTCCCTTCTTCTGGGGCACCCTGGGACTGTGTAGCTTGCCCAGGACTATGCAGGATGGCTCCTCTCCTGGGAAGGCACAGTGGGCAATTGAACAGCTTCTGGATCCACAGCTAGATATCAGCTATCCGGCCAGTTCCTTGGAAGAAAGGCAGGTGATGAATGTAACAAATAAAACAATAAATGAATGGGTACATATTAAATAAAAGGGGTCAGGGCAGGTTTTCTTGTTTGGCCATTCACGAGATCAAGCCTCTCAAGCAGAAAAATAGGTTCCATCCCCCACTGGTAAGCGAAGAAGTGCTGGGGACGCACTGCAGACGCCTCCATTTATAAGATATTTGACAGATGGAAGCCTGTGGAGATGTCATTGCCCAGAGATCAGCTAATGGACAAACACAAAGCAAATGTTATCCCATCCCGAGCCCAAAGCTGCCTGGGCAACACTCTTGGGAATAGATGCCTTGAAGCCCCTGTGAAATCAGGTTGGCAGCTTATGAAAAATGCAACACTATGCACATATGGAAATGCACGCACACACACACACATACAGCAAAGCTAAAACCCAGCACATAGGAAATCGTATCCTGTCTTGACTCTCTGTTACTTTGTAGAAAATGAATGACTAATGAATCGTCCTTACTTGGCACCTCGACCAGGAACCACCTAAGTTAAGAAACGTAAAGGGCTTTGTTCCAGATTTAATATGTTATTTCCTCTTCAGAGTTACTGCTATAGCTGACAAGAAGACACTTTAGGTGGCAAGGTTCCATCCGATAGAGTCTTCTGAGTTGTAGTTTGCCAGGAGCCCTTGGGGGACACAACTGGCAATTTCTTTAATTTCTCTTGCATCCTCTTTGGCCCATCTAGCTCAAGATGGTCTACTACTTCAAAGGGCAAAACAGTTTCAGACCCCTTTCTCATTTCACTGAATATGCCAGCCCTTGAAGTTGAAAATTTTTGTATGCAGAATATGTGATCCAACACTACCCTGCACACCACAGTCTATAGGACGTTCTATCAGGGACTTCCCAGCATTAGAACAAAGAAGCTGGGCATGGGGTAGTTAAAAATATAGGGTTTAAAAGCTTTACAAAGTGCACAGATTTCTTTGCGGATGTAACAGAAAAATTGCATCTTGTCCTAAATTAATGCTGACAAATTGGGACAAGATCAGAAGAGGGCAACAAGTATGATCATGGAGAGACTGAATGTATTGTCCTAAGAGGAGAGAGAGAGACTGAAAGTATTGGCCATGTTTAGCCTGGAGAAAAGAAGACTGATGATGAGTGATAAGACAGCATTTTTCTGTTTGAAGGCCTGTCATACAGAGGAGGAGCAGAAGGAGGCTCAAATTACAGGAAGCCAGATTTCAGATGAATATCAGGAAAAACGTCCTAACTGTTACAATAGTACAGCAATGGAACCAGTTACCTTAAGAGTTGGTGATTGCTCCCACACTGGAGGTCTTCAAGAGAAATTTGGTCAACCCCCTGGCAGATATCCTTTGATTTGTATTCCTGCCTTGAGCAGGGGGTTGGGCCTGATGGCCTTCTAAGCCCCTTCCAACATCATGATTCTGTGATTCTAAGTTGGGGGCATGTGCAGTGCAAATCAGTGCCTGGGCTACTAGTGTGTGAGCTCTGCTAATTTCTTGCTGTGCTTTTATGGAGGAAAAAGAAGAGGACGAGGAAAAGATAGAAGAAAGATAGAAGAAAGAAGAGGAAAAGATAGAGGGAGGAAGGACAGAATCAGGGATGAGGCACTGCTGCTACTAGCCTAGCTCTCAAACCAGATGCTGCTGATGGCCATCCATAAGATGAAACCCCACCCCCAAGAATGGTCTAATTCACCCAAATTGTCATTTGTTGAGTTCTAAAAACAGCAGATATGATGCTGAAGAGGGAAGAGTGCACAAGAGTTTATTTGCTTCTGTCTGGACATCTAGGGGGCTCTATGATAATGACTAGCATCTTTTTCAAGATCTTGGAAATAACATCTAACCCCTCTTGATCTAGTGGAGAGGCTGACCAAATCTCTTCTGACACAGTCCGTTGTTAGCGTGACCTCCAGCCCTCCACTCGTGCCAATATTGCCCTCTGTTTCATCTATAGGCTTTATTGGATGGAAAGGGGCGTTGCTTTTTAGGGCACAAGCCACTCTCCTTATCCCCCTGTGGCTCTCCTGCAACCCTCTTCATTACTTATCCAGCTTGATGGAGCGTGGCTATGCATTATTCCCAACAGCTGTGGCCACACAGCTGAGATAATGGGGGAGGGAATCTTGCATGCTCCCCAAAGGTTGCCAGATACCTATGGGGTTTTGGAATTTCCCAGTGCCTTTTAATTGCTTTCATCTTATTCTTGATTTCAAGAGGCAGACTCATTTGCATATGTTTACTCCATGCTGACTTGCAGAAGAGACCAAAATAAATGTCTTTCCTGCAGCCATGGTAACTTCAACTGCTGATTCCCCAGACCATATGAGGTGTCTTTTTCCTAGCAAGAAACCTATCTTTGTATCTTTGGAGACAGCAAGAATTCTAAGTCAAGGACACCCAACCACTTAGAAGTGGTCATCTGCTAATGGGGGAGGGGCATTTGGAACTTGTCTGGACACCAAATGGAAGATATTTCAGATTTTAGGGCACTAGGCAGTCCCCTTTCCTCTCTTACAATGGCTTTCAGCTGACAGTGGAGAAGAACTGCTGCTTATTTCACCCTGTGTGTAAAATTTCAGAACTTCGGTTTCGCCTGGTAGTAAGACATTAATAAGATTATCGGGAGGATAAAATGGCCAGGTGAGTTCACTGGAGGAAATGTAGGGTTATAAAGATTAAAATAGACAACACTAATAAATAAAAATGTTATATATTTATTTTATTTTAAATATTTATATCCCACCTTTCTCCTTAAAAGGACCCAAGATCACAACTCAGGTTTTGTTGTTGCTGCCATTGTTTTGTTTTTGTTTGCTTGTTTTGCATTTTGTTTCCATTTGATCTCACTGTATGTGTCCCATCCACCACCCTAGAGCCATTCGTTTTTGAAATGTCAAAAGAAGTTTTGTTGTTTGATCTCCAAGGCCCTTCAAGAGTATTCAGATCTGATTATGTATATTTGAAGCAAAATTGAAGATCACCCCATGGGTGTGCGTTTATTTTTCTGTTATCAGATGTAATTTAGACAAATATAAAGCTAATCTACCTGGTACAATAAGGTAACCTTATGCAGGATCCATGTGACAAACCCATGCATGTGTCTGTTCCCTAAAAACATGCCACTTATTTTCTCCTGCTAATACCAATATCTATCTATCTATCTATCTATCTATCTATCTATCTATCTATCTAT
>JAHTLZ010000008.1:10968347-11005985 GCA_023846285.1 Phrynocephalus versicolor
ATTTCAGAGATAGGGGAAATTTGCTTAACAGAATCACTTATGGGGTGAATCCGTACAACATAAAAATGGTCGCGATTAGGGATTACTCTGTTTTCAATGCATTCCTATGGGGAATTTGTATAAAGGAATATTTGCTTAACATAATTTCATTTGGAATGAATTAATTCTTTTATACAAGGTACCACAGTATATACAGCCAGGTATATTTAGCAACTCAAACAAGTGTAAGTTTGAATATATATAACAATTGCACAGTTACACTTCTTTTTGTTGATTTGATGATTTTAAAAGATATCTATCTATCCATCTGTCTGTCTGTTTATTTGTATGTCAATATATACATACAGTACATACAATATATAATACATAAATATATAATATACTGTGTGTGTGTGTGTGTGTGTGAGAGAGAGAGAGAGAGAGAGAGAGAGATCTGTTGAACCACTGATGTTCAGTCAGTGTAAGCCACCTATTTCAGAATAAAATAAGGAGACAAGAAGGTAGAAGGTTTTTTGTCATGAAAATTTTAGTACGGAAACACAAGAAGACTTTTTGTATAGTGAGCAGAAGGATTAAGTGTTAAATTCTAAATTAAAAGTGTAAATACTTTGTTTAGCTTTTGGAATAAAAAGTTGGGATATACTGTATGCTGAATAATAAAACAGGGAAGGTTCTCAGCAGTCTCTATTAGATTTCCTTATCAATGTATCATGTTGTCTTACTTAGGATGCCCATTATCGATTTTGTGGTATGCAAGAGTGTCAGGGATTAGTTTACTCCTGCCTCCCCATGAGGTGAATTTGAATCCAGATCTCTTGAGTCCTAGTTGAGCATTCTGTTCACTACACCACACTACCTCAACTTAAGACATTTAGAAATGAGCAGGTACAGTGGCTTCTAGTCCACAGAACCTTGTGAGGACAATGGTTCCCAAACTTGGGTCCCCAGATGTTCTTGGACAACACCTCCCTGATATCCTGGCCGGCATAGCTAGTGGTAAAGGCTTCTGGGAGTTTTAGTTCAAGAACATCTGGGGAGCCAAGGCTGAGTCCAGTAGGACCCCCTTGTCCACAGGATGAGAATCCAGTGATTCACTTCTACCAGGCATCTCCAAACTTCGGCCCTCCAGATGTTTTGGACCACAACTCCCACAGTCTTTTGTCACTGGCAATATAAGCTTAGAATTCTGGGAGTTGTGGTCCAAAACATCAGGAGGGCTGAAGTTTGGACATTATACACAGTTTAAAAATCTTTAAAACATTAAAGGAAAAAAATCCAGAAAAAATGACTTTCACATACTGTATTACCAGAACCAGCAGTTTTAGTTCAGCAAGATTTGAAGAAGCATATAATGCCCACCACTTGCACATACTGTCCTCCCACAATTGCGAAAGCTACAACCATCAAGGGGGGGTCCTGGGGACACTAATAGAGATGGGCATGATCCAAAAACCAAAACCAGGAAATTTGTCAGGAATCACTGGCTCATCAGGTGGGTTCAGGGTTGTCAAAAGTGACGCATGGAAACAACATACATTTTTAGCAATTCTCGGTTTGTTTGTTCTGTTTGTCCATTTTCTCCTCCCCCCCCCAACTTCCTTCTTCTGTCAATCAGAAGCACCAGGGAACAGAGACACCTGGATTGGCACATCAGGCAGAGAAACATGCAGCTTGAAGGGACCTTGTGTATCAAGACGGCTGATAGGGGTCTCTCAAAATTCTGAACCAAAAGCAAACTGGTTCATGGATCATTTTCTCCAAAAGTTCAAATTGTTCATGTCTTGTGGTCTTCAAAGGACCACAAATCACATTTTCCTGGTTCGTGCCCATCTCTAGACACTAGGATCTGCACAACACACAGTTATTGCTCATTACTTGGCCAGAAATGTTACTTTTTGGTACTACTGCTCCAAAAATCACCCAGCCCTGAGAGCTACAAAAATAGAGAGGAAAAGTTCTAAAATCTGATTTTGCTAATATAGCCTACCTTTGTGGAAAGAAAAAGAAGTCGTGTATGTTTGTTTATTTAATGCACTTTCAAACAACATACTAACAAACCCAGGGCACTGCACAATGTTAAAAATAAGATCCTTTAAAATGGGTGTAGGCAACAAAATAACAAGGAAGCAATGATGGAAGAATCAATAAGAATAACAACTAAAATAAAAACAGCAGCTGATAAATACAGACATCAGGGCTTAACAACCCTCGGGCTTACGTGTCCAAAAGCACTAAATCGAGGGAAATAAAACGCCACGAAGGTGTTACAACACAGTATGGATTTGGAACTATGTTTTCCGTCCCATGATGGTTTTGCTTCCTTTTTTTTGGCGCGATCCAGCGGGAAAACGATTGCACAGCTAGAGCCGAGGCTAGTTCCAGGTCTAGCTTCTCCACCTCCCACCCCGGAGCCAGGAGAAACGAATCAATAAAGAAGAGACTGGCGCGCTATCGGTCACCGCCGGTCAGGTCAGCTTCGCACCGACTCCCGCTCGCCTGCGTCTCTCTCCGTCCTCTTCGCCAGCACAGGCGCGCGGGTGGGTGCGTCCGAGTCAAAAATCTCGGGCCACTTTCAAGACTAGCAATTTAATTTCAATCTGCGCTTCGGGAGTCGAAGCCTCTGAAATAAATCTGCTAGGTTTTAAAGCGCTCCAAGATCTGAGGTTCCCCCCCACCCCCGATTCCCCCCACCCCCACACCCGATTTCCTTTGCAAACATGTGGAGAGGCAGACCAGCCCGTCTCCTTCTGGAGCAGATTGCTCGGTGCGCGCGGCAGCATCCAAAGCCTCCGGGTTCCTTCCAGTTGGGGGAGAAGGCGCTCGCGCGCAGTGTGCGTGTGCGTGTGTGTGTGTATGTGGGGGGGGGCCGCTATCTGCTTCTTCTTCTTCTTCCTCCTCCTCCTCCTCCTCCACGCCCAGAGCTCTGCCGGAGAGAAGAGCCACGTGGTGGCGACGCGGGCGGAGGGGCTGGTCGCCCGCTCTCCTCGCTTGCCTTGCCGAGCGTCCTCCCCCCACCCCGGCCCCAGCACACGCACGCCTCGGCGCAGATCGGGGCCCGATCCTTCTCTCCGCCCAGCCGCTGCCCCGCCCAGCCGCTGCTCTTGCGCGGGGCGTGGGTGTGTCTGGATCGGGGCAGGCAGGCGCGGGAAGCCAAGAGGACGGCGGCGGCGGCGGCGAACAATGGAGAGGCGGCTTTGACGCGCGGCTTCTTCTCCCTGCCTCCCCGGCTTGTGGAACGGGGGCGAGCCCGGGCCGCTTCGGTTGGGGCACTCCTCCGCCTTCCTCTCCCGGGGGCTCCCCGTCCAGGAGGCGGCGGCTTGGGCAGGAGGGCGCGCGGCCATGGAGCCGGGCTCCCGCTCCAATCGGGGCACCGGGGCTGCCGGGGGCGGCCGAAGATAACGCCGGACCGCGGGCTCCGGGGCTTTTCCTGTTCGCCTCCCTCCCTTAAGGTCGCCTCCCTCGCGGCGTCTCGGAGACAAAAGGCGCGGCGGCGGCGGCGGCAGCGGCAGCAGCAGCAGCAGGGCGAGCCCTCTCGCCGGGAAAAGAAACGGGGGGGGGGACGGTCCGGGAAGGGAGCAAAAGTCGCGCTTGGCTTGGCGCGATGGGCCAGCCGGACCGGCTCCGGAGACCGCGGCCGCTGCTTGCAGGTGCCCTCTGAGTGGGCTTGTCAACGCCGGCGACCACCTCCACCACCACCTCCACCACTCCCGACGTGGCGGGAGAGGGCGACCATGGGCAAGTGCAACGGCCGCTGCACGCTGGTGGGCTTCTGCTGCTTGCAACTGGTAAGAAGCCGAGCTCGGCCGGACGATGGGTCTTCCTCCCGCTTCACGCCTTCTCGCCCGGTTCTATCTATTGTGTTGGACGGTTGCGGGGCAGGAGGGTTGACCCTGGGGGTGGGTGGGAGGGAGGCTGTTTGCTGTTCTGAGAGGGCATCTGGAGATCTGGCCCTGAGGACAAGCCCCGAGGCTAGCGGCGGGGCGGGGGGGGGGCAGGAGGGAGAAGGTCCACCCAGAACCCCCTCCCACTTCTGTGGCCTGTTGGGGGTGGGGTGGGGGGCGTCAGGGCGGTGGCAGCTGGAACAAATCGAAGTGGGACAGGAGTGAAGAGGTGGGGCGCCTGGGGCAAGAATTTTCTATATTTCACGCCCCTTTAATTGGGTTTTCAATCAAGGGATGGATAAAACACACGCACTAACTCCTTCTGTCAGTTCTTCACTTGCCTTAATAATAAGGACAATCATATGGATGGAAATCTGGAAGTTGGGTCATGGCAACTGGACTTCTTTTCTTGAGAGGCTGAAAGATTTAGCTGCTCATCCAAATAGCTTTGCCAGTCTGAGGGACTTTCCTTCAGACTAACAAAGCTGTTTGGATGAGCAGGGAAAGGTTTCAATCTCTCAAGAAAAGAAGTCCAGTTGCCATGATTAGAGATGGGCATGACCCAAAAAAATTGTTTTTCGTTTTTCGTTTGGTCTTTTAGGGGTCTATTTTGGTTCGTTTTCGTTTTCGTTGGTTTTTGCCGCAATTTTTCGTTTTCGTTTTGTTACCTAACGAAACCGAAAAACAAAAACGAAAAATTTCTGTTTCGTTAGCATTCTTTTCAGTTCAATGTGTTTGCCGCAACGAAAACGAAAAACACAGCAAAATTTCGTTTTCGTTTTGTTTTTGAAATGAAAAAATGAAAACGGAAACGAAAATTCCGCTGAGTCGTGCCCATCTCTAGCCATGATGACTCAACTTCCACATAAACTCAACTGGATGACTAGGAATCTTCACAGACATAAGGATGGAAAGTAAAAGTAATAGTTGGCATCATCTGGAAACCAATAATGTGAATCACAGAGGAGGTCCTTTGTGCTATTTGAAATTCCTCATTCCATCCGACCTGTTTGTGTGAACATGGACCAGCAGCAATGGCCCTAGAGGGATTCAGGGTGGTTTCTTTCCTAGTCCTCTTATGTATAGATCCCTGATATTTCCTTCTCATCCAGAAACAAGGGGACATCAGGGTGCTGTGATGGTACAGGTGCTAGAGCTGTAATAGTAAAAAACTAGTTCTGTAAGTTGTTCTTAATGCATGTTCAGTGGCACTTCAGACTCCATTTCATTCAGTAGCAAAGCATGTGTTTACAGGACCACGAGCACTCTGGGCAAGTTAGGTATTGTGGGTCACAGGTCATGTGCCTCCATGCAATGTGTGGGTGGTGTAGGGCACATGGGCGAGGTGGGAGAATCCCCCAAGTGGAGCCACAAAGTGGCCATGGAGCTGCTTGAGCTCGACACCGGCTGCGGTGCCAATGGGCCCATTGGTCCCTGGCCGCTCAGACTCAGAGCACCAGGAGGGGAAAGTGCAACGAACTCCCTGTGAGAGTGTTCTGAGTGAGGTGGCCTATACACCCTAAGAATTTTGCACCCAGGGCCACCCCTCCCCTGACAATGTAACACTGTTTGTGTAAAAAGGTAAAGGTTCCCCTCACACATGGGTGCTAGTCGTGTCGGACTCTACAGGTCGTGTTCATCTCCGTATTCAAGCCAAAGAGCCAGTGTTGTGCAAGTCCATGTCCACGTGGCCAGCATGGCTGCAAGGAAACACTGTTTCACCTTCCTGCTTTTTTATGGTGGTACCTATTTATCTACTTGCATTTAAATGCTTTCAAACTGCTAGGTTGGCAGGAGCTGGGGTTATCAGCGGGAACTCACTTTGCTGCATGGCACCCGGGATTCGAACCACTGAGCTACTGACTTTGCAGCCAACAATTCTTGGAGCCTTAGCCCGCTGAGCCACCATTGTTTGTGTAGTACATGTTTAATTTCCTCCTGCTTCCTCATCATCCCCCCTTTAACTTTCCTGCCAAAAGAGCCATTTTGGATTAGGAAACTGGAAATGAAGAAAATGGATCAGGAACTGAAGAAGCAGAAGCATATTCTTGTTGCTGTGCATAATAAGTTGCACTAAAGTAAGCTCATTTGAATTAATGGAAGAGCAGACTCCCTAAATATCCATTAATTCAATAGGCCTACTCTAGTGCTATTTACTACACTCAGACAGAATTTCAGCCATTAGCTTTCATTCTGCTGATGCAGTCATGATGAATAGGAGAAGTTTTCTTCTGAGGTTATGCCTGTCAGACCTCATTTTGGGAAGAAATTTGGGAATCTAGACACGGTGTATGTTCAGAACTGCAGCTGGAATGCTTGCTGGTGCTACTTTGGCGTTTCACATGCTTTAGTTCTGCTTACTTACTGTGTTTACAAAAACACCCTTTAAAGATTTATATTGTTTAAAGAAAGAAAATACAAAAGCTCACAGTGAAAAAAATTGTTATGCTTTAAATTACAACAACATTTTGTCCTTGTTTCTCTTTGTTTCCTTTCTCCCTTTTATTCTTGTTTACATGTAGGAAATGTTACTGTTTCTCAGCACTTGTGTCTATGATGTTGAGTGGTCATGCATCAGCCCAAAAGCAGTGTTCTGTTTCATACTACTATTGAAGATCCACAAGATCTTCAGGTACTGTGTACAGACAGCTAAATTTTACTATGTAGAGAGAGACGAAAATTGATGATAAGTTTTAAAACAAAAATAAATATCCAGTGAGAAGCATCCATCCAGGTTGGAGAGATAGGCAGGATATCTCTCAGTGACATTTGCAAGGAAACGAAAGCAGGTGAAGACATCTGCTTGGGAATACCCTGAAGTCAATGGTGAGCCGCTGTGTGAGACAGAATGCCGGACTGGATGGGCTGTGGCCTGTTCCAGCAAGGCTGTTCTTATGTTCTTAACCCCTTTAAATTCAAATCCAAGAAAAATGCTCTGTATTTCTTTCCCATGAAAGAAGCACTTGCATTCCGCTTCTGTCTGTGTCCTTCCTAGACTTAGGTGGGATATTGTGTCCGAAATATCTGTCATGGTTTCATCCTGTCTTTTCACCTGCAAGTATCTCAGGAACTGTATCTGGTTCCCTTTAACAATTATGTGTTCCTCTCTGCACCTAGGCTAGGAAGTAGCATTCAGAAAGAAACCCTGGTCCATCAGGTTTTTCTTTGGCCATGCAGTGGCTGCATTCAGACGTACAGCTAAACCACAGTGCGCATTATAGGTACCACAGTTTATCCAGAGTTTAACCACAAATTGCAGTCTGTTTGCTTCACTAAACTATGGTTTGTCAGGGTTCAGACACAGTGGGTAATTGCATACTGTGAAAATTGGAAATGCATGCTTTAAAAACTACTCGTAGCTGCATCGGAAGAGCTAGAGTTCTTCTAAGGCAGAGTTGGGAAAACATTTACAGGAAGCCAGCTGTCAGTTGGATATCATGAAGAATTTTCTAAATTGTTAGGGCAGTTCAGCAGTGGAACCAATTACCTCAAGTGGTGGTGAGTGCTTTGGAGGCATTCAAGAGAAATTTAGACATCCACTTGCCAGATATCCTTTGATTTGTATTCCAGCACTGAGCACTGGGTTGGACGTGATGGCCTTTAAGGCTCCTTCTGACTTCATCATTCTGTGATTCTATGATTTATAGACCTCAAATTCTTTCTGCTGGCATGGCTACTCACATTGCTGGCTAGGGGATTCTGGGCATTGTAGTATAAAAAGTGACTTTTCTAAGCTCATCTCGAGGGTACATCAAACTGGGCTGCAGATTAGCATTAGGAATTGAAGTTTTGCAGATAAAAGAAATTCCAGTTCCACAATTCCATGGGAATGCAGTCAAGCAGCAGAAGGGAGAGCAGCTGTAGGGGCTCAATCTGTAGGGACTCATTTCCCCATGCAGCCTTGTGAGTCACAGGGAATCCTCACAACTTGCAAAGTTGTGGCCAGGCAGCTTCCAGAGGCAAGAAGGAACAGGGTGGGAGTGGTGTGAAGGTAAGAGGACTAACGGCCTGCTGAATTCTGGTGCCTGGGAGTTTCTTTTTCTGGAATGTCCCAGACACCGTTTAACTTTGCTGTCCTGCTTCCTGGTCTTTGCTGCCAAAGGGTGTCCCAGAAACATGCAAGCAGTGATAAGCCTTTAAGGAGCGGGAAAGTATATATCCTGGGTTTGCAGGCAGCCCAAACAACACTTACCTGTGGCATCCTTGTGAACCAAGAAGGTCTAGGCTGAGGTCAGTAGATCAAGATCAGTAGCCAGCCGAGATAATGAGTGCATGAGAGGGAAAGCACAAGCCACAATGATTCCTAGTCCAAGGCATTTGGGGCATTGCAGGAAGGAATTTAACAACAAGGTTTGGAAAGCTCAAGTTCTAATTGGGGTCACAGCCCTGAGGTTTTGGGAGCTGGTTACATACCTGCTCTTGCTGCTGCTCCAGATGGGACTGGTGTTACTGGCAGTTCCACCCGAGGCTTCTGGAGAATTCTGGAGATAGAGGGGAAATTTGCTTAACAGAATTGCCTATGGGGCAAATCCATACAACATAAAAATGGTCGCGATTAGGAATCTGTTTTCAATGCTTTCCTATGGGAAATTTGTATAAAGGAAAATTTACTTAACAGTTTCATTTGGAACAAATTAATTCCTTTATACAAGGTACCACTGTACTTGATACTAAAAGGAAAGAAGCTTTATTCTTAGGAAAGGGTAAAAACAAAAAAGTCTTGCAGGACTGGAGAAGCCAAAATTATATAAGGCTGCTCTAAGATTATAGGTCACACTTGCGTATATTTATAAGGTTGCAGAGACAGAATCAGCAAGTAGCAATCCACAGATGGATTTTGTTTTCCCCACCATTTTCGGTTCCAGTAATTCCTACTTTTTGTAGTTCCATGTAAATTAACAAGTTGTTCTTACATATAAGTGCTTGTGATGTCTGAAATATGTCATTCAATTACAAATGGACCTCTCTGCTTATGGTAACCCCCATGCAGTATCCTGTTGTGACAATGTGTTGTTTCTGAGTTCTTTTGAAGTTTTAAATTCCTTGTATTTTTGGAGTGCTGGGACAGAGTATTCCATTGTTATCAAGGGTCCTTAGCTACTTTGGCCTTCTAGCTGGCTATCTTTTCTAGGAAGGAAAACATCTGTGATAACTATTTTCTCACGAAGGAGTCTTTTTAATATGGAGACTCTTTGGTTGAGCCTTAGCAGTGAGATATGCCGTGTGAACCATAGGGAAGATAGGAAATAAATAATAATACTGTATAGGATATACTGTCTGAGGAGTTTCACTTTTCTTCCAATGGGTTCACAGCATTGTCAGTTCTCCCCCCCCCCATTTTATGTTCACAACAACCCTTTGAAGTAGAGCACATCAATTTGGGTCATGAAAGTTAAAGAGGTGAATACAACCGCCCCAGTTCAGTGTTCAGCATTTGCTGTTTATCAAGACTTTCATCACGACTAATAGGGCTTTCAAGGTACTGCATGAGATATTGTATTTAAGGAGGGTTTTACCAGTTCCACTCTCCCAGTCAGTTTCCATGCCTGAGTGTTGGTTTAAATCCAGCTCCTTGTACATCACTGTAGCCACTATACCACACTGGGTACCGGTAGCACTGTAGATCTCCAGATTTCTGGACCACTGACTTTTTATGGTTGGATTTGATCTCAATTCTTCTCTGAACAGTTAGTTCTGTAGTCCAAAAGGTAATTTTCCAGTCTTTGGTTTCATCAGTCTATGTAGTCTTATTCATGAATTGTGAATACCTTACAATATCTATGGTGCAAGGAGCAGTGAGATCTTACCCATAGCCCACCCCAAAGTTCTGTTGTTTTCCCAGCTCTGCACTCAGCACAAAGTTTGGACTCATGTTCACTTTTATGCTCTTCAAATGGCATATGAAGTCTTTAAGGAGTTTTGGTTCTGGAGAACCTCATCTACGTATTTGAATGGAGCGGGCATTTTGTTTGGCTTTGTTCTGATCTTGGTATCACCCCCCCCCCAAATATCAGGTCATAGTTGGACTGTTGTCAGTAGCCATGTGGTGGCTTGATTTGTTGTATTTTTTACATGTCTTCTGTCTTGAGAATTAGAAATGTGCCTGAAGGAGGAGCATACCACCCATTCCTGGTTTCAGATACATGAGTGTTTGGGCAGAACTTTTTTAGTGGTGGCACTGTAATTTTGCAATATGTTATCCAAGCTGGCCCACAAGCTGAGATTGGAAATGTTACTTGTGGGGACCACAAAACTAATATTGGAGCTTTGCTTCCAAGGTTGCATGATGTTTATGCTGTAGGAAAGGTAGAGGGGTGGAAGAATTAATCCTCTTCACTTGTAGTTTTTGAAGCTCTCAAACTATATGGTGGATTGCTGAGGATTCCAAATTAGAGATGGGCACGAATAAAAAAAATGGCATTTCGTTTGTCGTTTGGAGGGTCCGTTTTGGTTCGTTTCTGTTTTTCGCGAATTTTTGCAAAAAACTCCTTTTCGTTTTCGTTCGTTTCGTTACCATTTCATTACCATTTATTTCAATTTTTTGTGATTTTTTAAAGGATTTTAAGCAATTCACTTGTATTGCAGTAACGGAAACGAAACGCACAACAAAATTTCCGGTGTCTCTGTTCATTTTGTTTCATTTTAGAGACAAAATTTGTTTGTCGGTTCGTTACATAACAAAACGAAAAAAACGAAAACGGAAACGAAAAATTGTTCGTTTCATGCCCATCTCTATTCCAAATAGTCAGAGCTGAGCTGTTGAATCCTTCTCTTATATATTTCTGGAATTTGGTTGATTCGCTTTGTTAGCAGAGTATAAAGTACCACAGACCAGCATAGGGAAAGTGTGAAGGAAACATAGCTAAAGACCCAAACTTCCAACCCAACCCCCTTGCGTATAAGAAGCCGCTCTACATCTGGCTGAAGGTTAAAAAAAGAGGGAATAGCTATTTACAGTTAATCTCGAGTTACAGTCAGAAGACTAAAATAATTAAAGGAATTCCAGCCTTACTCATGTGAGAGACTAGCTCCTGCCACACGGCCAAAGAAGAGGTCATGGACAGTGATTTCATGTCTGCTTTCATTAGAGATCAGGAAAGAAAGAAAAGATGAACACCCTACAGAAGTAGAGACAGGCAGGAAGAAGAGAGTGAGTTGTCCGATGCCTGGGAAAACGAGACATTACTGATAGAAAAGGTAAGCAATCACCTAAGCCCATGAAAGTCTCTCAGAGTTCTAAAGTACCTTTTTCATTGAAAGTTAGAGTTAGTAACCATGCAAGATTGTTATTTTTCTCCAACATCTTCCTCCGTGGCAATGGAACAGTGTGGTTCTCTGCTCTGAAGACAGCAGGTTAGTTTAAGAGTCACACAGGGTGGGCCATGTGGCACACGGTTCTCTCCTCCAAGAAACAGCTTGCTGCTACCTCCCAGCATCTGTTGCTTGAGATGACTGCCTTACCACACAACTGGCCCTATTCCAACTTCTGGTCTCCCAGCAACTGGTATTGAGAGGCCTGCTAGCTTTGCTGCCTGGAGGCTGGACACAGCCCTTGTTACAAGCAGCCGGTGGATAGACCACTGTGGCAAGTTCACTGAGTGTGTGATCCCTTTGAACACCTGCTCCTCCTATGGTGAAGACCGTTGTCTCCCAAGTACTGCATGACCCAATCTATTGTAATCTCTTTAAAGCTATCTTTGTGAGTATCCGATTTGTCAGTGCCGCAGCTTCTTTTCTGTGGTGTTGGTTGTGGTGGATAATTGGAAACGTCTCTGATTTTGCACCTCATGCAACATTTTTCTGACTCACCAACTGACTCACCCCAGCCTCAAAGTTCTGTTGCACTGCAGAGAGTTGACACGGTGGTGCTTGTTCTTGATTTTCCTCAGGGAATTGTACGCAGCTGGGATGTTGTGCTTGTTTTTTTCACAATTAACATTTTAAATACTTAAACTTGAGGTAGCTTACGCTGATGCCTTTCGCCTTTCAAATTATGTTTTCAAAAAACATCCTTTTTTGAATCCCTTGAAATGTTATGTGAAGAGTCACATCCCCTTCACTTATTCTTGCAGCTTGGGAAATTAAAACAAAACTCAGTGTCAGTGACAAATGCTATTCCGGGTTTTCTAGTCCCTGGATCTACATGTGTGCTCCAAAGTGGAGGTTTCAGCAGTGATCAGTTATGCTTTCCCGAAACTCTGTTGCGTAAAAAGTGGGGGGAGGGGACACCTTCCTTTTCAGTCAGAATTTTGGCAGCAGAGCTGACGGAAGATCCTGGTCATTCCTTATATGCCTGAAGTGTCTGAAAAGCTTAAAAGGATTGTTGGCAAACACCACATCCCTGTTTACTTCAAACCCACAAACACACTAAGGCAGAGATT
The DNA here is from genome assembly GCA_023846285.1 of Phrynocephalus versicolor. Lineage (NCBI taxonomy): Eukaryota > Metazoa > Chordata > Lepidosauria > Squamata > Agamidae > Phrynocephalus > Phrynocephalus versicolor. The sequence continues at coordinate 10,980,610 of JAHTLZ010000008.1, forward strand.
CGTCCACCCAAAGGATCCGGCACCAAAACACAAGAGGAGCAATATAGTATATACCAGTGATAGCAAACCTTTTAGAGACCGGATGCCCAAACTGTGATTCAAAACACACTTTATTTTGCAAAGTGCCAAAACAGCAATTGAACCTGAATACAGGTAGCTGTGAAGGGTTGATGTCGGGTGCCCACAGAAAGGGCTTCGAGTGCCACGTTTGGCACCCGTGCCATAGGTTCGCCATCACTGGTATATACAGTCCAATGCAGTAAGGAGTGTGTAGACCTCTACTTTGGAGAAACTAAACAGCCATTAGACAGGAGGATTATTGCCAATGGTTCTGAAATTACCATCCCCCTGCATATATTAGCTGTTTGTTTATATTCCTCTTTGGTGCATTTCCCATTTTTCCATTCCTTGTACTTGCTTTTCTTTATAGTTAGCTGAGCTGAAAGTTCTTTAGTAAACCATTGTGGTTTCTTTAGACCTCTCCCATTTTTTCTTCTTGTTGGAACAGTTTTAAATTGTGCCTTTAATATCTCGCTTTTAAGGAATTCCCATCCACCTTGGACTCCCTTCTCTTTCAGTGTGTCGGTCCATGGAATCACAGCCAATAATTCCCTAGGTCTACAAATAATGGCTTTCTTAAAAGTCCAGGATTCTTGTCTGACTATGCTTAGCTTCACCTTCCAACTTGTGAGTCAGTTTGTAGGTGTAAACACAGAGCAGTGTACTTTGAGATGAAAGAGCAAAATGGAGTGCAGTCAGACCTTGGGAACATTACCTTTTTGAGGTACAGTTATAAGAACCCACCAGTTAGGGGGGCTACTACTAGAACCTCCCTTATAACAAGTGAGACTGATCATCCATCTTTCCTAGTATTGTCAACAATGACAGGCAGCAGCTGTCCCAGATTCAGGAGGATTCTTGCCTTGCTCTCCCTAGAATTCCGTAGTGTTATTTGGTGGCTTTGCATCCATCTATTAACCAGCATAGCCCTGGTCAGTGTCCAGAACAGTTGGTGGGTATTCACCTTGTATTGGATTGGGGCATATATCCCAAATGGCATAAGAAGTAGCCCTAGTTTAGGGTTCTTCAGGTCAGTGGCTATTCTGCTGAGGATTCTGGGAGTTGTATTCCAAAACAACATTTCTAACCTGTGTTTGGAACCAGTTCAAGGAATTTCCATGAAATGGAAAACAAAATGTCATTAAGCAATGAGTTTTAAATAAAGTTATCCAAATGCATATTGGAGTTGTTACAAATTTCAATCGTTCCATAGAATGATAGAATTATAGAGTTGGAAGAGACCTCAAGGGCCATCTAGTCCAACCCCCCGCCATGCAGGAACCCCATCACAGTACTCCTGACAAATGGACAATCTAGGCTCTGCTTAAAAACCTCCAAAGAAGGAGACTCCACCACCCTTTGTGGCAGCATATTCCACAGCTCTAACTGTCATGAAGTTCTTCCGATCCATCAGTAATCAGTAGTTCCTTCCCTGCCTCTGAATTCAAAGAGCCTTAGCTCTCTGCTCAGTGCTTTTTTGTTTCTCAGTAATCTGTTTGAAGTAGCGTCTGTTGAAGTCTGTTGCTCAGATTAGTCATGTTAGTTTGCTGTTTGATGATGTGTTCTGTTGTAACAGAACCTTTAAATTCTTTCTACTATTAATTTCTGTGTGTGTTGCTAAGCCTGTAAGCATCAGTTAATGAGAAACGAGTGGTCTGTTCTGAGGAACTTGAACTATTCTGCTCTGTAAATCCCCGCACTTTTGCTGTACAACATGAGGAGTTTAACCAGAAATTCAAAACTCTGCAGCATTAGGGAACTTTAAGACCATTGATAGTGTGTATTATTTCTTGTCATAGGGAGGAAATGGCAGACATCATAATATTTTCTTCTCCCCCCTTTTAATTATAGGCAATATGCACAATTAAAAATGCATGTTCCATGTTATATCTGTGCCGTTTCTCCTCCCTGTTTGCATTCTCTTATGTATGGGCAACCCAGTGTTGTAAAACATGGCACAATGGGGGACAGATTCACAGCAGGAGGTGAAATTTTTAGTGGTACATTTTGAGTGCATTTTTCATAGTGGTAGCAATCTCACACATGGGAGCAGTAAGGTTATTGCTGATTTCAGCGGTATGTGGATTGCACCAATAGTGGTTCTAATATAATTTTGTTTTATATGTCCAATATTACAGGAAGTGTATCCTGTAGCTGTTACAGGTCATTGAGCTGCCTAGCCAACTGAGCACTTGAAAGGCTGAAAATATACAGTAAACCCAGGTCAGACCAAGAGGAAACCTGTGATAATGCAGTAGAGTAGCTTCCAGGATCTACATTCATAGTAGTAGTTATGTGTTGTCTAGTTGTTTCTGACATGGTAACTCTTTCCAGGATATTCTAGCTTTAGAGTACTCAGAAGTAACTTCCCATTCTCGGTTTACTGGGAATGTTCTAGGACCCTGCATCTTGACTGAGGGCACAGTGTTTGGCTCTTCTTCCCCTATTTGACACAGCGGGGAACTGAACTCTTGACCTCTGACTCTACAGCCAGATATCCAACTCACTGAGCTGTGCAGCCAGCTGTTTGCCATAAATTGAAATTGACGTGATGGCACATAACACACAGGTCCCTTAGGCCTGGAGAATGGGGCCACTCTTCATTTCAGGAGTAGGGGATTTGGGGATGAGCAGCTATGATGGCCTTCAGGTTCTATCAGCCCTCTGCAGGATGGCCAGTAGCAAGGGATGGTAAGCATCTAGACATCCAAACGCACAGTTCTGTATTTTCCTGTGCCACTTCTAATGTCCATTCTTGCCTTGGCCTGCTGAGTGCTGGGTTTCTCTCTGGATCCTGCACGGTGCATCATTTGGATAACCCTCCTGCTGATCACCTGGCAGTGCAGGTGGCTCTGCGTGATGAAGCTGCTGCCAGCAACGGTTCTAGAAACCCTCAGCAGCCTCCAAGGGACAGTGAAACTGTCGGTTAGGAGGTCAAATGGTTGGACTCAAGTTTCCTTTTCCAGGTAGAGTGTGGGTTTCTGGGCAAGCAGGGTGGGATTGGGGGTGGAAGCAGGCAGCCTGAATTCTTCTAGATGCGGGTTTTCAATTACACAATTAAATGCACAATTAGGTATAATTACCAGTGCTCAGGAGCCGAGACTGTTCATAATGGGCATGTAATCTACTGCAGTCACTGTTTAGGCTGCTCAGCCCCTTCTCCCAAATGATTATGGAATGCTTCCATATTTGCATTGTTGCCATGGAAACCATGTTGGGAGCTGACAAATGGCATTTTTTTTTGGGGGGGGTGGAAGGTTGTGGGATTTCATTGCTGGATAAGGGGAAAGCAGCCACACATGAAGGGGAGTGGGGTGAACACCGTGGGGAGGGCAGTTTTAAGGCAGCGGGCATGGGGAGCGCCTGAGGAAATCTGGAAGCAAAATCAGGGTGAGGCAGGTGGCCTAGGAAGCAGTAGGGAGAAGGCATAACAGGTCTGATATTCCTTAAACGCTTAGTATTCTGCCTTTTGATGGTACCTTGGAAGGATTCCAGTACAATACTATAAAACAATAAACATTTTAAATTAATAATAACAATAACAGAACAAGAGGCAGTAGACCAAAGCCCATTTATCTTGCATACAGGAGAAAGTTTATGGCCTATTGTTCTCTCTGGCATACAGTACTAGCTTCTAGCGACTGCTAATTTCCAGGGCTGTGGAGTCGGTAGATAAATGTTCCGACTCTGACTCTGACTTCGACTCCTAAGTTTTTTGTACTTCCAACTCCAACTCCGACTCCAGATACCCAAAATTTCCTCCGACTCCTCGACTCCGACTCCGACTGTGGAGTTGGTAGATAAATGTTCCGACTCCGACTCCGACTCCTAAGTTTTTTGTACTTCCGACTCCGACTCCGACTCCAGGTACCCAAAATTTACTCCGACTCCGACTCCTCAACTCCAACTCCAACTCCACAGCCCTGCTAATTTCTAATCCAATGTGGAAGCTTTATATTGGACTTTAATTATTATTTCTTCTTCCATTTCAACCTCTGAAGCCTCCTCTGGACTTAAGATCATGTGCAGAGGCCCCTCCTTTTTAGCCCTACCAACATCACAGGTACGTTTGGTGAGGACACAGGAGAGAACCTTCTCTGATGTTTCACCCAGACTCTGGAACTCCCTCCCATAGGAGGCCATGATGGTCCCATTGTTGCTGTCCTTCTTCAAGTAGATTAAAAGCGTTATTTTCACACAGGTTATTCATTAGCTGCAAACCATCTAGGAGAGGTTTTTAAATGATATGGTTGCATTTTTTCCTAAATCTGATTTAATGTTGCTTTACCTAATATTCCTAATGTAATATTAATTCATTTAATATTTGAAAAATTAACTGTTTTTAGGTTACTATTGTGCTTAAATAATGTAAACCGCCTTGGATCCTTTTTAAAGAGAAACATGGGGCAAAAATAATTTAAAGAAATAAATATGCTGCCATGATAGTAAACACAAAGGTTGTGGTTGTGTGCATCTTTGAGAGGAGAGAGCAGGGGAGGGAAGGTGAAAGTATGTTACGGTGAACTAGGAACACTTTAGTTTAAGCACAGAATCCTCCGACACCAGTGTTGTGTCCTATAGTTGGCTTTCACAGTAGCAGCAAGGGACACCTCTATTTAGTAGAGTATTGGTAACTGAGTGGGAATGCTTTGTGGTGATGTGAAGCCTATCCAGAGACTGAAAGAAAGGTTTGCCTTCTACTCCATTAGCTGCTTGCAACAGAGTTTAGAAATGTTGTGTGTGTGCGTTGTTTTATGTGTGTAAATAAGTACTCCCAACTTTGGCTCTGCACCCAGATGCCTAAACCACTGAGCTATGTGGCCAGCTGGACCATGATTTATATAATGTTAAATGGCTAGATCAGAGAGTTACATATCTGGCAACAGACTGAAAGACTGGGAGTTCAGTTCTTCACTGTGTGTTCCAGGAGAGCGAGTCTGTGAAGCCTTGGGCAAGCTGCACAGTCTTACAGTCTTGTTTCTTTGTTTGCATTTTTATCCTACCCATCTGGTGGCCAGGCCTCTATTCTGGGCAGCTCACAAAATAATACTGTAACATAAACATATAATCATAGGCATATAATAAAACCAAAAGAACAATGTAATAGAACTTCACAAAAAGAAAGCCAAATCTCTGCATATAAAATAACTGACAGATATTCTAGAGTACATGGTTAGAGGTGATCATAAACAAAATTAAACCGGGTTAAGGCTATGAAAGGCCTGTGTGAAGAACCATGTTTTGAGTTGTTTTCTAAAGCCAAGGAAGGAAGGGGACAGTTGTATCTCTTTTGGGAGAAAGTTTCATAATAATGTGGCCACCGCAGGGAAGATCTGGTTTTGAATTGTTGGTAGGTCAGGTGGTTGTTCTGAAGGAGAAGCTCTCAGACAGGTAGCAAAATCCTAAGCCATAAGCACCTTGAATCTGGCTCAGATGCAGGCAGGTGGCCAGTGCAAGTGTGCCAGGACAGGTGATATATGATCATATTTTAATGTTCCTGACACTAACATGGCTGCTGTGTTTTGCACTTGCACCAGCTTCCTAATTGCCTTCAAGGGCAGCCCCGCATAGAGAGCATTAGAATAATCTTACCTCCAGATTACCACCACAGGAACCAGTGTTGTTGGGGTCTTCCTGTTGAGGTGAACGTGACAGTGGGCCAGGATGACCTCAGAAGAAAGGAATGGTAAACCACTTCTGAGTAATCTACCTTGGAAACCCTGGAATGCATTGCTCGATGCTTTGCATAATTTCTACTTCACAGAATGGTGACCCCTTTCTTTCTAAATGGATGACAGATGACCTCACTAATCTGTTGGGATTTTTGAGAGTGTCAACAAGCATGTGGATAAGGCAGATCTGGTTGACATTGTTTATATGGACTTTCAGAACGCTTTTGACAAGGTCCCGCACCAAAGGTTCTTGAATGAACTTGCCAGTCATGGAATCAAGGGACAGGGCTTGTCTTGGATCAGCAACTGGCTAAGGGACAGGAAACAGAGGGTAGCACTAAATGGACACTTCTCCAGGTGGAGGGAGGTAAAGAGTGGGTCCCCAAGGTTCGGTACTGGGACCCTTGCTTTTCAACCTCTTCATAAATGATCTAGAATAGGAGTAAACAGTGAGGTAGCCACATTTGCCGACAACACTAAATTATACAAGGTAGTAAAAACAGAGAGATCGTGAGGAGCTCCAGAAGAATCTCTTGACACTAGGGGAGTGGGCAAACCAGTGGCAAATGAGCTTTAACATTAGCAAGTGCGGAGTGATGCACCTTTCGGCAAAAAACCCCCAATTAATTTATAAGCTGATGGGGTCTGAACTCTGCAACAAACCAGGATACATTTCAGTCGGTCTTCAAACAACCCAGTGTGCCACAGCAGTGAAAGAAGCAAACTCAATGCTAGGGATCATTAGGAAGGGTATAGAAAATAAGTCAGCAAGTGTCATTTTGTCTATTTATAAATCTATGGTGAGGCCCCATCTAGAGTATTCTGTACAGTTCTGGTCACCATATCTCCAGAAGGATATTATGGAAATGGAAAAAGTGCAGAGGAGGGCAACCTGAATGATTAGGGGACTGGAGCACCTCCCTTACCATCTGAGGCTGCAACAACCGGGGCTCTTCACTCTTGAACGACAGTGCCTCAGAGGTGACCTGACTGAAGTTTTTAAAAAATCATAAACGGTATGGACAAAGTAGGTAAGGAAAAACTGTTTTTCCTATTGCACTACACTAGAACTGGGGGTACTTTTGGGATAGATCTCAAGCAAATAAGAGAAAGTATTTTTTTTACCCAAAGGATCACCTTCCTGCCAGAAGCAGTGGTGACAGCTGTCAGCCTTGACTGCTTTAAGAAAGGATTAGACAAGTTCATGGAGAACAAGGGTATCAATGGCTATCACTATGGATACCTAAGGACAAACTCCTGGTTGGAGAGATAGGCAGGATATCTCTCAATGCCATTTGCAGGGAATCGTAAGCAGGTGAAGACATCTGCTTGGGAATACCCTAAAGCAAATGGTGAGCCACTGTGAGACAGAATGCCGGACTGGATAGGCTGTGAGGCTGCTCTTATCTACTTATGAGTCCTAGTCAAACAGATTGTCCAACATAATAAACCAAAATAGCATTGCAGATAGAATGTGCTAGATGCCCTCAGTAAAATAGACTCCCTCTCCAAAGGCTGGTGTGTGACATTGTTCTGACTTCAGAATGAAAATGAATCCATAAAGCATGATGTTCCTGTAGAGTAAGGGATACAGAGCCAAGGGGAATAAGGGGTGTAGTGCACCTTGATATTGTCCTAGAGAGCAATCAAGAGTAAAAAAGCATCCCTGCAGGCATTTGCTTCCCATAGTTTTTTGTCTGGCACTCTTTGATCCAGGAGTTCCTCCCTATTAATGCTTGGGAAAATTAATCTGCAGTTTAAGTCAAGTTTAATTGTCTGCATCCGAAATGCAGGTACTACAGAAGGAAAAGAATTAGGAAATACAACAATATTTGAAGGACATTAAGCAATCAGCTTGACTCTTTGCATCATGATTACTTTTCTATGACAATACCAAGTTACGTAAGCAGGATGCGTCTGCTGGGAGATGTAATTTTAACAACATCCTAAGGACTACATGTGTCTGATCCATGACCTATGGGATAATTGTAGAGGAAGCACTCAAGATTTTTGGAGGTTGTTACTGTAAATTTCTGGAAGGCCACACGTGTGCCACCCTTGAGTCAGACCTTATTTATTATTTATTTAAAATATTTTACCCCATCTTTCTCCTTGAAGATGGGGTAAAAGGAGAATATATAAAAGTGGAGACAATGAATATACAGGAGTGGTTAATACAGTAGGACCCCAGTATCCACTGGGGATTGGTTCCAGGCCTTCCCATGGATAACAAAATCCATGGATAAGAGAGAACACCAGAAAAACCCGAAACAGTTGTTTTGTGACAGTAGCTTGCTTTATGGCTGCTATTTTGTGACAGTAGCTTGCTTTATGTCTGCTGTTTGTGACAGTAGCTTTTTTGCGGCTGCTGAATTATTTATTTAATTTTTTCCTCTGCCAGCCATGGATAACTGAATCAGTGTTTAATGAATTAGTGAATACGGGGGTCCTACTGTACATTAAACACAGTATTTCAAATTAGGAACACTGAATACCATCTTGCATAATTAAAAAGACAATATTAAAGCCAAGAACAATAAGTAAACAAACATAGAAAATGCCATTCTGAGAGATGGGAACCAGACAAATGGAAAACACAGGTGGTACTTAGTTGTGTGCTGTCTCTTTTGGATGAATGATTGGCATCCTGTGTGATCTGGGGGTTAGAATTCTGTACGGGAATTTGGAAAAATCCAGAATCTAGCCTTTGCTGAGGCACGAAGCTCACATGCTTAACTTTGCGCCACTTTCTCTTCCTTGATTGGTTTCTCAGCCTGACTACCTCACAGGGTTAGTCAAGGGGAAGGAAGAGAACCAGTTGAACTGGCTTGAGTTCATTGAACAAATATGGTATATAAATGTGAAAGATAACATGTGATGAAAAAAATTGTAATGTGGTTAACAGAAATCCCTCGTAATATGCATAATAATGTACACACATACTGCAATCCTTGTAGCCATTCAGTCATGTCCAACTCTTGCTCACTTTGTGGATCAATGCTCTCCACGCCTTAGTGCAGTCGTGGCGAACCTTCGGCCCTCCAGACGTTTTGAACCACACTCCAACAGCCCTTTTTCATTGGCAATCTAGGCTCGGAATTCTGGGAGTTGCAGTCCAAAACTTCTGGAGACCTGAAGGTTCGCCACCACTGCCTTAGCAGTTAATGAATATTTTCACCAGCTTCATGTGTATGTTCTCTTGAGACCATGATACAGTAATTTGAGTTCTATCCCAGGTTCTGTTTTACACATCTTGCCAGCCTGTAGAGCAGAGCTGGGGAATGCTTGATCGTCCCTTGCCTCTGATTGTGCTGGAGGATCTAAAATCGCCCAACTCCTAAAAAGTGTTGGGAAGACCCCTCTTCCCTCAGGTACCTTGGCATAGTCCTGTGTTGCAGCCTCATGTACACAGAGAAGAAGGCTGAGCAGAGATGGGAACAGTTTTCCCAGCTTGCAGTCCCATTGTGTCTCAGAACAAGAAAAGCCACTGGGATCAGGGGATTGCCAGTCTTTCATTTCTTCTTATGTATATTCTTTGTAGTGTGCTTCCTATGGGATAGCTAGCTTACTCAAATCCCTAGTTGTTTGAAGGCTGATGCTGCTTTCTTTGCTGAAGCAGAAATCTTGATTCTAAGATTAGCACATGACATCTCTTTGGTGGATCCAGAAGGTTCATTAGTTTGGAAGTGTCCATTTCCAGTGCAGCTTAATTAAGTGAGATCCCCACCGAGCCCAAGGCATATGGCAAATAAAATAGCATTGCTCAAGGATAATGGCCCATTAGGGTGCAATTAATCTTAAGGTTGCTCTGTTGCTGAGCAGAAGTGATGGCATGGGGATGGAATATAAATGGGCTTCGGCATTGGGATGAAGTGTGCGAGGCAGAGTCTAACTCAAAGTGCCATGGAATGAACCCTTGAAAGTGATCTGTAGTCTCGCCTTCCAGATTCTCATCTATGGCAGTCAGTCAGCAGATAAGAAATTTAAGAAAGGCACACATTGGGTATCTGTTGAGCACTTCTGTGAATATGCAATACTGTTGAATACAAAACCCAAATTTAGTTCTAGTTCCAACTAAGAGTACCAAAATGGTCTATTATTGACTGGGATTTGGGAGAAATGGGTTCATAGCTCCACTTGGTAATGGAAGCTCCCAGGGAGTGGGGAGAAACTATTAAAACTACTCCTTAAGTATCTCACATACAGTACTTGGAAACCTTGCTACTCAAAAGTCATGAAGATATATATATATAGAAAATATAACACAGAGAGATTCCAGAAGACATGTAATAGTCTTAATCCATTGTTCACTCCTTGATTGTGATTAACCAACAGGGAGGAATGATTGTCTCCTCTGTCATCATTTTTATTTTCATATGGAGAGGAACGTGTTTGAAAAGGAGACATTTCTGTTGTGTTAGAGTGATCAGGACTGTTTCCTCTCCAGACCCATTGCTGTCTTCCTGGAGAAAGTGATGGTGGAAGGGAGAGGGACTAATTATTTCTCCCTACGCATATTGATAACTCGGGGAGGTAAGGATTAGACATGGGCACGACTCGGCGAAATCCTCATTTCCGTTTCCATTCCTCGTTTCCGTTACGTAACGGAACAAAGAACGACAATTACTCCGCCAGAACTCGAACTCGAACCGACTAAAGAAAAATTGGGTCTGATTTGTCGTGGTCGTTCCTGGCATCGCAGCGATTGCGCGATGCCAAGCGGCACAGAAAAAAAGTTTTAAAAAGTAAAAATAAAAACCCGATTCCTGGCCAAAAAAGCAGGTGAAAATATGCCTGCCTGAGTGAGGGCACCTACCAGAGGGGTGGTTTCTGGGGGGGGGGGTCCCTGGCCTCCCCCCCTCCTCTCCTGGGCTGCCCATCCTCGTCGTCTCGCCAACTTGCCAAGCGGCGCGGCACAGAAAAAAAGTTTAAAAAAAAACCCGATTCCCGGCCAAAAAAGCAGGTGAAAATATGCCTGCCTGAGTGAGAGCACCTACCAGAGGGGTGGTTTCTGGGGGGGGGGTCCCCGGCCTCCCCCCTCTCCTCTCCTGGGCTGCGCATCCTCGTCGTCTCGCCAACTCGCCATGCCATGCGGTGCGGGCGGGGGATCCAAAATGGGGCGACCGCAAGCAATATTTATTTTGAAATCGTGGTGGTCCAAAAACACACCAAAGCACCACAGAAACATGCAAAAATAGCTATTTTAAAACTGCCTGAATTTTTACAGTAGCAGCAGTGGGTTTTTCTTGCAACAAAACGTCTCCAATTCCATTGATTTTATTTTATTTTTATTTTTATTTTTTTCCACCTGCGCAGTGCGCAATGATGGGCTGGCCATGGGAGTGGACCATGCAAATTTTTGGAGCCATTCCACCAATTGCATGGCCACTTGACCAGGTTTTGACCGAGACTTTTTATGCCATTCGGGCATAAAAAGCCCACTAACCATAGCCCGAACCCTAACCCTAAGCCTAACCCATACGCCAGTACACTGTCCTTCTTAGTGGGTCAGAGAGGCATCCAGAGGTGCACCCCACGAACTCACCCTAACCTTACCCGTAACCCTAAGCCTAGCCCTTGCGCTAACCCTAACCCTAAGCCAAATCTGTACTCACATTGCACTATACACACGCAAGTACAGTTCCCTTCTTAGTGGACCACAGAGCACCCAGATGCAATAGCAGTGGGCCTGCGGTCAACAGAGAGACACCCAAAAGAGAGGTGCCTCTGCCACTGAACTTGGTATGCATACCCAATTGGCTATGCATGCCATTTTGTAGCGGGCCAGAGGAGGCACCCACCCCAGAGATGTGCCTCCAGGAGCCCGCCCCCCCAAACCAGTACTAACGACAGACGAAAAAAACGACAAACGAAATGACAAATTTTTGAAAAATTTCACGAAAAACGGAAATGAGCCGAAATGGGCCAGCTCCAACACACGACAACTCGAAAACGTCATTTTCCCTGGTCGTGCCCATTTCTAGTAAGGATTGGAGTGGGTTGCTGTATCCGTTGCTTAATGCTAAGTCATTACTTTACAGAAATGCCATTGATTTGGTGGGTCTACTCAAGAGTCTACTCAGGGTCTAACATTAGCATTTCTGCCTAAATTTTGACCAAGTATGTTGGAAAACAAGAGAAGGTAATTCATTTCCCTTACATCATTAATGTGTTTTGGGTGTGTTTGTGGTGGGTTTATTGTTGAGAGACACACACAGAGAGAAAGAAGAAACCCTCACAGAACTACAAATGAATAAACAGTAGCCTTGAGATCAGATGTTCTTGGAGGAAACTAATAGTCTGGATACATTTCAGTCAGTCATCAAACTGTGACATGGGACCAAGATAGTTCTGGTTGCTTTGCTCCATAACTTTTTAAAGGAGGCTGGGCCGGGAAGTACAACCTTGTTGGTCCTCTTGGATCTTTCAAAAACATATTCCATATTCTGGAAAGAGTTTAGCGTTTATGGATTGGAGGCTTGGCGTTACTCTGGTTTTCGGTCTTTCTCAACGGTTGTGTCCAGAGAGTGCTCTTTGGAGACATTATTTCAATCCTGTTGAGTTTTTCATTATGAAGCCCCACAGGGGTCAACCATCTTCTCAATGCTCTTCAACATCTATATGTTGCCACTGGGGGTTGTAATCTGGATACCTGGAGTTTGCTGTCATCAGTATGCTGATGACAGACAGCTCTATCTCTTCTTTTCATCTTCTGCAGTGGAAGCTGAACACTGGAATGGTGCTTGCCCTCAGTTATGAATTGGACGAGGATTAACAGATTTAAATTGGATCTTGTTAAGACAGAAATCATGTTGTTAGGTGGAGAACCTACCCAGTTAGGAAGTAGTCTACCTGGTGTGGACAGGGTCACATTCCCCATAAAAGACCAGATCTGGACCCGTCTCTCTCCAAGTCTACTTTTTTCTAACTCAAACAGATTGCACAGTTGCAGTTCTACCTGGGCAAGAAAGTCATGACAACATTGTTCTCTGTGTTGGTGCTTTCTAGGATCATTTGCTATTTATTTATTTATTTATTTATTTATTTATTTACAAAAAATTTAGCCACCCCACTACCAATTGGTCTCTGGGCAGCATACAACAACGTATTAAAACTATAAAATAATATCATCATTAAAACTACAAAAATACAATACAATTTAAAACAATCAAAGTATACTTTAAAATACAAAACAATTAAAAATACTCATGAGCCCAGCTAAAAACACTTTCTAATTAAAATGCTGACTAAACAGGAGGGTCTTTGCCTGGCACTAAAAAGCCAAAATTGTCGGCGACAGGTGGATCTCTGTAGGGGGGGGCATTCCAAAGTTGAGGGGAAACTGCTGAGAAGGCCCTGTTTTGACATGCCATCCCTCTCACCTCTTTGAGGGATGGCACCTTCAACAGGGCCTCCTGGCCAGATCTTGAGGTTTATTCGTTTGGAAGAAGAAATCTATTTCCTTTTTCATTTTGGTTATAAAAGTTTCACCCCTCATCAACCATCATACTATGAGTCCATGCAGCAATACCACTCACTAGCTGCGCGGCCTGGTTCTGTACCAGTTGCAATCGCCGGTCCGTCTTCAAAGGCAGTCCCACGTAAAGCATATTACAGTAGTCCAATCTGGTTGTTACCAGTGCATGTCTGACTTTTGCCAGGCTGCCTTTGAAGGTAATACGGAAACCTTAGGTGCAAAACGCAGCAACCAGGTTTATAGCAGGTGTAGGAAGATAAAATTGCATCTCCCTGATTCTGCACTGGCTCTCTGTACCCTTCTGTGCCAAATTCAAATTGCTGGTATTAATCTATAGAAAGCACTTCATGGTTTCAAACTTCATAACTTGATGGAGCGTCCTCCTAGGATTGTCCATAATCTATTTTCCTTGTGTCCCCCCACCCCCCCCAAGAAGGTCTGGTTTATGATAGTATTGTTTTTTTTGGGGGGGCCTTGCTAGAGGTGGCAGCCCTGGTAGCCCAGATGGACTATCAACAGAAATGTTATCGTCCGTTAGTGCCATATATAAGAGAAAAGAGCTCACTTTGTCCTGACTGAGTGCATTGTCCATGACTGAATAATAATAATTGATTTTGATTGGCTGTTTTTCTTACTTTTTTGGGGGGGGGAGATATTCTGGGCTGTTTTCGTTTACTATTCTTCTTTGAAAATGGAGAGAATATCACACTGTAGTCAAAGCAGTACCTATGCTGTATTACTTCCAAGCTGGATGGCATTTCCCCCACCTGGAGAGGTTAATAGATCCCGCCCCGAGTTCCGTCTCGGAAGATGGGGCGGTATATAAATATAACAAACAAACAAACAAACAAACAAACAAAATCTTAACAAGTTTGTATATTTTTGAAGACCTTTTCATTTTCCAGTGTTGCAAGACGTCTTTGCTTTCTGAAACCTCACTTGGCAGTCCCATTTGTTTTCCCACCTAATCTCCTGTCTCCAGTAATGGGCATTTTTACCTGTATGTCTGTATCATACTGACATAAGAGGGGCAAACCTATTTTCTTGTTCCGATCTAACATATTACTTAATATATATAGTGATTAATATGTGCTAAAGTTTAAAGGTAAAGGTTCCCCCCGCATATGCATGCTAGTCGTGTCCGACTCTAGGGGCGGTGCTCATCTCCGTATTCAAGCCGGAAGAGCCAGTGCTGTGCAAGTCCATGGCCATGTGGCCGGCATGGCTGCAAGGAAACACTGTTTTACCTTCCCGCTTTTTACGGCGGTACCTATTTATCTACTTGCATTTACATGCTTTCGAACTGCTAGGTTGGCAGGAGCTGGGGTTATCAGCGGGAACTCCCTCCGCTATGTGGCACCCGGGATTCGAACCGCCAAGCTGCCGACTTTGCAGTCTACAGTTTCGGTGCCTTAGAGACTGATAAAGGGTGAAGAAAAGTTCAAAAATGGATAGGTGGTTGCAAACACTTGTCCTTTAAAATGGTTGTCATGGTATTTCCCCTCTGCAGTCTGGGCATGGCTTACCTGGAAGAAAGAGAGAATAATTATTGGTAAATTAGCTTAAGTAACAAATCAGTTAAAAATCAAATATTTAATTTAAAAAGAAACATAATTTTAATCAAAGTTTAAAGAGACCCCTAATTCAACCCCTTTGACTGAAGTCTGCTTGTCTGTCAAGAAGCAGGGTGCTATTTGCTAAAGAATAAAAACTTTCAGGTGGGAATAAACCTTCATAGATTCCTGGGAAATGAAATCTGGAAAGAAGATGAACAGATTCTGGGCGCTCCACTGGAAATTAGACTTCTCAAAGGACAATGACTGCTCAGCTGCCACTGTGAGCGGAGCCAGATAATGCCATTAGGAACAATGAGGCTGCTCAGGGAACAGATTTTGGGAATCAAAAAAGGCAGCAAAAGATTTATTTATTGACTTGAGTATTGTTGACTGAAATCTGTTGGCATAGCAATGACTACTGAATGATAACGATGTCATCTGGGAGGAAGTTGTTTGTTTTTGTTTGATTGTTTGCTTGTTTGTTGTGGTAATGAAAGACTTCCTCCTCACATCCCTCAGCTCCCATGAAGCAGATTATCTACAAGTTAGAAAAAACAGAGGAGAGAAGGATGAAGCCTTCCATTAGTGAAAACCTCTCCTGCTGGTGATGTTACCACTATCCTTAAGGCATAGTGATCTCCATAGGATTTCAGCTGTTTTGTTTTTTGGTTCTAGGAATGGGAGAGACACTTGTGGGATGTTGCACCTCAAAAACCAAAATACTGTAGTCAAGGTAGCTTTGGATATGGTCTGCCACGACATGAGTGGGGAGATTTATTGTTCTCCTCAGGCAGCAAAACTGCTTTGAGTCAGCCATGTTTATGAAACAGGCAAGACTTTTGTTAGTTTTCAGTGCACCTTTCCACCCACAGCTACACACACACAGAAATCTTCCACAATGATCTAAAGTACTAAAGGGATAAGATTCTTGGATTCTCAACATTTGTTCATCACACTCCACTAGAAAAAAGCCACTTTGAGAACAAGAGCCCTACACAGACAGACACACGTGTGCTCATTCACACACGTACACAGAAAGAAATATATTTAACCTATCTTCCTCAGGAGAGCAGTTTGACAAGTGGCCGTAAATCATCTGTGCAGGCAGCATCACCTTCTGTATTAGGATAATTAGGTTCTTAATAGCACCTGTTGTACACAAGACCTTCTTACCTTATGGCTCCCACCCATCATTGTTCCAAACCTTTTAAAATATACTCTGCTGTATTATCTGTGCCCTGGGCTGGCTCAGTCATAAGGTAAGTTGAGCCATCCACCTCAGGTTGCTGATTTGTAATGGCACAAAAGTCCAGCCAACTGTTACTTGGCTGTTTTATTGCTGATGCCTTTTTTTAAACTGTTGGGCAAGCATGAAGGAAGATTTTCTGCAGCATGTGCCAAAAGACCTTGGTTGAATTGAGGTGTGGTGATACACATTGACTTAGATGAAGGTAGGCATGTCTTTATGTTGTTCTACATCTGAAATTAAAAAGTCTTGAGCATCATAACTGAATTGGCCAGTGAGACAAAGCATCCGGATGTGGCAGCAGTAAGAAACAGCCAAATCCTGTAGACCTTGGGACCACAGAGGTCCAGGAGTCTAAAGTTCCATGGACTTTGGAGACAACGAGGAATGCAATCCTTCCTTCCTTCCCTCCTGTATATAGATATAGTTAAATACAGTAAGTTCCAAGCCCCCATCCCCAATGTGGATGCTGAAAGATACTGAAATATCAAGTGCTATACATTAAAAAAGGTAAAGGTTTCCCCCTGCACATGCGTGCTAGTCGTGTCCGACTCTAGGGACGGTGCTCATCTCCGTATTCAAGCCGCAGAGGCAGTGTTGTGCAAGTCCATGGTCATGTGGCTGGCGTGGTTGCAAGGAAACACTGTTTTACCTTCCCGCTTTTTACAGCAGTACCTATTTATCTACTTGCATTGACATGCTTTCGAACTGCTAGGTTGGCAGGAGCTGGGGTTTTCAGTGGGAGCTCACTCCGCTGCGTGGCACCCGGGATTTGAACCCGGGATTCAGGTAAATACCATACATACTGGAAATGTTATTTCTGGGTTTTTTTATTTGGTATTTTCGGCCATTGAAGATGCAACAGTCAAAACTTCATTATCCTGCTGTAGAACTCATGTATATTAGTTGTTAAAAGCTTGCCTAAGAGAGCAAGAGAGAAGAGGCCAGCTTTCTCCTTAAACCCAATACAAAATTAGAATAGGTGGTACCTTTTAAGCTACGAGTAAAATAACAAAAAAGGTTGCTAATATTTCGAGGGCAATACATGACTCCCCAACTCATTTTGCTTTCTCCTTAAACAGCTCCATGATGTCCCTATATATGTGACTTCAAAAAGGAAATCCACCAGCTGCTGTTTTCCTCCACTCCTTGTATTTTATGTTTTAAAAATAAATTTAGCAAAGGATTACATTCTAATCATACTAATAATATACATCATCATCAACAACATCAAAAACCACAAACTTCACCCTGGTTAATCAGTACATCGTACTGAACCCCCACCCCTTATTTATGTCCAGTGTTCTTTCCGTTTTTTAACTCTCCCCGTATGCCTTCCAAAAATACATACAGTATAGTCTTGGCTTGCCATTCTCCCTTTCCCTTTACCTAGTACAGTGTTTATGAATTCATCCCATACCTCACTAAATCTATTAATATTCAGCTCTCCTGTTTACCTCCACCCTGATGTTCATCAAATCAAGGTGTCCCCTTTTGTCCTCCCTCCAGATCAAGGGGCATAGGGCTCTCCAGGTATTGCTGGACTGTGCCTCCATAGCCAGCATAGAGGATGAGGGATATTAGGCCCTTTTTGCCCACCAGTAGCTGATCAAGGAGACTTCCCAAGAAGACGAGACCCTTCTTGCCATCTTCCCCAACTTTGATGTGGATCTTGCCTTCATCCTCTGGGTTCCTGCCTCCCCATCTCTTCCTCCACAGCATTTGTTTGCAGTTATTCCTGATGAATCCTCTTGCTCAGTACCATCTAGCTAGTGAATCACACCAACATCTGTCTGTTTTAACAAATTGTCCATGAGATTTCTTATTCCCTGTTTGGGATACATTTCTTTTCTTTGTTAACGTGTTCTGTGAAATTCTGCAAAAGGCGTAATTCTCTGTTCTCCCTCCCTATTTTATTCTCTTGCAGATTGCAGCCCTGGAGAGGCAGATTTTTGACTTCCTGGGTTATCAGTGGGTGCCCATCTTGGCTAATTTTTTGCACATTATGGCTGTCATCCTGGGAGTTTTTGGCACCATTCAGTACAGGTCAAAATACCTCATACTGGTAAGTACTTATTTAAGGGAGGTGGTCATCTTTGTAGCCACCTTGAATTCATTCTGGAAGAAGAATGTTTATCCTTACCTCCTAGGGTCACAAAAATCACTGGGTGACATCCTACACATCTGATGAAGTGGACTGTAGTCCACAAAAGCTATATTACTTTGGATACTTTCTAAGGCAGGGTGGGCAAGGTGGTGCCCTGGGGCCAGGTGTAATTTCCTTAGCCCGCACCTCCAGCCCCTTTACCATCAAATGTGGTAGATTTTTCCTCCCGGAAGCCTTCTGGGGTAGCAGTCTATCTTCCTTTGCACAGTTACACACACAAAGACCATTTTTACAAATTGGAAATGTACTTCAAGTCACTTCCTGTTAACTTTTTGCTGGTCTTTCCCAGTGGGTCCCAAGGCAGAGAAATGGGCCGTAGACTCACCAAGGTTGCTCACCCTGTTCTGAGGTGTCACGGTGTTTTGCATTATAGTAACAGACTGCAGCTGCAGAATTGATTAAACAGGTATCTCAAGATTTGAAGACTAGATGAGGCTGCTAGCTGGCGTGGATGTCTATTTGATCTGTTTACATTCTCAGAGTTTGCAATGTTGCTTTTTCTGATTTCTGTGACTTTTTGTGGTCTTGGAGGTATGACTGCCATCATTACTTAGTGCCTTGGAAATTTAGCACATTCACCACATTTCTTGTTGCAGGGCTGTTATTCTTTTGTTGTCATTGTCGTTCCTCAATCAAAGATCACTAAGAAATGGCACAAATGTGGAGAAAACCATCAGCATGCCACTAAAATGCCTTTAACAAGTAACTTCAGAAAGTAACTAGGAAATGCAATTCATTCTGTGAGTAACATATGTCCATTTCCATTTGTTGTGTTACTTCTGAATTGCGGCTCCATAAACATCAGAACTGCGAAAAGGAAAAGGAAAAAAATAACAGTGGCTTGTTACTTCTGACTTATTTATTTATTTATTTATTAAGCTTATATACCGCCCATCTTCCCGGAGGAACTCCGGGCGGCTTACAACAAGAAAATACAAACAGAACCAAACAGCAAAATAAAATAATTTAAAACAAAACAATCAAACCAAAGCAACTGGTAAAATAGCACATGGCGGGAAAAAGGAAAAAGAAAAAAAAATCAAATCAAATTAAGCATCTCTGTCTTGCTATCTCTTCCGAAGACGCCTCTTCCTAAGTGGAAAAGGGTGTGAACAACAACACAGTGGAAGGGAAGACTTTGTGGGTGATTTCAAAGAGAAAATAAAGCATGGAATGATGGAGGCCTGCAAACATGCCCGCAGGCTCTTCTGATGTTAACAGCCTCCTCCTTTGTCAGTTCTTAACCATCTCCTTGCATCTTTTCTCTCTCTCTCCCACTCCCCTCTTCTCAGTATGCAGTGTGGCTTGTTCTATGGGTTGGATGGAATGCATTCATCATATGTTTTTACCTGGAAGTAGGAAACCTTTCTCAGGTAATTACCTCTGCAACCAACTGGGTGCATGCCCTTCTCAGACCATTGATCTGCCTGACAAGCTGAAGTTGTGCCATCTGTCATCTTTAGGCTGCGATGGCTCAAGGCAGACAGAGAGACGGGTTTGGGAGGGGATGCCGAGTCATAAGGACAGCGCAGCCGTTTCAAAAAACATCTTTCCTCCCATCGTCATGATAGCAGAACCAGCACATGGCTTCTGAAAGGGATGGTGGAAGAGCAGCTGTACCTTGTGGTATATAAATTGTGGGGCTGCCTGTTCTTTATCCATTCAGAACATGTGTTTTGTTCCCACTGAACTGACACTTTTCTTTGACGGAATAGGGCAGGGGTTGCTGAATCATCATTTGAAATACAATGCCATAGACTATGAAGACAGAAATGGATCATCTCATTTATTTTCCACACGGGTTTTGCAGAGAGCTCAGTGTGTGGGGGAAGAAAGGAATGATTTGCAAGGGAATGAGCCTGTCCGATGGGATGAGATGGAAATGAAGCAAAATGGGTATATTTGGTCTATGACTCTATGCTGATTTCAATATATTTGTTAGGGAGCTCTCATTCAGCTGAAGTGGGGATAAGTGGCTTTGGAAGGTTCCAGAGCCATTTTCTGGACATATTGGGCTATATTGAAGAAACCCAAAAAGTTGTGTGTGTGTGTGTGGGGGGAGTAACCTTAACTACATCTATATTTTAGAGGACTACACCTGCTGCCTTCCTTTTCTCTCTCCTATAATAACGTGAGAAGGTATTGTGCCCTCTAGTGACAACATTTAAAAATAGTTTGTAATATTCTGGGCGATATAGTGCCTTCAAAACAGGGAAATTTTCCCACCATGTCATCTAGCAGGCATTACAGGACTTTGTCAGCATTTTTTTTTAAAAAAATACCAGTTTCATTTGGATATGGTGGTAACTGGAGACCCTAGGAGAGGCCTGCCCAAAGTCTAGCCCGGGGGCCAAATCCGGCCCGTCAGGCCATTCTGACTGGCACGCCCCTCCCTCCCCCTCCTTCGCCCCACCTTCTGCCACCACCAAGGAGCTTTGGGGTGGGCTGGTGGGCGAGCCATCGCCACTGCTGGGGAGCTTGGGGGGTTGCAAGATTGCACAGATCCCCTCTTCCAAGGGGCGACCTGTGGCCACGGCTCCCTGTGCTTCCTTTGGTCCCCACCTTCCTCCTTTCCTCCCTGCCTCCCTTGGTCCCCACCTCCCTCCCTCCCTCCCTCCTTTGGGCCCCGCCTTCCTTCCTGCGGGTGGGGTTGCAAGGGGTCAGTGGGTGGAGCTTATGGGTCAGTGGGTGGGACTTGCAGTGGGGTGGCAGGGCGGGGAGCAACCGGCCCCTAACACATTCTCAGGCACCAAATCTGGCCCTCCTTACAAAAAGTTTGGGCACACCTGCCCTAGGACTTCCAGAATGCCATACATTGCCCATCCCTTGGCTACATCAGCCCTTCTTGGCTGGGTTTCCCCCCAGATCTAGTTTAGAAAAAATATGATTCTTGCTACCGTGAAAGGTGGGATGAAGTTTAGAAATGTATGCTGCAAGTGGCCCCCAAAGGTTATTTGTCATGGCCTCTAGATGTTCCATAGAGAACATCCTCTAGGGAACCGTAGAAAATGTCATTTTTATTTTTATTTGTACTGGTAATATACCTGGGAGATGGATTTGCATTAAAGATGAACACAGGCCCCCACTGCAAACTCACAGAATGAAACAGAAGTGCACTTCACCCACATTTCACTTTGATTCATCTTGATTTTTATTTACCGGGTGGGGGGGGGGATTGCTGGTCATGGGAATAGAAAAATGGTCCCCAGACCATCCAAAGATGCCTAATGTGGGCTGAAATAGATCACCCATTTTGCTTTCCAACTGCACATCCTTTGATCAGAGAGCTCCTCTCTGTCTAAGTGGGAATGGTGGAGATGTGAGAGGCAGCTAATGAAGTGCTGTGGTCTGATACTTGATTGGCTTTAGGAAATATTTCCATTTATGGTGATCCTTCAAGCAAGACACAAGAGAGCCCTGCCCAATAAAGCAAGGACAGGCTCAAGGGCCAAATTCATTGTCAGGGGCATTCTCAAAGACACATCCCAGTGGTGGGCAATAACAAAGCCAAATAAGGGAACCCCAAATGCCAGCTTACTCGTATATTCTTGAGTATAAGTCGACCCGAGTATAAGTCGGGCCCCCTAATTTAAACCCAAAACACTGGGAAAATTTATTGACTCAAGTATAAGCCTAGGGTGGGAAATGCAGCAGGGCCTGGCAACTCCTCCTTTGTGAGCTGGGTGTGTGTGTGATGTTTAAAATGACTTTTAGCCACCGAGGCAAGTGCTTGAGTTGGTGGCTAAAAGTCATTTTAAACATTGTTTTTAAATGACTTTTTAAAAAGGCATTTTAAACATGGGGGGGGGTCATGGGAAGTGGCGCACAATGTTTAAAATGACTTTTAGCCACCAACCCAAACTTGCCTCAGTGGCTAAGAGTATTGACCCGCATATAAGCCGAGGACCCCTTTTTTCAGCCCAAAATTAGGGCTGAAAAACTAGGCTTATATTTGAGTATTTTAGTATATCATACCCCCAGGAACCAAGTCTTAGGAGCGTATCAGTGTTTCAAAAATTGTGGTTGGGGGACATGTACAAAAGATGGGAAACTGCCCAATGGCACCCATATGATCCAGTCATCATAGGAAAGCCTATGATGGCTGGATTGGGTCCCAGGGCCTGTGGTTCTGCCATACTGAATTTATCTTTCTGTGCCCCTATTGCTCTTAGGACCGAGACTTCATCATGACTTTTAACACATCACTGCATCGTTCGTGGTGGATGGAGAATGGTCCTGGTTGCCTAGTGACCCCCGTGATCAACTCCAACCTGGCTCTCGAAGATCACCACGTCATCACCGTCACTGGGTGCTTGCTTGATTATCAGTATATTGAGGTGGTGAGCAGTGCAATGCAGATTTTCCTTGCGGTAGGTGGTACCAGCTGACTCTGCTGGTCTGCAGTTACACTGGCCATTAATACATGACTGAGGCATGGAAGGCGATTCTGCCCCTTCTTATAACCAAACTCATAGCTGGGAGCGCTACTTTTAAAGGAGCCAGTTTGCTTCTGATTCCATTTTGTTCCTGGGATGCAGAAAGGCTTGGAAAACTTGCATTTCTAGACTACAGAGCTCAGAATTTTCCAGACAGCATTCTTGCTGGCTAGGGGGAATGTGGTATTATAGTCCAAAAGTGTAACTTTGCCAGAGCATTTAAATGTTCTTCAGTATTTTTTTTTCACTTTACAGCTAAATTTGCAGTGGCATCTGCAGCTCTCAGGCACTGTACGTTAGCATTCTTGGCAGATCAGAAAATGAATAGTTTGTAGCCCTTTTCTGCAAATTTGAGTGTAGAGGTGTTGGTAATGTTGAGAAACATCCATACTCAAGTCCTGAAAAGTGAAATGGAACAAAAATGAAACTTCTTGGCCAGTCAACAGGGAATGCACTATATACATGCATGCAAAAATGATCAGTTCAAAAATTTAGACAGAGGTGTAAGCTAAATACTGTGCTAAATACATCCCTCAACCGCTGGAAAACCTGGGGTATTTCATTAAGCATTTTTAAGAAAACCTGTACCTGATGAAAGATTTTCCAGCCCCTTGCATATGTATTCAGGTGTTAGCTCTGATAGGATAGCAAACAGAAAGTTGCAGTCTTAATCTAGGAACAACTCTATGAATTTCAGATTTTGGTTAATTCTATAAACAAGTTTGTTAAGTAAAAGCAATAGTTAAGAGTGGCATAATTGTAAACAAAGTACAATTGCCCGTGGTGGCATTCCCTGTAGCCAATCCCATTGGTTCTTGCCATTTTTATCTCAAGTAACCGAATGGACCTTAACTCTCCATTCAAAACCAAGGCCTTGTAAAACATGTTGCATTACTACAGGCATGGTTGACAGATCTTTTTTTAGGTGAGAACTTATTCCTCACTAGCTGTTAAGAGCCTAGCAGCAAAGCTGAACGGAAGCCTGCAGAGGGTGGTGGAAAAACAAATTTGAATATCCTGAACACAAAAATAATTGTGGAGGAACAAATAAGAAGTGAGGGAGGATGCAAATGAAGAATTAAAAACAGGAGAGCTAGAATTCACCCTTGGGGTTTAAGGCTTAGTGCTGTGCTTTGCTGAAAGAGCTGAGACTGATTTTTTTTTTAAAGCCTTCTTTACAAAATAAAGATGTAGGGCTGGCAGGAGGGCGCGGTTGATTCCCTCAGGGGAGCAGTGCTGGAGAAGAAGGTCTTGTGTTTGCCATTTCCATTCTGACCCCCCAACACTTGTTTAAAATTTAAAAAAAAATTAACAAAAATGAGACCTACATTTTTCCACCTTGGGAGTTGTAGTCGAATCAAAATCAATTCCCATAAAAGTGTTCACTATTCTGTTTCCTTTAGATTTCCCCCCTGCTGAATAATGCTTGACATTTTCTGTTCATCATCTAGTTAATTTGACAACATCTGACACCAAAACTCCTTCCATTTCCTTGATTTTAAATAATTGGTTTTTCTTTCTTCTCTTTTAAAAAATTATGTTTTGAAGCTGTTTGGATTTGTTTACGCCTGCTATGTCAGCAAGGTGTTTATGGAAGAAGAAGACAGTTGTAAGTATCATGCCAAGGCATCACACTGAACAAGAGACAGCACTACCAAATGTACCAAGATAATTAGGATATATAGATCTGGGATGCCTAGTAATACTGGGATTTATTTAATTTTATTTATTGCCCTGATATACCACTGATCTAATGGCAAGTCATATTCTGGGCGGTTAACAACAATTATAACCCATCCTCCATGTAAATGAACAAATGAAATAACAATAACCCAGGTAAAATAGCAATAATCAAAATGATACATATACTCCAAGGTGACAGCAAATTCTAATGTAATGGGCTAGTGAAATGTAGCTCTAACCCTTTCCCTATAGGTTCATCTGCAGCATAGAGGGGAAAATGTTGTTTTTGTGGACTATTGATGCCTAAGAATCCCAGCAGTGGTCATGCTGGCTATGGGATTCTGGGAGCTAAAGTCCAGAGAAGCATTATTTCCCATTTCTGATTCCCCCGTGAGCTTCCACTAAAACCACAGGTGTGTTATTGTGGGGACTGTGTTATTGTAATTGGATCATTGGACATTTCTTCATCAATTGATCTCAGCTGGCTCCTTCTGGATGTTTTGGTCTGAAACTCACCAGACCAAAACATTCAGTCTCCACAGTATTATTTGATCCAAATGAACTTCATTAATAAACTTTATACGTGACAAAAGGCCCATTGAAGCAGCTACAAACTCTATGGATTATCAAAACCTAAGTCCTACAATCGGGAATCCAGGCAAAATCTGATCTTTCAAGCCTATTTTTCATAGCTAGCAATTTTCAGCTAGCTTTTGGTGTTTTTATTTTTTGACAGTCATTCATTTGTTTACAAATATAAGGCCGTCCATTAAAAAGATGAAACTGGACCCCAGCTGCAGAAAAAAATTATATTCAAATTGTATTAAAAACATATTTGATTTATTAACACAGTGTGGAATGGGTGTTGGGGAAAAGCATAAGAACTGGGAGGGAGCATAGAACCCAAGGCATAGATGATGGTACATAGTAGAAAGCATCATATGCAGTATGATAAGAGTATGAGCTATGTCTTATTGGTGGAGACTCTTGAATGATTTTCCATGTATTTAATTGGAAAGAAAGAAAGAAAGAAAGAAAGAAAGAAAGAAAGAAAGAAAGAAAGAAAGAAAGAAAGAAAG
>JAHTLZ010000008.1:11005995-11053832 GCA_023846285.1 Phrynocephalus versicolor
AAGAAAGAAAGAAAGAAAGAAAGAAAGAAAGAAAGAAAGAAAGAAAGGTTATATTTCTCTAGGTTTTAGGATTTTCAACAGTTGGTTTTTTGTTCTGTTTAAGTGCAGCTATTTCGTATGTATTTACACAGAACGGAGTCCTGGCTTCAGTGCATCCTACACTTTATTGTGCCTAGAACTACAATGTATTTGCTGTATTGGCTTACCAGGGAAGGTTCATCCCCAACATTTTTATCTCTCAAGTAGAGAACTATCTCTAGAAAAGTTAGAAGCATAACACCATCCCAGAGTGAATCCAGGAGCTACATATTCTAACATATTTCACGGGAGATTTTTCTCTAGGTCAGTGGTTTTCAACTTTATGTCCCCAGATGTTCTTAGACTAAAACTCCCAGAAACCTTCACCACTTACTGTGCTGGCCAGGATTTTTGGGCCTTCTAGTCCAGAACATTTGAGGATCCATTCTAAAATGTGCCATCTTTGAGTAGGGAAATTAAGTTACTATCAAAGGATGACAGCTTAATAGTGGATTCCATGGCTATCCTCAGAAGTTTCTGCTTGGTTCTCCTTAGCATCTCCAGTTAAATTTATCTGGTACCATCTGGTAGAAAAAACTAGGGAGGAGGTTCTTACATGTCTTGTTAAACTAAATGCTAGAAAATCACCAGGACCAGATGGCATCCATCCATGAGTTCTCAAAGAACTTAAAGATGAAATTGCTGAGGACTAGCCAAAAGATAAAATATTTCCCTCAAATCAGGCATTGTGCCTGATGACAAGAAGTTAGTGAATGTAACACCAGTCTTCAAAAAGGGATCCAGAGGTGATCCAGGAAATTACCGACCGGTCAGTTTGACATGTGTTCCAGGTAAAGTGATGGAAATCATCCTAAAAGATAAAATTAATAGGCACATAGAAGAGAAGGCACTGCTGAAGGAGAGCCAACATGGCTTCTGCAAGGGCAAATCATGCCTCACTAATCTGTTGGAAATTTTTGAGAGTGTCAGCAAGCATGTGGATAAGGGAGATCCAGTTGACATTGTTTATCTGGACTTTCAGAAGGCTTTTGACAAAGTACCGTACCAAAGGCTCTTGAATAAACTTGCCAGTCATGAAATCAAGGGACAGGTCTTGTCCTGGATCAGAAACTGTCTAAGGGACAGGAAACAGAGGGTAGCACTAAATGGACACTTCTCCAAGTGGAGGGAGGTAAAGAGTGCAGATCCCTAAGGTTTAGTACTGGGAGCCTTGCTTTTCAACCTCTTCATAAATGATCTAGAAGTAGGAGTAAATAGCAAGGTAGCCAAATTTGCTGATGACACTAAATTATACAGGGTAGTAAAACCTGAGAGGATTTGTGAGGAGATCCAGAGGGATCACTTGATACTGGGGGAGCGTCCAAACCAGTGGCAAATGGGCTTCAACACTAGCAAGTGCAGAGTAGTGCATGTTGGGGCAAAAAAACCCCAATTACATTTATAAACTGATGGGGTCTGAACTCTCTGCAACAAACTAGGAAAGGGACCTTGGTGTCCTGGTGGACAGCTCAATGTAGGTGTCAACCCAGTGTGCCACAGCAGTGAAAAAAGCAAACTCAATGCTAGGGATCATTAGGAAGGGTATAGAATATAAGTCAGCAAGTGTCATATTGCCTTTTTATAAATCTGTGGTGAGGCCCCATTTAGAGTATTCTGTACAGTTCTGGTCACCATACCTCCAGAACACTCTTGAACAACGGTGCCTAAGAGGTGACATGATTGAAGTTTATAAAATCATTCACAGTGTGGACAAAGTAGATAAGGAAAAACTGTTTTCCCTATCGCACAACACAAAACTAGGGGGCACTCCATAAAACCTATGGGTGCTAGATCTTAAACAAATAAGAGAAAGTACTTTTTCACCCAGAGGATCACTGGTCTGTGAAACTCCCTGCAAGAAGGAGTGGTGGCAGCTGTCAGCCTTGACAGCTTTAAGAAAGGATTGGAGAAGTTCATGGAGAACAAGGGTATTGATGGTTTTTATTATGGATGCCTAAGGACAACCTCTGGGTTGGAGAGATAGGCAGGATATCTCTCAATACCGTGTGCAAGGAATCATAAGCAGCTGAAGACATCTGCTTGGGAATACCCTGAAGCAAATGGTGAGCCACTGTGTGAGTTAGAATGCTGGGCTGGATGGGCTGTGGCCTGTTTCAGCAAGGCTGTTCTTATGTGAAGTGAAAATAAGTGAAACTGGAAAATGAAATAATCTTCTGCTTGAAATATTGAAGCAATGTTTCCAGATGAGTGGCTTACCAGGAGGCCCTAAAGTCTTCCTGGCATTCATCTAGAGCAGCGGTGTTGAATCTTTGGCACTCCAGATATTTTGGACTACAACTCCCAGAATTCTGAGCCTAGATTGCCAATGACAAAGGACTGCAGGAGTTGTGGTACAAAACATCTGGAGTGCTGAAGGTTCACCACCATTGGTCTAGAGAAATGGTGGGCAATGTAGGCCCTTCAAGATGGTTCTTTGGCTACAGTTCCTATAATCTCTCACAACTGGCTAATCGAACTATAGTTCCAGCATCATCAGGAGGGGGGCAGTTCCCCATTGCTGGCTTTGTCACATATTTGCCTATTTATACCTTGTTTTCATCCCTCCCCCAGTTGATTTCATTGGAGGATTTGATTCCTATGGCTACCAAGCACCTCAAAAGATGTCCCACTTGCAGTTACAGCCTTTGTATACGTGAGTATCTCTCAGATTTGTGGGTCAAGGATTCGCAATCGCACCCTTCCCTGAAAATGTTGGGATGAGGAAGAACAGAGAGGGAGTTGCCCTATTCCCTAAAGAGTGTAATCATTTGGCTTGTGAAACCAATAATGACTCCCCACTTGTGTCCAAACTTGGGAGAATCCCATTTTAGCCAGTCTTGTAAAGCCTTTAAGACTCTCAAGTCTCAGCTCCACACAGAACACTGTTCAGACTTCCTTCCACCCATGCTTGGCTAGGGGGTTTCAGAAGCTGTCCTCTTACCCCCCCCCCTCCAAGTGGGGAAAATACTGTATATACTCGAATATAAGCCTAGTTTTTCAGCCCTAATTTTGGCTGAAAAAAGGGGCCCTCGGCTTATATTCGGGTCAATGCTTTTAGCCACTGAAGCAAGTCATCTGTGGCTAAAAGTCATTTTAAACATTGCCAATCTAAAGGGCCCATTATACACAATCCCCATACCATAAGAGAGTCTGCTCTTGTGATAATAAATCCGTTGAGAACTTGGCACATGCTGTGCTTTATTGCCCACTATTTGGAATCCATCGTGAAAGACTTTTGAAATTCATCTTAGAAAAATATCCTGGTAGATCTGATGAAGAAAAGCTAAAAATCTTACTCTGTGATAGAGATAAATTTGTTACGTTTCGAATGGCAAGGTTCTGTTCTTTACTTATTAAAATGAAAGTTGCTTTAACTACTTCTAACAGTCAAATTGATATCTAGGTTTCTGTACCCCAGGCCCCCTTTTATCTATTTGTATTGTTATCTTATTGATATTTTTATTGTACTGTTTTTACTCGATGCACTTTGCAATGGCTCTGTGAGCCACGCAATAAAATTTATATGATGATGATTAAAAAACATTGCATGCTGCTTCTCATGACCCCCCTCTGCATCACAGGGGAGCGGCACACAATGTTTAAAATGACTTTTCGCCACTGACCCAAGCACTTGCATCAGTGGCTAAAAGTTATTTTAAACATCTCACACACTCAGCTCACAAAGGAAGAGTTGCCAGGCCCTGCTGCATTTCCCACCCTAGACTTATACTCAAGTCAATATGTTTCCCCAGTTTTGGGGGGTTAAATTAGGGGCCTCAACTTATACTCTGGTCGACTTATACTCGAGTATATACGGGTACTTTTGTAAGCTATGGTCTGATCTGCCTCACAGTGTTGTTGTGAAAGTAAAGCTTTGAGGGAAACTAAATATAAGTGCATTGAATGAGCAGAAAAGGTAGAGAATGAGAGCAGCAAGTAACTAAAGAATACATACTTATTTATTCTTTTGTGCACATTTCCAAGCAGAAAAGTTTGGTTATGTATTTACTTATTTACTGATTGTTTCTTTACTTGTTTACTTATTTACACACTTTTCTTCCCATGATGACCTAAGGTATCCTACAAGAGATTCTCAAACCACTATATAAATTTTGTATTTTGGGGTGCGGGGGGAGGAATATTTAAAATGTTAGTCACCTAGACTGCGTTTGATCGTTTGTTTTGGAGACAAACGCACAGGCACCCAAGGTGATTTTCAAAATGTGTCTCCTTTGTCCCGAACTAAATCTATCCCTTTGCC
The DNA here is from genome assembly GCA_023846285.1 of Phrynocephalus versicolor. Lineage (NCBI taxonomy): Eukaryota > Metazoa > Chordata > Lepidosauria > Squamata > Agamidae > Phrynocephalus > Phrynocephalus versicolor. The sequence continues at coordinate 11,010,335 of JAHTLZ010000008.1, forward strand.
CTTCTGCTTTTCTTTTCTTCTCCTTTTTAGCTCTGGATAATGGATTCCTTATCAGCGGTGAACTGGAATTTTGGGTTGTTTGCAAAACAGCAAGATGCCAAGCAGAATGCCAAATTCGATTTTTAAAAAAAGCATTCCGAAAGGCAAAAGATGGCAGGACATCTCTGCTGGAGATTTGGTGTGGACTGCACTCTTCCCAGAGGAACAGCCGTGACTTTGTATTCTCCTCCCCGCTACTCCCTCCCCCTTTTTATTCCTCCCTTTGGGGAGCGGCAGGCGTTGACTGCACTGACTGAAAATGTGAAGTGTTTTCTTCTTCTCCTGGCTTGAGGGATCAAATCGCTTCTGCTCCATACAAAACTGAGAGACCAAAAGAAGCTCAGCGCTCCACCTGCTGGCCAGTGTTTGAAGTGCAGCAAAAAAAAATCACAAACCTCAAGCTAGGACAAAAGTTCCATTTTAGTGAGGGTGGCGCAGAGAAGTCCTTTCTGAAGAAGACCTCTCTTTTTTTGCAGCGTTGTTTTTAAACTTGTTCTGAATTACTTCCTACTGTCTTATTTGCTTCTACTGTAAGCAAATGGCTTTGCAATGTGGTAATTCGTACATTGCAATACCTTGCAATAAAAAAGTGTGTGACTCGTGGAAAGGGAGCTTCATTGGGGTTCTGAAATCGGTTCTGCCTCTACCACACAGACGTTTTCTACTTGGTATTTCCCCATCTGTTTGACTAATTAAATCAGGAGTGGGCCAGATGTGGGTCCCTGCCTGGTTTCGAAGAGCCTGTGCAAATGATCAGTCCAGATGTCCAGCAAAGATGCTCTGTTCCTTGCTTTGCAGCCCGCTATGTAAGGGGGTGGGAGAGAGAGAAAGAGAAAACCTGGAAAGAAATGTCCCAGTTTGCTTTTGGCTTAAGCCCTGCCAGCATGCAGCTCCCCCGCCCCCAAAAGAGGAAGGTTCCTTTACAATGACTTTGCCTCTCATGACCCAGCATTGCCTGTGATCATGTTGTGGACCATTACTCAGATCGCTAAAAACAACAGTCTCAAACAGATCTCTGTGAAAGCTGATAATGGCACCTCGGTGGTATTGAAATGTATGAAAAAGTCTTCAAAACAGAGCCCAAATATTAGTTTACTAAATGCTGTCATCTCTTTGGATTTTTGTTTTCTTAACAGGGTGTGGCAGGCCCCCTTTTCCTTAGAAGATCATTTTTCTAATGTCCTATTGCTGGACACTGCAGCAGGTCCACCAGATTCCAGAATTTCTCTTCTAGGCTGCGTCTGAACTATAAATGCTCACCTGCTTCGCTTCCACTTGTGTTGCGGACAGGGTTGTTGAAGCATGGCCTGCCGTGCCCCTGTTTCTGTCCAGAAGCTGTTGCAGTCCTTCCAAGCCCATGCTGAACTTGGCAGCTTTGCCCTGGGCCCCACAAGGAGCAAAGATCCTTTGGGAATCAAGGGCTCATCCTGAGCAAAGCAGCAGGTTCACATCTGGCAAGGGCCTCCCTTTGGCACCTGCTCTGTGTTAACGTACACATCCAACAAGAGGACAAGCAGATGGATACATCCTGTTAAAAAAAGAAATTAGCACAAATTCCAGTGCTGCAATGGTGCTCCAAAAGTGTTCCGTTCTGATGATGAGATGCCTTCTTGCAGAAGTGACACTATTAATCTTAACATGTTAAATTAACATGATGCATCTAAGGATGGGTTTCTGTTACAATATGTACTAGACTGTAACTCCCATTATCCCTGGTCAGCATGAGATGTATGATGCTGGCTGGAGGTGATACTCCAGGTGATACCAGATGGAAGGCATCCAATTTGGGGAAAGCCGTTTCTCTGTCACAGCTTTTTATTTTTGTAATAACCATACATTTCCAAGGAGGCAAGGATGGTGAAGGACTTTTCTCTCCTTGCTTTGGTGCAGCACCTCACTGGCAGCCTCCTTCTCCAGCCACATAGTCCTATTTACAGACAGGTGTGAGAATAGCAGTCTTGGGTCCCCCTCCCCACCCCATCCCAATTGTCTTGTTCTGGTTAGTCCAACCTTCTACTCTCTTGGGCGTTCAGATTTGTTGTGTCTCTGACCAGGTGAGACCAACTTCCTTCCCTCTTCTCTATGCAAAAGAACAATGGACATCTTGCCCCTAGAAATTGGGTGCCAATTCTTTTTCTGCCCCTGCTTTTCATATGAGGGGCTTCCATTTTTTATAGTTTTAAATTGCTGCGGGTCCATGCTCAGTTAGGCACACCTTCACAGCGTCAGCCTCGGTGCCATCCTTATAATTGTACAAAATAGAGGAGAAGTAGTCTCATTCTGTTTTGTAGCATGGATCGTGCTGCACTAAGTGCTAGGACCGGTCAATCTAATGGTGCTATGTGCAATCAGCTTCTCTTGCAAAAAAAAAAAAATTAATAATAAATGAAATTGAATTTTTATCTCTTTCTCTCTCCCCCTCCCCCAATGGATCACTGAACTGTGTTAGGAGCAGAGGACAATTTCCCCAACACTAATGCCTAGAGAAGCTGTTCGCCATCTCCCCATCCTCAAACCTGAAACAGCAAATCTCAGGAATTTGCTTCCAAAACATTTCCATCATTCCACCATGGTTTCATTTGTATGCAGACAGGACACCTATCCCTTTAAGTTCCAACCTTTTACTTTTCTACATGGGAAATCTGTGGAGTTGTTGACCAGTCTCCATGAAAGATACCCGGCTCATGATTGAACCAGAGCCTGCAAATGTTAATGGGGGTGATGGAGGTGGTTATAAATTCCCAGCAATGGTATCGTAGTAGATAGTTCTGGAATGTCCTCCAAAAAGGAACTATTTCAAGCATCACACATAACTTAGAAAGAGATTCCTTGAGGTCTGAGCATATCTGATATTTCTGGCTCTCTTTTCATTTCAGCTCTGTGGGTCGGATGTGTGACTGTCTCCTTCCACAAATCCAGTCAGCACCAATCCAAACATGTGGTGAGGAATTATAGAAGTTAGAGGACCATATGTTCAGCTCCCTGGGGCACAAGTTAAGTAAAAATGAGAGATTCTTAGATGACCAAGAGAAAGGCTGAAATCATGGCGTGCTCATCTAGCTTGGAATTTCCCTTACGAACAAGCCCCTTGCTGTAAGATATGAGTCCATGGTCTCCCTGTACCACTGTACTGGCAGTAATCTGGTGATAAGGTAGTCACAGAATCATAGACTTGGAAGATGGAGATTGTCTACTCTAGGGATTTTCAAACTTGAGTACTTTAGATGTTTCGAACTTCAGCAGGCTGTGGGATCAAGGACTAAACATTAGGAAAGCCAAAGGCCATGAACCACTGACCTAGCCCTGCTTCCTGCTTAAGGGAAAGGATGCCTCTCTTAACACCATTGGATGTTTCCATCAGCCTTTGGGTTAAACAAATAAATGAAATAGCTGTTATACCAGTGGTTTGGAATGAGCTGCCATGGAGCGAAGGGCTGGGAGATCAAATCCCCATTGTGCGTAGTCAGAAAAAGTCCACCGACAGGACGTGGCCCTGGAGTGGCACCAGAAAAATAAGACAACCTCTAGAAAAAACTTGGAGGGTCACCATATGTCAGAACAGATTTGACAGGTTGTAGTTGATATAATTAAACATTGTCTGTTTTTTAAATGTAATATCCACTGCCTAGTTAATTGGGGAAACTTTTTGAGCCAAGGTTCTTTGCCAATATAAATTATTAGCCAGTTAAACACCTCATACTTAATATAATACATTTTATTTTATTTTATTTGCACTTCTAGACAGCCCATCTAGCCAAATGGTTATATATAACTGTTTACAATTCAGGTTTGGGACATTTTATTGCAGATCACTCCCCCATCTGCAAATATTTTGATTTGGCTCTAAAGTATGCTCTGGTGTTTCATATTTTTCTCTGGTTCATATCATTTGATTGTAGCAGTCAGTATTTTTAATGATGATTTTTAGATAGTACACATCTCCCTTTGAGGACTCTTGTAGCTTGGGGCTATAGGTACTGTCAGGTCGGATGATTTTACCAACTGTCAAAGTCTGTTCTCTGGCAGATGCTCGGCAAATTCTCAGGAAAATAGGCTCAGTCCTTCTTCTTTCCTTAAAAAATGCCAGTGTGGAAACTCGGACCTTTCATATACGAAGTATCAGGTTTGTCACTAAGCTCTCTCTCCTTCCCTAAAGTACTCAATGCAACTCTTGGCTGGATTCTGATTTATGTTGGTTTCACAAGATAGCAATGATAGAACCAGGAAATGTTACTTATTTAGATTCCCAACTTCCAGAGGTATCATATAGCCCTACCTTTATTTAATCTATTCGGATTTCAGAAGTTGATCAGAGTCAAGACTGATGAGCAGGGATATGACTAGGGTAGAGCAACCAGGGCTTCGCTCCAGGACACCAAAAATGAGAGGGCATAGAAATCAAGAGATGAATCTGTTGATAAATGTTAGAAAATTAAATGACAACACCTCCGGGTCCTATTCACTTTTCCTTCCTTCCTTCCTTCCTTCCTTCCTTCTTCCTGCCTGCCTGTCGTCCTGCCTGCCTTCCTTTCTCTTAATGCACAAGTTTTATCTTTATTTTTAAAGAGGAACACCACCTTTTCTTCCTCCTCTTTCTTGTGAGGCGGAGGATGCTGTTTATTGCTGTGATGGTAAGAAGATGCAAGATCCCCATTGCCCAAGAAGCAGAGGTGGGAAAGAGTGGTGCCACAGACCTTGGACTGTCATTTTTGCCACTCACAGAGTTGCCAATATAATAATACCCCAGTTTTTGTGTGGGCTCTCATGGTGGTGTTCCGTCCTTCCAGCAGCCATTTTGGAAGAGGTGTGTGCGATCCGGTTGTCATGTGAGGCCACTCAGAACTGCCAAGGTGGCCATTTGGTGACACTTAGGAGGACAAAGTGCATTTCTGTTCTTCTGCCTAGGAACTGTATTTCTGCTGTTTTTTCACCTATTCCATGGGGACCATCTGCTGTTTCACTTAGGACTCCATTTTTCTATGATTATCAAGCAGGGTCTTACTGTACAGGGTTAGGTGGATTAACAATCCAAGTCAGGAAGAAGCAGCTACCTGTATTATGGTATTTTCTTCAGGAATGACCATTGGCTTTGTTGCCTAGAGACTGAGAGTTGCATCCTAAAAAGGGAACTTCCCTTGTTCTGGTCATATTCCTTCCAGGCGCTCTTTCAGCCATTCACATTAATGAAAATGGTTGCCCCACCCCACCTCACCCTGATTCCTGCCTTAGGTAATACTGTAATTCTGTGATTACTTTTTGGCATTTCTGCTTTTGATCCTATTGGAACAATTCCCACAGGCAAACAAGTGTTTCCATACATAGCCTGAAAAGTATTAAGTGGGCCTAAATACTCTGTTCCATCCACAAAATGTCCCTACAGGATCAAGGGCAGAGAAGAAACCCACCCACCACCATCCCCTTAGAGTAGTTATTTAACCAGGGAAGTGGGGATCTCCTGGTCCTGGGTGATTCTAATGTAAAGACATATAACAGAAGTGGTTGTGATGAAAACCGGCGGCTTTGTTGACTCATGAATAAAGATGGGCACAAATAGAAAAAATTGAGTTTCGTTTGTCGTTTAGAGGTCCGTTTCGGTTCGTTTCCATTGTTCACAAATTTTTTGCAAACAATTCGTTTTTGTTTCGTTACCGTTTCGTTACCATTTATTCCAATTTTACTTTTTTTAGCATTTAAAGCAGCTCACTTCATTGCTGTAACTGAAACGAAACGCACAACAAAATCCCCGCGTTTCTGTTCGTTTCGTTTCATTTTAGAGACAAATTTCGTGTGTCGTTTCGTTGCGTAACGAAACGAAAACAAAAAACGAAAACAAAAAATTGTTCGTTCCGTGTCCATCTCTACTCATGAACATTGTCACAAGGTTGCCTTAAGTAAGATCACAAAGAATAAGGCTGCCCATGGCTTTTATACATTAAAGTTAGATGATGCAGCCAGGGTAAGGTGAACTGTACATTTCCATTCCAGTTGCTAGGAAACATGAGCAGGAGAGAGAGAGAGATCAAGTCCCAAAGGTGGGATTCTTAGATGCATCTGGTTCCCACTGTGGGAATATCAGATCAGACAGTTCTTCAGCACCATCCAATATAGTTCTTTATGGGTTATAAGTGGAAATGGTTTTTCTGCTATTGGACTTTAGTCAGGAGGGTTCTATCCAAAACTAATGCTATTGCAAGACTCCATCCTGTCTGTGATACCCAGCACCAACAATTCTCATGAAGCCTTGCAAATAAAAATTGCAACCCTAGGCATAAAAAAGAGATGCCAGACAGCCGATGGAGGCTAAAGCGAAGCATAATGAAACGTGGCAGCGCTAATAATAATCTAACAATCCTAGAACTGCAGAGCTTGAAGGGACGTTATGGATCATCAAGTTCAGCCACTGTTAAAGAGGCACAGTGGGGAAACCAAACTCCCAGCTTTTGGCTCCAGAAGTGTAGTCTAATGTAAAGACCGGTTTTTAACAAAAGGGTATCCTCCAGATGTGAGGAGCAGTCAATTCCTTATTATAACTTCCCACTAAAGCCATATTGGCTGGGCAGACAAGTGTCACCTGGAGAACATCAAGATGAAGACGACTACATATGTTTCCTGGGAAACAAGTCTCCAATAGTTTCCATGGGACATTCCGAGTTAGGTAGGACTAAGAATGTAGCTCTGTTAGCTGACATGGAAAATTGGTTGTGGTTTTTGTTTAAAAACAGGTTGAAGCATAAATGAAAAGTCAATCCAGTTTTAGTCATATTTGTAAAGAAAATGAGAATGCAACCCACCTCTTGAGGTTAATAAAAAATATTTTAATGTGCATGTGTATGTATTGGAAGATGGACTCGGAATTGCCACAGTCAGGATTTGGTAGAAAATAAATCCATACGCCCCTTGCACACAGACCTCCCTTGTTTTTTTTAAAAAAACCTACAGATATAGGCACTGGTGGTTGGAAATCTTTCTTTCTTTCTTTCTTTCTTTCTTTCTTTCTTTCTTTCAGCTTTGTTTGGATTTTTTAAAGAAAAACAATACAATTGTATTTGTTATGCCATTTCCCCCCTGATCTGTAACTCTCTGAAAGTCAGGTATGTTTGATCTAATAACTGTTTGGATTTTGTGTGTTTTTCTGATTTTTGTGCAGTTGAACTGATTAAAATCGGTGGTGTTTTTGCACTTCTCTCCTTTAAGACTGTTCTTTCTGATGGGTCAATTGCAGGAGGGTTTTAAAAAAAATCAATAGACCTACCTTGCTTTGGAAGGGATAATGAGGCAGCCAGTTTGATGAAGCAAGTTACAAAAGCAAAAGAAAAAACAAATCACTCATTGTCTCTGACCCAGATTTAGATGTCCCTAAACAAATCTGGATTAGGCTTTTACGATCTCAGGTGACAAGCACTTTAACAAAGTCGCTGTCAGAGGTCTAAAATGAGACTTGGGGTGAATTTTTGGCTTTAGTTCATCGCAAATCTGCATACACTCTAGAGGATTTACGTTACAAAGTCAGAAGCGTGAAGTGGAGCTCGCAAGAAAGTGTATGTTCACTGCAAGCTGATATTTGGCCCACTCTGGACCAGTGGTTCAAGGCAGCTAAGGCTACCACATATAAAGAAGTTTTGGATCTGTTCACAATGGAGCAGTTACAGAATGATTCCCCACAAGATCTAAAGCAAAAGCCCTAAGCAGAAATCCTAAAAACTCCACAGAACTTGCCCTTATGTTAGATGAAGTGCACGTTTACAGGAAACCCTCAATGGGCAGAGGTTATAAGCCTGTCAAGTCAAGCCAAACTCAGCCAAAGGGTCCATCTGGAAAAAAAGGCCCCAGAGTCAATTCCCCTCAGATGGCTTTCTACCATTTTCCCTGGGACAGACGTAAGGCTAACCAGCCTGTAATTTCCTGCCCCCCCTCCTTTCTTTTTTAAAAATTGGTATCCTCCAGTCCTCCGGCACTGTAGCCGTTTGAAGACACAAGCTGCATATTACCGTTAAGAGATCTGCAATTTAATATCTAATAACCCTTGGGTGGATGCCATCTGGGCCCGGTGACTTGTTGATCCTCAATTTATCAATTAGTCCTAAAACATCCTCTCTTTTAACCTGTATTTTATTTAAATCTTTTTAATCAAGAGGGGCCATTCAGGCAGCGGAATCTGCCCAGGGTCTTCTATCATGATATACACTTGTGCTGGGCTTCTACTACCGTTGTTTTAAACAGGCTCCATGCACTCTGGGGAGACTGGATTCTTTTTACCTTCCCTTTCAATTTCTTTCTAACTAGTTTCCTCATCTGAGTGAAGTTTGCCCTTCGGAAATCAAGGGTTTTTGTGTCTGATTTGCTTGACACTCTTCCCCTGAAATGCATGGCAAAGGAGATTGCGGCATGGTCACTGTTCCCCAGAGGCTCAGTGACATTCACATCCCTGACCAGGTCCTGAGTATCGCACAGTATTAGATCCAGAGTTGCCTGTTCTTGGGTGGGCTCCGTGACAAGTTCCTCTAAGGCACAATCATTCAACATGTCGAGAAACCCAGTTTCTCTTTTTTGCTCTGAGCTCACATTGGCCCATTCAATGTGGAGATAATTAAGTCCCCCATGATTACTATCCTATCCCTCTTAGACATCTCCATGATTTGTCTCCTCATTTCAAGGTCCCTTCAAGTTTTTGATCTGGTGGGCGATAGCATACCCCAACTATCACATCGCTCCTTGGACCTGGTAGTTTAACCCACAGTGATTCTATGGTGGAGTCAGACCCTCTGTCCATCTCCATTCTGCTGGATTTTACCCCTTCTTTGACATAGATGGCCACTCCCCCTCCAACCCGTCCCTCTCTATCCCTTCTATAGAGTTTATAGCCTGGGACTGCTGTATCCCACTGGTTCTCCGTATTCCACCAGGTTTCTGTTATGGCTATTATATCACTCTTATATCCCTAGCTGCCAAATGTTCAAGTTCTCCCATCTTTGTTCGGAGACCAAGGACTTTGCAGCCCTTTCTGGTCGAAACCATTCTCTTGCCAGCACAGACCTGGCTCCTGCCTTACTCCCACCCACCTGTGCTGCAACCAAGAAAGCTGTTTTCAGAAAACTATATGATTATATTATTGTCTTTTCTATTTTCCTTTTTCAAAACTTAGAGGGTTAAGCAAGAAAAAAATCAAGACAGACCTTTATGTTCCTTGGTGTTACCGCAGCAGCTTGGCTTGAGACCTTGGGAGGCACTTCTCTTGTATTTCAGCTGTTTCATGTAATTATATCAGATAGGAGCTGAGAATGGTGGAAGGCTAAGGGTGGTTGAGTTTCCAAGAGTTCAGGATGGCAGTTGAAGGCTTAGGAGATCACTGCTTCATAGGGGCGCCATGAACCAGAGCTGACTTGATGTCATATAACATTGTGAAGACCTGTATCCTTTCTTCTTCCTTAGTCCCTTGTAGCTTCAATCCTGGGCAGCTGGCTGTCAGACACTTATCAATCTTTAGTTGTCTTTAGTTGTCTTATCAGTCTTTAGTTGTTTCATTGCTCTGGCAAGTGGATGACCCAGGCCGGCCCTCCGTCGTTTATTCAGTACTCTATCAGTTCCAAAAGCCTCCCTCCTTCGAGTTGTTGCCGACCATAAATCTTGCTCAGGAGCGATAAGTGCACAAGGAGGAATGAGTCTTGCAATTAAAATCGGAGGTTAAAAGGAAGTTAAAATACAGGGAAAATAGCTTTTAAAAAGGTAATTAAAATACAAAATAAAATAAAATAAAAAGGGAGCGGAGCACAGCGTGAACGCTGCTCCTCCCTAGACCGAGAGAGACTGAGAAATTAAATTGCAGATCTCTTAATGGTAATATGCAACTTGTATCTTAAAACAGGCACGGTGCTGGAGGACTGGGGGATAGCAGATGTCACACCAATTTTTAAAAAAAGGAAGGAGGGGGGGCAGGAAACTGCAGGATGGTTAGCCTTACGTCTGTCCCAGGGAAGATGGTGGAAAGCCTCATCCAAGAGAAAATCTTAAAACACATAGAAGAGCAAACCTTGCTGAGAGAAAATCAGCATGATTTCTGTAAGGGTAAGTCTTGCCTGACAAACCTTTTAGAATTCTTTGAAAAGGTCAACAGGCATGTAGATTTGGGTGAACCGGTGGATATTATCTATCCTGATTTTCAGAAGGCTTTTGGCACAGTCCCTCACCACAGGCTGCTGAGAAAATTGCACAGTCAAGGGATAAGAGGTCAGGTCCTTTTATGGATTGAGAACTGGTTGACATTCAGGAAACAAAGAGTAGGTGTCAATGGGAAATTTTCACAATGGAGAGAGGTGTGCCCCAGGGATCTGTCCTGGGTCCAGTGCTTTTCAACCTGTTCATAAATGACCTGGAGATAAGCAGTGAGGTGGCCAAGTTTGCGGAGGACACGAAACTTTTCTGTGTGGTAAAAACCAGAGAAGAGTGTGAAGAGCTCCAGAAGGATCTTTCCAAACTGGGGGAATGGGCTGCGACATGGCAAATGCGTTTCAATGTAGCAAAATGTAAAGTAATGCATATTGGGGCAAAAAATCTAAACTTTATCTATCAACTCAGGTACTCTGAGCTACCCGTGAGGGATCAGGAAAGAGATCTTGTTGTATTGGTGGACAGCTCAATGAAGGCGTCTATCCAATGTGTGGCAGCAGTGAAGAAGGCCAATTCCATGCTAGGGATTATCAAAAATGGGATTGAAAATAAAACAGCCAACATTATAATGTTATTATACAAAACAATAGTAAGGCCGTACCTGGAGTATTGTGTACAATTCTAGTCATTGCATCTCAAAAAAGACATACTGGAACTGGAAAAGGTGCAGAAGAGAGTGACTAAAATGATTACTGGCCTGGGTGATCTCCCTTATGAGGAAAGGCTAAAACATTTGGGGCTCTTTAGTCTGGAAAAAAGGCGCTTGAATGGGGATATGATCGAGACATTCAAAATAATGCAGGGCATGAGTCAAGAGGATAGAGGGACATTCTTCTCCCTCTCACAAAATACCAAAACTAGGGGACATCCAATCAAACTGTGGGTTGGGAGAGTGAGAACAGACAAAAGAAAATATTTTTTTTTTACCAGCGTGGTGTTAGTCTGTGGAACTCCCTGCCACAAGATGTGGTGATGGCATCTGGCCTGGATGCCTTCAAAAGGGGATTGGACAGATTGCTGGAGGAGAAGTCCATCACAGGTTACACAAACCATGATGGAGATGTGTCATCTCCAGTCTTAAAACCAGGGTATTTCAAGGGCCAGATTCAGGGGAGTGGTATCAGGAAACAGATATCTAGTCTCATGCGTTCCCAAACGCATCCGGTGGGGCCACTGTGAGATACAGGAAGCTGGACTAGATGGGCTGTTGGCCTGATCCAGCATGGCTCCTCTTATGTTCTTATGTTCTATTGCATTCCCAATTACTGTGCAGACACAAGAAGCTGGATAGTGAAGAAAGCTGGCAGGGAACAAAACTGGGTTAATTTAAAATATAGTGTTAGAGGAGAATTTGAAGGACAACATGGACAACCAGAAAGACAAGAGGGTTGAGTTCAGCTAGAGCTCTTCCTGGAAGCTAAAACAACTAAGTTGATCTTCTGCGGAAGCCTCATAAAAAGACAAGAATTGCAGGAGAAGAAAATAATTCTTGTAAAATCTGAAGGCAGCAGGAGAAAAGGAAGACTCCATGAAGGAAGCCCAAGCTTTGAGTTCATAACACCCAAGCAGATCTTTTGGAGGTAAGTAATTCATAACACTGTCATAAATTGGAAGCAGCAATGAAATCATTAAGATCATCACTAAAACCAGATTAAACAAAAAAAAAATAGCATTCAGAAATAACAATGTAAAATGCCAGTTATTTCATTGTTTCCCAAACAAATGCTTTTAACAAAAAACAAAATAAAGGAAACATCCTCACAGTTAAATCCTGAGTACCACCACATAGAGCCTTTTTACACGACCCCTAAGATCCGCTGGTCCCTTAAATTTGGACCAGAGATCTTGGGGGTTCATTGCTCTTCCTTCCTCCCCACGACTCCGCACTTCCTTGCTTCTGTCTGCGTGAGGGGAGGGAGGGGAAAAAAGCCTTAAAAGGGACAAAAGAAGTTGCCAGTGGAGGTTGCTCCGAGCCCGGTCCGAGTCCCGGTTACTTCCTGGCTCCTCTTAAAGGGGCGGGAGGAAAAACAACAACAACAAAAGAAGCGAGGAGAGCCCGGCAGATCTGCATAAAGGACTTGTCACCTTCTGAGAGCAGGTACTTGAAAGGTGCGCTGAGTCACGCTTAGGTGAGCGGGGTCGCACTTAATTTTCTGTTAGCTCCGGAGCTGGTGGGGAAACATTTTTAAGCTCCGGAGCTTGCAGCCATTTGCTGTGGAGGTTAGGGGTCGTGTATAAACGCCCATAGATAGGATGTCCTCAGAAGAGTGGAGCAGCAAAGCACCTCTGCATATTCTCTACTAGAAAACCATGAAAAGAGTCACCATACATCAGAACCAACTTGTCAGAACATAGGTATCATCCTTATATTCATAGGTAGACATTTAAAAAATAAGTCTGTTCTGCCTATTTGCATTTACTTGCAAGGCCAATCACACTGACTGTGAAGATAAATTATTTTCTAAAACTATAAACAATATTCAAAAATGAATGAATAAATAATGAACAGTCATAACTTTCCAAGATTTCCTGGGTTAGCTACCCTTTCACTTACAGAAAAAAATGTAGACTCAAAAATGGTGTTTTATGCAAATACCTTTAAAAACAAATATTTGAAAATTTGAAAGAAACATTAAAAATAGTAAAAACATTGTTTCAATGTTACTGTAATACATTATCAGCATACAGTATATGCATGCACTTTTTCGCCTGTGTTTTAGCAATTTTAGGAGGGAGGAAGGATTAAATGAACAAATAAATGGTCGAGGTGAAAAAAGAAATCAAACCAGAAGGTCTACTTTTAATTACTTGGGGCTTTAATGATACGCTCAGTTACCTGGGAGTAAAAGCCTTAAGCGCATCAAACACAAACAAAAACTGCAATTTCTGTGTTGTCTTGAACGTTTTGCAACCGCCTTCCTGCAATTCAGATTTCGAACAGCTGTTTCTTTAACGTCGACGTAATATAACGTGAACTACAAGTCCCAGAATGCATTAGAACGGAACGTCCATCATTTCCGGGGAAAGCGGCGCATCGTGGGAAATGTCGTTTGCCACCTTTATCATTCGGACCAGTGGGAATTCAGTTGACATTTCCCTGGTTAGGGGGAAGGGATCCCTTTGTGCAAGTTGAAAACTTGACTCGTCTAGATATAGGCCGCTGTTTTAGATGTGAAATAACTTTGGCTGTCTGTAGTGCTATTCGGGCTGGGAGGAAGCACGTGCTTGCATGTTGAAATGCAGGAAACAATTTTTCCTGCACCCTCCTGGGTATCACTCTATATCAGTGATGGCGAACCCAAACTGCAATTCAGAACCCACTAATTTTTCGCAAAGTGCCAATACAGCAATTTAACCTGAATACAGGTGGCTGTGAAGGGACGATGTTGGGTGCCCACAAGTGTGCATGTGTTAATCTACTGCAGCTGCTACCATAAAAGGAGTGGTGACAATACCTGATTTCACCTTAGGCTCATTCCATGCACATTTATGTGGTAGGAGCACTCAGGTTGTTTTTCTCCCTAAGTGTGCATCCAGAATGGTGTCCAGAATGTGGGAAGATTTGTTTGCTGCCAGTGAGAGGGGCAGGTTTTAATCAGGATGTGTGTATAAAGTAGTATATTTTCCTGCAGGTAGAGAGTCTGGCTGCTGTTAATCTGCTTGGAGAAGTTAATTCTGGACTTGCAAAGGATGGTGTTTCCTCTCATATTCTTGTTTAGCAAGTGGAACATCTGAGCTGGATATTGGAGAAAAACAGGTCACACTGGTTTACAGAGCAAAGCTGGCAGTAACAATAGCAACAGCACCTCTGGAGTTGTTGCTGCCTTGTTCAGAAGAGCCAGACAGTTGAATGTGAGACCAATGCTGATTTTCCAAATAGGGGAATTTTTTTTCTAACCTACCTGATGTGTTGTTTTATTATGTATCCATTTTAACAACAAATCAAAATCTTGATAATATTTTCTTATTTGTTTTGGTATGAAGGATGTGGAATTAAGTGTAACATCTGTGTGCAATGGGGTACATGTGTGTATGGTGCTGTTTCTCGGTCGACTTTGCAGTCTAACCCTATTGTTCTTGAAGTACTACTATTAATGCTACCTCAAGGCATTGGAGAATAGTATTGCCAGCTCTTGTCTGGCAGGGCTCATGTGCCTCGAATAGCAGTGATTCTGATATTTTTAAAAAAATCTTCTGGTACCCCAATATTCCTGCCAAGAAAACTCCATGGATATGGGGTCACGAAGAGTCCGTCAGGACTGTAAGGACACTACAACTGCTGTTGCACCTTGGGACAATTTTGGCAAGGTTTCCTTAGTTGCTCCTCTCACTTCCAAGGAAGTGGGGGGAGGAAACTCTAGATACATTGCTGGGATGGATTGGGAGAGGCTCAGAGTGTGTTTAGCATTGTCAGTTTCTTCTGGTAGAGCTTCTATGACTTTAGCAGTAGTTTTCCAACCTTTTCTTTGTTAGGGCCCTTGTGTTTTTTGTGGATAAACACTTTTCCGTTACTGATTTTGTTTGTGTACCAGGCCAACTTCTGCCTGTCAAGCCACCATTACAGCCTCAGGCGTCACATCAGAAGGAAGAAAGGAGAAAAAGTATTAAACATTGGGAAAGGTATCCCCTAAAGTCTGTAAATCACCCTTTTTTAAGGAGAAAGCTGGGGTTAAATAAATTAAGTGACATGTTTTAGCTCATTATTGCTAATGTGGACAGTGCCAGAGTTGTAAAGTGTTTATTTCATTTTTAATGTGTGAGAGAACTTTTTAAATGCCCAAGCCCCAAGGACAGGGAGCTTTCACCTGTAATACTGGCAATCTATCAAGTAAATTTTATAGACTGGAAATAATTGTTTCCAAAGGAGTAGCTATGATTGAGTCCCTTGACACCTTTTGCACAGTGACATTATTCTGTTGCAGCAAAAACCTACTGAAGAGTCTCATGGCACCTAATTTGCATTGGAGGAAGTGGGCTTTGTAAAAGCTTCAAGGTAACACACCACCACCACCACCACTACCACCATCTTCTTCCTCCTCTTTTTGATTATATCAATGTTATAATAAAGTTTGCGTATTTAAGGTACCAGAAGTCGCTGTTTTGTGTTTGTGCACAAAAACTGAGGGTAAAATAAACATAGAACATAAGAGCCATGCTGGATCAGGCCAACGGCCCATCTAGTCCAGCTTCCTGTATCTCATAGTGGCCCCACCAGATGCGTCTGGGAGTGCAGGAGACTAGATATCTGTTTCGTGATATCACTCCCCGGCATCTGGCCCTTGAAGTACCCCGGTTTTAAGACTGGAGATTACACATCTCCACCATGGTTTGTAACCTGTGATGGATTTTTCCTCCAGGAATCTGTCCAATCCCCTTTTGAAGGCATCCAGGCCAGATGCCATCACCACATCCTGTGGCAGGGAGTTCCACAGACTAACAACGCGCTGAGTGAAAAAATATTTTCTTTTGTCTGTTCTTACTCTCCCAGCCCTCAATTTGAGTGTATGTCCCCTAGTTCTGGTATTTTGGGAGAGGGAGAAGAGCTTCCCTATATCCACTTTACTCATGCCCTGCATTATTTTGTACGTCTCAATCATATTCCCCCTCAGGCGCCTTTTTTCCAGACTAAAGAGGCCCAAATGTTTTAGCCTTTCTTCATAACGTGTTCGCGTTACTGCTGCCGCAAAGATTTTTGCTTTGTTGATTCTGTGTGTGTTTTTTTAAAAAATCTTTTTGAGGGGGGCATGTTTGTGTTTCTTCTGCACTCTTCCAAAAAGCTCGGCGGCTCCCGTTCTCCCGTACGTGCTGGGCCTCGCCGCCCGGCGCTAAACCTCTCCTTCCCGGGCTGCCTTGCCTTGCCATGCCTACCCTTCCCATGATGCAGCGCGCTCCCCTCTCCCCGAGTCCCCAGTGGGCCGCCATGTTGTTGGAGTGAAGGCAAGGGGGAGCGGCAGCCAGAGCTCGGGGGGGAGGGGGGCCTCTGAGATCCATCTTCATCCTAGCGTTCCGCCCGTGAGTATCCGGACCCAAAGGGGCTCAAAGGGGGCTCGGCACCCCAAAAGCCTCGATGGCGAAACCGTATTGGGGTTAGGAGTTCGGCCGAGGCGGCGAGGCCTGTCCAAAAAGGCTGCCCTGGGCTGGCATTATTGCCGAGGCGGCTTCCTCGCGCTGGTTAACTGGTACATGTTTTCGAGTCAAAAGCAAGGCCTCTATTGTTGTTCCAGGCAATAGGGGGGGCGGGGGGGAGGGAGAGGAACAACCCGGAGAGATCCGAATTCCCCGTTAAATTGTATCCATCTTCCAAAAGAAGGTCTTATCTGTCTCTTTCCCTCTCTGCCCCCCCCCCCCAAAAATCCCCGGCTATACCATCTTCTGGCTTGGTTTTATTCTTTGCCCCTCGTTCCCCCCCCACCGCCTTTCTTTGGGAGGAAGGGAGGGGGGGAGGGATTGCGAAGGAAGCGTATATCTGGCTTTTAAAAATAAACACCAATCTAAGTAATTAGACAGGCTGAAGAAGAGGTTTCATTGTGTGTGGGGGGGGGAGGGTTGGTGTGCCCGCTTTGATGGTGTGTTGGTTGAACTCCACCGTCGTTGGGAGTGGGGGGGATAGGAAAGCTTTTGAAGGAAAGGTGGCGGTGGTGGGGATTGAGGTGAAGAAAAAGTGATGGATTAAACGGGAAGATAACGTGTTTCTAAACATTCGTGGGTAAGGTGTGATGATGAATAACGTTGATGAGCAGGACATACAGGAAATGGTGTAGGTGACCCAAAGTTTTAGGTGGACTAGCAGTGAGGTTCTGTGTGGGGATGTATATGAGATGGGGGGTTATGTTCTGGATTGTGTATTAAGGTTGGAATTTCTCTAGCCTTGTGGACGATGAGTTTAATATCCCTCGTGTGGCTCTGTAGTTTTTTAGGGCTTGTTCGGGAACTCTGTTTTTCAGGGTGTGCAAGGCAAGAAAAGGCCATTTGTTGTTCTTCCCGCAAAATAGAAGCCACTCTTGGAATAATGAAGATAGTGGCCTTCCTTCTTTGTCTAATTTTAACACAGATTGTTAAAGCCCTGGTTTTGTTTATAAAGGATCAACAAGGACAGGCTTGGTTTCCTCCTAGGCCCTCTGCTGTTCTACTTTCAAGTTAGTTTTGATGAAGCCTTCTTGAAGCCAAACAAAGTTCCAGAAGGAGATTGGGGTAGCTCTTTGTTATGATGGGGATTCACCCGTGGGAGGGGGGATTGATTTGGGAGTTCATTTGCCAGTTGGAACTCTTTTAAGTTTCTGTGTCTGGTTTTGTTTAAGCAACAAACAAAGCTGAATTTATAGTCTGACACTAACATGTGTTTATTCAGAATCAAATTCTGCTGTATTCATGAGGGTAGGTAGGCTTTTGTAAGATTCAAAGGTTACATGTACAATAATAGTCCTTAACCGAATTAAACAGTGCTTTTGGCAGTTACAACAAATGGGTTTAAATCTGTTTCATTCTAACTTGGATTTGGCATTTGTAGATTCTGGATATTGGTGCACTGGGAAAGACAGATGGTTTCTATTGTTTTAGGAAAAAAGTCGTTTGGGTAAAATAATATGGTGAAAAGGGAAACTATTCTGGATCTTTTTTTATGTATGTACATACATACATACGCTTGCAAGTTTGTGAATACTGTAACAATTTAATTGTAGTTTCTGCTCCATATTCCATTTTAGTAATTTGATTTCAGATTTATTTTAATTTGCTTCTGAAGTTTTCTAAAAGAAGAAGTGAGTTTGAGTTTTAGGAAGCATCATGACATAATATTTTATGTCTTTTGTAATATGTGGACATGCAATTGCACTGAAGCATGTGCTTTTCCTAATATTTGTTCTGAGGTATTGGGTGAAAGCCTATTGCTTAGTGTAATAAACTAGAGTAGGCCAATTGAATCAGTGGAATTTACAGAGGCGTTAGCACTTTGTTGATTCTAAATCCCCAGTGATTCAGTTGGTTTATTATGCTATGCAAAAGTTGTTCTTTTCAGCCATTGTGTTCTCTTGCAGATTAGTAACTATGAGTAGGAAACTGCCATCAGAAGCACACATTATCTCGGGAAATCAAATTAGGGAGATTGAGATGGTCTTCATGTGTAATTCAACATTTTGTGACCTAAATATCCTATATAATTCAAAAGATTATAGTATATTACAGGTTTCAGAGGGACACCCCCGGGGTTCTGGACACCCAAGGGGAGAGGGAGCAGTGTGTTCTACTGCCTGCTGATTGTGGAGTATTGTAACATGGGTTATAAGGGTGGGGAATTCATATGAGATGAATAAATTACGTCTTTCATCTTTTATCAAGCACTGCTGGTTTGGAATGGTTGCTGTTGTGGCCCAGTAACAACTGGGAGGCCATAAGGTGTTCACTTCTAACTTTTAAAAAAAGGAAAAGGTTCCCCCTGCACATGCGTGCTAGTCATGTCCAACTCTAGGGGCGGTGCTCATCTCCGTATTCAAGCCAAAGAGCTAGTGTTGTACAAGTCTATGGCTATGTGGCCAGCAAGGCTGCAAGGAAACACTGTTTTGCCTTCCTGCTTTTTATGGTGGTGCCTATTTATCAACTTGCATTTACATGCTTTCGAACTGCTAGGTTGGCAGGGGCTGTGGTTATCAGTGAGAGCTCACTCCGCTGTGAGGCACCCGGGATTCGAACCCCTGAGGTGCCGACTTTTGCAGCCAACAGTTTGCGGAGCCTTAGTCCACTGAGCCACCACACCCCTTAAAAAGGTAAAGTTTTCCTCTGCACATGCGTGCTAGCCGTGTCCGACTCTAGTATCTCCATATTCAAGCCGAAGAGCCAGTGTTGTGCAAGTCCATGGCCACTTGGCCGGCATGGCTGCAAGGAAACACTGTTTTGAGGAAACACTGGTTGCCCTTGTAGTCCAGTAACAACTGGGAGGCTACAAGGTGTTCGCTTCTAACTTAGGTAGTCCCTAAACCTTTTTCAGATGTTTAGTCCTGCAGTGCTGCAGCAGTGTTGGTTTTCTCAGTATTAGAAGCCTGACTAAAAGTACATAATAGGGCATAGTACAGTAAAATTAGGGAACTGAACAATCAATCGAGGCTGAATGAGGAAAGTGAACTTCAAAGTGTGGTTATAAGTTTCATCTTTAAACTGTGCATGAGCAATAGTGATGCGTGGTTGGTGTTCCTTAGGTTGTGCAAAGTGCTGCCTGGCAGATATTTCCAAGTTCCACCCCCTCCCCCGTCCACTTACTGGCCTCCTCACTGTGCTGGGGTCCTGTGGGCCAAACCACATTGTAGCCTGACCAGCTCTTTCTCACCTCCTCAGGAAGTCAATCGCTTGTCAGCTGTGTGTGTGTTTGTGGGGGGCGGAGACTCCCCCCTCCTGCTGCAATTGGATGCCTGTAAATGTCTGCTAGGCTGCGCTCAGTGGTTCCTGCTTTGAGCTTCCTACAAAGCGGGAAGTGCCCATCTCTAATGAGCCAGTCAAGTGTGAAATTTAGTTTTAATACTTGAGAAATCTCACGAGAAAAGGTCATTTCCTGCATGGCACGATAAAAAATATGTTAAAGCAGGGGTGCCCAAACTTTTTGTAAGGAGGGCCAGATTTGGTGCCTGAGAATGTGTTAGGGGCTGGTTGCTCCCCGACCCTGCCACCCACTGCAAGCCCCACCCACTGACCCCTTGCAACCCCACCCGCAGGAAGGAAGGCGGGGACCAAGGGAGGGAGGGAGGGAGGGAGGGAGGGAGGGAGGTGGGGACCAAGGGAGGCAGGGAGGAAAGGAGGGAGGTGGGGACCAAAGGAAGCACAGGGAGCCGTGGTCACAGGTCGCCCCTTGGAAGAGGTGATCTGTGCGACCTTGCAACCCCCCAAGCTCCCCAGCAGTGGTGACGGCTCACCCGCCAGCCCACCCCAAAGCTCCTTGGCGGTGGCAAAGGTGGGGCGAAGGAGGGGGAGGGAGGGGCATGCCAGCCAGCTGTGGGCCACTCAGAATGGCCTGACAGGCCGGATTTGGCCCCCGGGCCGGACTTTGCGCAGGCCTGTGTTAAAGCTAAACTTGCCACAACTTGTACTCTTGTATGCTTTCAAAAATTGCCATGATTACTCATTTTGGGATTCTTTAACTGCTGTAAAGGATAGAAGATTTGTTAATAGCACTGTTGCTAGATTAATGGCTGTATCAAATTCAGAGGGGAAATTTCCAGAGGGGCAGACATGAGAATCTGCTGCAGCAGGAACAACAAAGAATCTTGTAGCATATTAACGCCTGACAAGTTTTATTTGGCATAAGCATCTGTGGATTGTAACTCATAGTTTCATATACAGAAGAAATCTGCAGTGCATCTTTCAAATGGAATCAAAAATACCATTATTTTTTCTTGCCAAATAAAACTTGTGGATGCCACAAGAGTCTTTGTTGTTTTTATAGAAAATGGAAAGTTACATTTTAAAATCCAAATTAAACCAGGGGACTCGGCGGGGGGAGGGTCATCTTCACAGGTATGGAATGGTAGGCCAATATAGATAGTTCCTGCTATATGACCAGGACCTCATTAGGTCTGAATTAGGCATTTTCAACACTACTACAAGGGGACAGGTTAAATAGAGGTGAGTAATAATATTCTAAACAAAGATGATGCATCCTCTGAAATTTTGTTCTTCAAGTCATCATATTTAGGAACAGAATAGTTGGTATGTTTTTCTGATTCACATTAAACAGGGAGAGAAGTGCAGAGACATGAATATGTGCTTCCTAAAGCATTTTTCTTCAGACTTTTAAATGTTGCATTCTGCATTGTATTGCTTCTTTAATGCTTCCCAGTTCTTTCAGTCTTTCCTCATAGGGTATTGTTTCCAGGCCCTTGGTCATCGTTGCCTTCCTCTATATGCTTTGTATTAAAAATAGATGTAAGTAAAGTTAGATATAATAGGGATGAGAGAGTAAGGAAACTAAATATGAAAGTATGTTCATTTAAGCTGGGAAAGGAGATATAAATTATACTGGGCTCAAATGTTGGGAAAAACTGATAGAGTACTGTGTGTGTGTTGCGTCATTACAGCCGTGACCGACTCTTCGTGACCCCATGTCCATGGAGTTTTCTTGGCAGGAATCCTGGAGTGGTTTGCCAGTTCCTACTCCAAGCGCCTACAGCACCTGGTTTTCCCTGGTGGTCTCCCATCCAAGTACTAACCAGGGCTGACCCTGCTTAGCTTCCGAAATCAAGTGAGATCAGATGTGCTTAGGGCATATAGGCAGCTCAGAGTACTGTAGTAATATCTAATAATGAATTCGACTTGTGAAAAAAGTACATATTTTTAATCAACTTAGAAAATATCTTTTACCCCTGAACCCATTTCTGAGTATAGACGGTACCTCTGTCACACTCCTTTTGTCCCTTGGAATATAATTGGGCCTAGTATCTTTCTTATCTACATGCATGCCTCTACCATCCTTTCCCCAAATTTTGTTCTTCGTCAAGTGATAATTGACTCTACTCATCCAACACCTAATAGATGGAAGGGAGAGCTTTGCCCCCCCCCCACATTTATGAAGCCGGATTGATTTGTAAGTTGTCAGTAGTGCAGGAAAAATTGTATTTCTGGATGTTCATTGTACCTGATGTTCAGTATGCCTGTAAGCTGCCTGTACAGCTAATTTTGCATGGATACTGACCTAATGATAATGACAGATATTGACACGGCCAGGGCTTCTGGGGAAAAACACACCTTTGCCCACTTCCTCAAGGCAGTAGAGAAGGAGCAGTACAAATCTTTCTAGGAGAGTTTTGTAACCGCTCTCCTAGAGCTTTGAAGTCCTCATTCTAGGTAACTACCCACTTAATCCCATACAGCTAGCGAACCTGGGGCATGTCATCAGAAGAATATCTTAAGTTGCAGGCTTAAGTTTGTGATTCAGGTGGATCTAGTAGCTTTAGCCATTTGATACTTTGGATCCTACGTGTCTGAAATCTAGTCCACACACATTTTCTGGGTATGTGTGCCTATAGCACCTACACAGGACAAATCATTTTTCTGAATGTATTCCTTACAAATGCACTTTATTTAGATGGGCTGTAGTTCACTCCTCATATCTATAGGTGATGATAGGCACACATGTAGCACTGTGTTAGTGCCATATGTAGCATGTGTGAACAGTCCTTTCGAGACACTGCCTTCTCTCCAGGTTCTAATGCACTAAGTCATTGTTCCCCTTGAACAAGTAACATCTCAGTGACAAGCCTGTTGCTCAGGTTCTCCTTTGGTTTTCATTGTCTAGAAAGTGTTAATAGGGATGGAAGGCTAAGTAGGGTTATATGAATTTCTATACGCATGTGCACTTTACATCATTAAAGTGTATTTCCTTAATAATGTGGCTTAATCTTATAAAAAGCAAGACATGCAAACATCTTCACTTTTGGCATGCCCAAAGAGCTGTGTGTCAATACATGTTTGTATTTGACAGTCACCTCAGAAAGAAATAACAAGTTTGATTTCACTAGTATTGTTAGTATTCCAGTTAACCAATTTGATTTGCATTAATTTGTTAATTTAATGGAAGAACAAACAGATGAAAAATGAGAATCTTCTGTAGGAAAACACAATAATGGAACATCTTCCTGAAATCATTTGGTTCTGTAATAAGTTGGCAGATGTGAAACAATTCATTCCTGCTTGTTGTAGGGTGAATGTAGTAGAGAGGCAAACAACAAGCATACCTAGAATTGCAACACACATATGCATATTTCTTCTAGTTATTTTTAGGTTTAGCGAGCATCTATGGAAGAAATGTGGGTTATAGTTAAGAACATAGGAACGTAAGAACAGCCTTGCTGGAACAGGCCACAGCCCATCCAGTCCAGCATTCTGTCTCTCACAGTGGCTCACCATTTGCTTCAGGGTATTTCCAAGCAGATTTCTTCAGCTGCTTATGATTCCTTGCACACGGTATTGAGAGATATCCTGCCTATCTCTCCAACCCGGAAGTTGTCCTTGGGTATCCATAATGATAGCCATTGATCCCTTGTTCTCCATGAACTTGTCCAATCCTTTCCTAAAGCTGTCAAGGCTGACAGCTGTCACCACTTCTTCTGGCAGGGAGTTCCACAGACCAGTGATCCTCTGGGTGAAAAAGTACTTTCTCTTATTTGTTTGATATCTAGCACCCAAAAGTTTCATGGAGTGCCCCGTAGTTCTAGTGTTGTGCGATAGGGAAAACAGTTTTTCCTTATCTACTTTGTCCACACCGTGTATGATTTTATAAACTTCAAGCAGGTCACCTCTTAGGCACCATTGTTCAAAAGTGAAGAGGCCCAGCCGTTGCAGCCTCAGATGGTAAAAAAGGTGTTCCAGTCCCCTAATCATTCTGGTTGTCCTCCTCTGTACTTTTCCCCATTTCCATAATATCCTTCTGGTGGTATGGTGACCACAACTGTACACAGTACTCCAGATGGGGCCTCACCATAGATTTATAAATAGACAAACTGACACTTGCTGACTTATTTTCTATAGTTGGGGCTTACTACCCTGACAAATATAGAACTTTCTATCTAGGAAAAGTATTGTACAGTCACCCCCTGCCGTTTCGCGGTTCAGGTACTACGGTCCCACTATATCGCGGGATCGCAGTACCTGGGGGGGCAGCGGGGAGCGATCGCATCACTCCCTGCTGTCCCCCCAGACCCGTCCGGGAGGCCTCAGAGCAGCGCAGGGGCGGGGGCGGGGAGCTCCCCGCTGCCCCACCCGACCCTGTGATCACCCCCGCCCCCACCCGACCCGCTTCTGCATATCACAGATTTTCATGTATCGCGGGTCGGGTGGGTCCCTAACCCCCACGATAGGTGTGGGGGAGTTACTGTACATAACAAAACAAAAGGCATTCTGTTAAAATATTACTAAGACAGTACTTGTATTTTTTTTATACCGCCTGTCTTCCGGGGGGAACTCCGGGCGGTTAACAGTAGGATTAAAACAACAATACAACACAAAATAAAGGCAATACAATAATGAGAGAGAACCATATATGGCTAACAATAAGGGAAACATATAAGGTTTTGTTTGGCTACAGTGTGCAGTATGCTCAGTGTGCCTTTTTTAAATTGAAATAAGAAAGACACTCATAAGAAAACTCATTGAACTTTTTGATTGGGGACTCCTTCACATACTTTAATATATCAACTTTTGGTATGTGAGTCACAAATTGGTCAGATTAACTGGAAACCATGGCTTGCTGCTATGCATCCATGCCTCAGATTATTGTACTTTCTCCCTCTCTATCTCCCTCTTTTGTCCACAGTAATAGATGGAAAGCTTTAGTTCCAATTTAAATGTATTGGATATTACGTCTAAATTGTGTTTTGATTAGACTCTTAGTTGTGAGAACTAGGATCATTCATGGTTTCATACCATGCCTATGCTTGAATTTCAGTTAAACCAGACCATTGTTTCCCAGTCTAAATGGGGTGAGTTTCCCAGTCTAAATGGGGAAGTTATTTATTCTTGAACGTGGGATCGTTGCTTCTTCATACATCCACAAAAGGAAATAAATGGTGATGGATCGGATTTCTTAACTGAATTTCAGATGGCTGAAGATGTCATTGTGAATTCACTTGACCCATTTATTTTCTAACTGAATATTGTGCAACCTAAGGAGAGATCAAGTGTTAGTGCAAGCATCTGACCTTCCAAAAGTCTGTGTTTCTAAGTAAGCTGGTGCCACTGAATTTTACTAAAAGGGAGAAAGTCCACCTTCATGTAGATTGTACGTGGTGTTAGGTGGGAAAAATTAAGGATGCTTCAAGCATTTTATTTTTTGAAACATGAAACACCTGTGTAGTAAAGTATCAGCAGTGTCTTTATTTATTGCAGGCTAAAAGAAAGAAAAGGGGGCTGAAGGAGATGAGAATGGAAAAAGAAAGGAAAGGGGGATGATGTGTGTGAAAATATAATAATGTATAGTCACAGCTAAGCAGATACATGAGTTTAAGCTGACTTCATGTCCAGATTTTTCATTTGTATTGGGCTTAATACAATGTGTTCATGTGTAGCTAAGCTAGATCTTTAGGTGAGGTATGATTATCTTTATAGCCTTGAAAAAGAATTAATTGGGCTATGATGAGAGTTGGTAAAATTCAACCCTGCTGACCACCAGTTAACTTCAAAGCTTCAAAATATTGTTTAAAAATAGATACATGTCCAGAGATATGAAGCATTTAAAAATATAACATGAATTTATTATAATACTGCTAGTCTAAAGGGGTCCACCTCATTATGTACTTCAGAGAAGCATTATTTGTGTTGTATTGCAAACATCTAGCTCCTCTGATTAAATCAAAGTGATGTTTAGTACATTACAACACATTAGTTTAGTCACATATAGCTTGATCTAAAGAGATTTTAGGAACGGAAGCATAAGAATATTTTCATTGGTTATTTCCCACTGGACAGTACAGTTACTTATTGCTCGAAATTTCAGAAAATAAATTATGCATTTAGGAAGTTCACATGAGGAGCCTCTACTTGTTTTCCACTTACAATGGCAGTATTGAAAATGGATTCAATTTTTGGGATAGGTATCTGCATTGTAAGCGATATATTGGCATATTAAAAACAGTTGGCAAACTCATTCTAATTCAACCAATTCTTCATGGACAATCATGGGATCAGTCTATTTGATTCAATTTTCCACCTAGAGCACTTTTAAAAGTTCTGTCCATCTGACTATGAAAGATGCCCCTTCTGTAGTTTCAGAAGCTGGTCTGGTCTTGGTTTATTATTTCTATTTTATTACACTTCAACCCATTGCAGCACAAAATTTTCTTGGAACAATTGGGATCTGAAAGTTGCAAGACACTATTTTTCACTAAAAAACTATTAATTGGGATATACATACTAGACTAACTGATGGACCCAGATCAGATTTTTTTTACTATACAGCAAGCCTCTTGCACTCTACTTTCCAGAATGGTTTGGTTATATTTGAAAATACAAAAAACTTTTGATATCCGTATACAGTGGTACCTTGTATAAAGGAATTAATTCATTCCAAATGAAATTCTGTTAAGCAAATTTTCCTTTATACAAATTTCCCATAGGAGTGCATTGAAAACAGAGTAATCCCTAATCGCGACCATTTTTATGTTGTACGGATTCGCCCCATAGACTATTCTGTTAAGCAGATTTCCCTTATCTCTGGAATTTTTTATGTTGTACAGATTATGTTATATAAACTGTTATATGAGGGTCTACTGTACTGTATGGTCTTTTGGCCTCACAAACCTTTGGCATTTTAGAAGCAATAATTACATCTTTTAAAAAATAGAAACCAACAACTGTAGCTTACAAAATAACTATTAAAAGCACTATATTTGATAATAAAATAAGAATAGTTCAAATAATTATACTGATTTTTCTTTTCAAAGAAAAATTACAAGATAGTTTACAAGATCAGCCATTTGGGAGATAAAGGGGTAAGACTCTTGCATGCACCTTCTGTCATCTTATACAATTGGCAAATATGTTTTCCCTTCTTCCATGTATTTTTTTAAAATATATATTTTTAAATATATTCCATATATATTTTTAAAAATGCATAGCTTACATAATGACTAAAAACCATAGGGCTTTTTTATGCTGTCAAGAAATCTGAGCAAGCTTTTAAAAACTATATAATATATGAAGTCATTTGTAAGGGAAGAACACAACAAAACAAGCCTTGTAAAGTAAATACTAGTAGGAATAGATGGAAATGTTTTAAGACATGACAGCTTGATAACATTCCATTGTTGAGATGCTAGGAAAACAGCAAATGTGTTAGTATGGCCAAAGAGCTTTTGACATCCAGATTTTTTTTCAGAAGGACATGTGTAAACTACCCTTCTTAGGGCAGTAAACAATACATTTACATGGTTTCTAATTATATGGTGGCTGAGAGTAGCACATTTAATTTTTAGATTTGATTGGCATTGTATCTGTTTTTGTCTCTCGCGCCCCCGATAATAATTTTTTTCCCAAAGCAGAAACCATTTGATATTGTTCTCTCTAGCCTACCAACTGAGAGTAATTCTTGAAGGTCTTTGACTAGATTTTACCCTCACTTCGACCACCTGAGGGCTTAGGCTAGAGATGTGGATTTAAGCTTCTGCAAACAGAGCATTTGCAAGGAGCTACAGTTCCTCCCAGAGGCTGTTCTGGTTTTCATTTGTAATCAGATAATAAGATAAGCATTCTTATTTTTATGCTGTTATCCCCTGTTATTTTTATGCTGTTATCCCCTCCCCTTTGGTCTGCTTTAGGAAGACAAATACTTTTTTATTCACAGTTTGGCACATATCTGTTTGTGCTTGAGTCCAGTAACCTCATTTGGTAGCACTTTTGAGATTGCACTTCAGGGACCATAGATACGTTTATTTTGCATGTGATGGTTTAAGTGGTAGAGATAGGTAGTTGTAATGAAGTGCCTTCTGTATACGACTGCCCTTGGGGCTTGTCTAGAACCAGCAGTTAGGGTTATTCCATCTTGGCTTCGCTGGAACCCTTTTAAAAAATCACCCGCCAGAAACCCAAGAGGCTCGCTGTTGGGGGGGGGGATTTGAAAAAGACTCTAGTCCAGAGGTCCCCAAACTTTTTTAACAGGGGGCTGCTTCACTCTCTCTCAGACATTGCAGGGGCTGGAATATACTCATTGTTGGGGGCTGGCAGGGAAGAAAGGAGTATGTTGGGGGGGTTGCGCCTGGCCATGACACGCTTCCTCGGGAGTAACCGCTCCCTGATAGCCACTTTGTCGCTACCGGGGTGGGGGTGGGGGAGCTGAGTGCAGGAATCTTCCTCTCCTCATTAGATTGTGAGAGAGGAATGAGAGAGGGTGAAAGGGGGATATGTTCCCCTGCATCTCCCCGCGATCAAGGCAGAGGATGTCCCTCTTGTATCCGCCGCTTCGCTTTCCATGTTGCGCCCCCAAAACATGCAATCCTCCCCACTCCAGGTAGATCTCCCCCCCCCAAGTGCTTGAAGGTCACCTACCCTCCAAGCTGCTTCCCCTACCCAAGCAGTGGTGGGGTGTGTGTGCCAGAACAGTGCTTCCTCTCTTTGCTCTGGGGATGGGGGAAAGAACCCCCTTTCTTCGCGGGCCCAAGCGGCAGCTCTTCTCTCCGAGGAGACATGCCCCCCTCTCCTGCAGCTCTTGCACGCTCCATTGGGGGCGGGGACCCAGAGAGAGAGAGAGAGAGAGAGAGAGAGGGAGGGAGGAACATCTGCTCGTTCAATGTTTTGTGTACTCTAGACTCATGAACACAGATGTTAGCCAGTTTCAATGTCTTCAAATCTCTGGCTGTCACTTGTAGTTGTTTCTTTACCTCATTGATGAGTCTTCATTTTGCTCCTGGATTCATTTTGACTGGTGGCCCACTTCTTGGTAGGGTAGCCACAGTACCAAAGTGTCTCCATATGTTGCTTAACTGTAAGCTGGTGAATTTCCAAAGTAACCCCTTTATAACGCTTTCCAGCTTTATGTAAATCCACCGTTCTTGATCACAGATCCTTTGAACGCTCTTTTTGGTGAGGCATTGCTCACATCAAGTATTTTTGTACGGAACAAAGTCAAAAGGTTTGAGTGGTTTTTATCAGTCAACATAATGTAACTCTAGTCTACACCTTCATATTCATTTTCTTAAGACTTCAGGTATGCTAACACCTGATTCCAGTTGGCTTTTTTGAGCATAATTCAAGGTTCACTTTTCCCACTAACATTTTGAATGTTGAATGAGTGTGTTCAATAAAGACATGAAAGATCAGATTTTTAAAATGTTATTATTTTAGCAAATTATATTGACCATTATACTTATTTATTTATTTATTTATTTATTTATTTATTTATTTATTTATTTTTGAACTTATATCCCGCCCATCTTCCCAGACGGGAACTCTGGGCGGCTAACAGAGATAAAAACACATAAAACAAGCAAATAAACCTCCGAACAAAAACGCGACGGAGGGCAAGATGGCGGCAAGTCGGAAAAGAGAAAGAGGGGGAAAAAAAGGAAAAAAAAGCTAACTAAGATGGTCACCAAAGGCCTCTTTGAAAAGGAAGGTCTTTAAGGCCTTCCTAAAGGCAGACAGGGACTCCAGCAGGCGCAGCTCACTGGGGAGATGGTTCCAAAGTGAAGGCCCCACCACAGAGAAGGCGCGGTTTCGTGTACGCGTTTTCCGCGCCTCTCTGGGTGTGGCCACCCTCAGTGAGCACGCCTGCGATGATCTCGTGGGTCTGGATCCGGATGTCCTCTGGGAGACGCGCTCCGCCAGGTACTCTGGTCCCAGGCCGTGGAGGGCTTTGAAAATCAAAACCAGGACCTTGACTTAGATCAGATCACATTGCATGACATGAATGCGAAACACCATGGAATTCCAAAAGGTTCACATACTTTTCCTTGCAACTTCATAATTGTTTTTAGTATGGCTCATGCGTTCTTTAAGTTGTTGTACAACAACAACAAAAGCATGTTGTGATAACCTAAAGAATACCAGATTACATTTTGCACAAATCTTTTATTTCACTGACTCCTTCATTACAGCAGTCCATGAAAGTTAATGCTGAAGAAAGCTAATTTGTTATACAGGTGCCACGTAACTCTTTGTGATCTTTGCGGCCACAGACTAATTTTCTGCTAAATAAGTTGTGTATATTTTTTTGAGGCAGGAGAACCAGCTGAACTGAGATTCTGAACCTTTGTCTCCTTAGGTATTGGTGGAATGAGCGTTGCGTGTGTTTTGAAGAGAAAAGCAGTGCTCTGGCAGGACTCCTTCAGCCCCCACCTGAAACAGCAGCACGGTCAAGAGACAGCTAACCCCAACATGCCTGTTGTGTTGACATCTGGAGCAGGGTCCCAGGCTCAGCCACAGCCAGCTGCAAATCAAGCCCTTGCAGCAGGGACCCACTCCAGCCCAGTTCCTGGCTCCATAGGTGTTGCAGGCCGCTCCCAGGACGACGCAATGGTGGATTACTTCTTTCAGAGGCAGCATGGTGAGCAGCTTGGGGGAGGCGGAAGTGGTGGAGGCAGCTATAATAACAGCAAACATCGGTGGCCTACTGGGGATAACATTCATGCTGAACATCAGGTAAAAAGTTACATCTTTCAGAAATGAGCTAAGTGAGCTTGTACTAGCTGTATACTGAAAATCTGTATACTCATTTGTAATTCTCTTGTTTCTTCTTCCTGCCAACTGTCTTTGCATAGGGCAGATAATGAAACAGTCTAGATGTTTTTTAAGTCAAAATGTACCTGTATGTTCTGAAATTGTCTTTGGGTTGTTTGCTTCTGTTCTGGTGACCAGCACTGCTGTTTCTTTTCTTTTCTCCCAAGCAATTTTCATCATTACCATATTTCTTTATTTGTTTGTTCCTGATTTTCACAACCTCTGAAAGTTCTAATCTAAAGCATCTACTGTTCGGTCTTACTGGACAGGCAGGATGCTTACTTTCTCCTTCTCTATATGCTTACGACTCAATAGGGGTGAGGAGCTGCCTTAAAACTTTATATTAATGTATTTTGTCCATCTGCCAAATGAGATGTTTGCAGTCAATACCTTTGTTACTTTGTAACATTATGACTCTACACTTCTGCTCAGCATTGAAGCCACTTAAAAATCAAATTTAAAAATTCTCTTACCCTCCAGAATTGTGGTTGGATGTGGAGAAGTAAAGTAAGTTTTTCTATTGCTTTCAAAATTTTAGGAAATTTTATGTCTAGTTGGGTGTCTTTTTTGTGAGCCTCTGTTTGCACTATAAATGTGTAAGTGAGGTGCAAAGCTTTGAAAAGTTACTTTTTAGACTTGCTCTCCTCAAATTACTGTATATACTCAAATATGAGCCTAGTTTTTCAGCCCTAATTTTGGGCTGAAAAATGGGGCCCTCGGCTTATATTTGGGTCAATACTTTTAGCCACTGAGGCAAGTCATCTGTGGCTAAAAGTCATTTTAAACATTGCAGGCCGCTTCTCATGACCCCCCCCCCCGGATCACAGGGGAGTGGGACATGATGTTTAAAATGACTTTTAGCCACTGACCCAAGCACTTGCATCAGTGGCTAAAAGTTATTTTAAACATCACACACCACTCCCCCAGCTCACAAAGGAAGAGCTGCCAGGCCCTGCTGTTTTTCCACCTAGACTTATACTCGAGTCAATACGTTTCCCCAGTTTTGGGGGGTTAAATTAGGGGCCTCGACTTATACTCGGGTCAACTTACACTCGAGTATATACGGTATCCATTAGCTATGCTGTCTAGGGATTCCTGGGTGTTTAGAGTATTTTTACCCCGCCTTTCCCAGCTTTGTGGATCATCCTTTGTTAGCAATATTCTGAAATTAGTAAAACTTCAGAGTATTGAATGTATTCAGTATTTTACCAGGACCATAATTTTGATAACCTGATCAAATGATCAAAGTGTGTTATATCATACATAAGAGGCAACAATAGTTCCTCAGATCACAGTCTATTTTAGACGATATTAACTGGTGGTAGATACTGCCCTGTTTGCCTCTTCATAGTGCATGCTACTAATTAAGGGCATCCTCCTCCAGCTACCAGCTAATACTTTTAATTTGACTACAGTTGGCTTGTCTTGTGTGTAAACTAAATTTTACTCCAACTGTTCTAATATGGAATGACCAGTTTTATGTTCTTTGATTTCCAACCATAAAGGAACCTCATGTTTCCACACAAGGCATGGGCTGGGTGCTGAGTGATATGGGAAGGATATGTCACAGGTATAACCCAAAACCTGCCACATAGACACTGTAGCCTCCATTTTGGAAGTTGCTTTAAGCTAGAAAACTTAGCCCATACATTTGATGGGGAAGGTTGGAGCATCTGTGTTTCTTGTGCTTGGAAATGCCCAGCCTAATTAAGGCTTCTTCGGAGTTGACAGCTAGCTTCTGTTTGAGATATTTTATTTATTTATTTATTTATTTATTTATTTATTTATTTATTTATTTGATTTATATACCACCAGATGAATGTATACCCTATTTTGAGTACTTTGCAAACGAAAACTTAGAAATCTCCAAGACCCCACATGGCTGTATATATAATAATATGGCAAAATTATGCAGGGGGTGGATAAAATGGTTAGAGGGAAGGTCTTTTCCCTCCTCACACAAAATTATAACCAGGCGTCATCCACTCAAATTGAGGGTTGGGAGAATGAGAACAGACAAAAGAAAATATTTCTTTACCTAGTGTGTTGTTAGTTTATTGAACTCCTTCCTCCCAGACTAGATGGGCCCTTGGCCTGATCCAGTAGGGCTCTTCTTATGTTCTTATGTAATTTTTAAAAAAATCATTAAAAATAAAAATAAGATAGAGTATTAATATTAATAGTATCTGTTACTAAGGGCAGTGTTGAATAGTTCTGTTATTGAGAGTTTGCTGAACATAAGTCTAATGAAAGTTTCACCTAGCCCCATCATTGGATTGTACTACGATGACTATTGCTCATAGTTTTTCACATTGAAAATACTTACTGAGCCTGTAAGGTGCTCAAGTGGGTTTCACCTTTCAGAAAATAGAGCTTGTTTCATAGCTGAGAGCAGAATTTTTAGCACCCCCCACTCTTAAAGGGTCTAGAGCACAGTAAAGCAATACATTTCCGCTTTGAAAGTAGGCTATTGATGAACATGGTTAATTTTTAAAAACACATTTCTATATCGGGCATTGTTAATGGGATATGAAGTGGAGACATGCTTTGAAAAAGTAACAGTCACCCTCTTGGTGTATTGGCCAACACGATAAGCAATATAATATATGTTGAGATTTTTATGGCCTTGTTTACTGTTGGAACTGAGATGTATTTTATACCAGTAAAAAAAAAAAGGCGGGGGGCAAGAAAATAAGCATCTGGTATAAATCTTCACAGTAGATACAACTAAAATGCTTGTTTATTCAGAGCTGCAAACGAGATTTTAATCTAACCTAAAAATTAGCAAAGGAGATGGTTGGCTAACTTTTCTAAGGAAGGCATGCATTCCTTCATTAAGATGTCACCTGAAAAGATCATTGGTTTGCCTGAGGTCTTTTTTCTAACAAGCCTTTGACTTTTGGAAGTGAGAAATGTGACAAGGATCTTTATTTTATGGCAGGTTTATATGGATCATAGGTGATTCTAGTCTTTGATCTCAGGTCTCAAAACAATCAACGTTACAAAGCACTCTCCTTTCTCATTGAAGTGCTGACATACCTACAGTGGTACCTCGACTTGCAACATTATTCAGTTCCGAATGCACATTTGGAAGTTGAATTATTCGGAAGTCAAAAAGTGGTTTCCCATAGGAATGCATTGAAAATCAATTAATCCATTCCAGAGTTGGAAAAAAAAGCAAAAAAGGGAACAGATTAATTGGTTTTCAGTGCATTTCCATGGGAAGGCTGTCCCAACCTCCCTCAATCAAGTGCAGCTGGACCTCTCAAAATTGGCTCTCTGGCGAGGCTGTGGAGAGCAACGTTTGGCTGCCCTTGATTGAGGGAGATCACCTATTGATCTTTGGGCAGCCCGGGCACCTTGCAGGGGAAGCACTTATCTCCGGGTAAGCGCTTCCCTTCACTTACCTCTGGACTGGCTGAAGATTGATCTTTCCAGCCTGGAGGTAAGCGAATGTAAGTGCTTACCCGGAGGTAAGCGCTTCCCTTCCAAGCTGCCTGGGCTGAAGATTCATCAATCTTCTCCCAGCAGGGGTGCCTTGCAAGGGAAGCAGCAGTGGCAATCTGTCGTCGCTGCTTGCCTTGCAAGGCACCGGGCTGGCCGAAGATCAGTGGGTTTGTGCACTGCCCAAAACATTGGTTAACAGAGCAAGGACTCATTGATCTTCACCTAGCCCGGGCAGTTTGGAAGGGAAGCACACCTCCCTTCCAAACTGCCCGGGGTGGGAAAAGATGCCTCAGTCCCAGGAACTGATGCATTTTTGCCCAGCCCGGGCTGTTTGGAAGGGAGGCATGCCCTTCCTTACAAATGCTGCCCATCACCACCTCCTCCTCCTTGGTTGCTTCAATCTCAAAGAGATCGAAGCAACTGAGAAGGAGTAGGAGGTCACCATAGGCAGCAAATGCTGCCCCACCAGAGAACCGATTTTGACAGGTCCAACCTGTCAAATTTAGCTGTTCTGCGAAGCTGCGAGTGCAGTGTTCACTGTTGCCTCCTCCTCCTCCTTGGCTGCTTCAATCTCTTTTGCAGAGATCAAAGCAACCAAGAATCTCCGTGCAGCCTGGGCGCCTTGGAAGGGAAGCCCTTACCTCTGGGCTGGCAGAAGATCTCCGCAGTCCCGCTGGAAAGCCAATTTTGACAGGTCCGACCGAGCAACTAAGGAGGAGGAGGATCTCTGCCTCCATCTACCACTCTCCTTCCTTCCTTCTCTTAAAGAAAACCTCCTGCCCACATTGCAGAGGAAAAGCGCACACTCTTTAAAATGGCTTTTAGCCACCAAGGCAAATGCTTACCTCCATGGCTGAAAGGCATTTTAAACAGCGTGTGTTTTCTCCCACCTGCCTATGTTGCGGGAGAAAAGCACTTGCCTCCATGTCTGAAAGGCATTTTAAACATTGCTTGCTTCCTCCCCCCTGCGTTGCGGGATAAAAGCACACATTGTTTAAAATGTCTTTCAGCCACCCAGATGAGCAGTTCCTCGGTGGCTCAAAGACATTTTAAACGATCTACTGCTTCCTTGCCCCAATCAGGCACATTGAGGGGGAAAGTGCAGGTCATTTAAAATGTCTTTGAGCCAAGCAGGAAAAGTTCCGCCACCGCCACTTGCCTCAGAGACATTTTAAAAAAACTTGCTCATTCAATCAGGCAGGTTGTGGGGGCAGGAGCGGGTTTTTAAAAATGTCTTCGAGCATCTGAGGCAAGCGGTGGTCTCAGGCACCGCTGCTTGACTCTGTTGCTTGAAGACATTAAGATAGGGTTCCTTCGTAATTCGAAGGAACTCTATTTTTCGCTCGTAACGCACCATCGTTGGTTCAACTGAGTTGTATAGTTCATAGCTCTCATTAAAGGTGGAAAAAGTTCTGAAATGATTTATCTTTGTCTCATTTATTCACATCACAGACACTTGACATTTTACAGGGGTGTGTAAACTTTTTATATCCATTGTATATTTGGTTCTAAACATTGATGTGTTATTTTGGTATACCTGACAATGGAAATTCTTCTTGTTCTCTCTCTCTCTCTCTCTCTCTCTCTCTCTCTCTCTCTCTCTCTCTCTCTCTCTTGGCTTGATTGATAAGCCAGACTTTTATCTGGATTTGTTCATTTTTCAAAATATGTTTGTTTTCTATGTTTGTTTTAAGGTAACTTCTGTTGATCTCATGTACACTTGTTGTGTTATTTTAAGATATGTTCTATTTTTAAATCCTATTCTTTCCATCAGTATCTCTTAACAGAGATTTTCTTTTTTTTCAAATGTTTAATAGGTTAGATCTATGGATGAATTAAATCATGACTTTCAAGCACTTGCTCTGGAAGGAAGGGCTATGGGAGAGGTAAGTGTATAATTGTTTTATTTATTTTGCCTTTTTAAAAAAATCTTTCCTCAAGCAAGTAAGAATTGTCAGTATATATCTGTGTGATTTGCTGCTAGCTTGCTTTGTTTCAGAGCAGGAACTACAAGTGGTGCTTTTACAATTTTCTGAGGTAGAAAATTATAACAGACTTAGTCTTCCACCATTTGAACCAGGCTGTAGTATTTCTTCTGTTTTTGCTTTCAAGCTATCAGAAAGCTTTTTCCTTTCAAGTTTTGCTATCTGGAAGACTGTAATAGGAGGAAGGGACAAAAGTCTCAATTCTCTTGACACTGAAATAAGCAGTTGGATCTTGGCTGGTAGGTCTCACCCAAGGAATTTATGTCTTCTTCACAGTCTTAAAT
The DNA here is from genome assembly GCA_023846285.1 of Phrynocephalus versicolor. NCBI lineage: Eukaryota > Metazoa > Chordata > Lepidosauria > Squamata > Agamidae > Phrynocephalus > Phrynocephalus versicolor. The sequence continues at coordinate 11,046,438 of JAHTLZ010000008.1, forward strand.
TGTGAAAGTCAGCTTTTCCACTAGCAGTGCCCAAGGAGCAGGATTTCTAATTTAGAACAGGTTCTTACAAGAAACATGAACGTAGCAACAGTTGGAACACTGGTGTAGGACTGTCTGCCTGTCTGCCTCAGGATGTAGAAAATGAAAACAGTCTTTATTTTAGTTTTAAAATGCTTAACACATTTTGCTGCACACCCTTCTTCGAGGGCTATGTATAAAAACAGGAAAAAGAGTTTATAAACCATAAATTGTGGACAGCAATGATTTTCCAAAACCTATACTCATTTTATTCATACAGACAGCATTATATCAGTGACTATACATTCAGTGTTTCATACGCATTTTCTACTGCATAATCTATATTTCCAGTGGTGCTTGTCCTCCACTGTGTGAGTTGTGTCATGGCAACTGGACTTCTTGTGGGATTGAAATGTTTCGCTACTCATTCAAGTAGCTTCTTCAGTCTGAGAAAAGTTGATGGGAAGCTTCCAATTAAATCTAAAAAACCTATTCAGAGCAGGGTTGGGGGAAAACAAAGGTAAACTATAAGCTGGAAGCCTCACACCAACTTTTTCTCCAATTGAAAAAGGCTGTCATACAGAGGAGGGCCAGAATCTCTTCTCAATCAATCCACAGTGCAGACATGCAACAATTGGCTCAAGTTGGAGGAAGCCAGGTTTCAGTTGAGTATCAGAAAGATCTTCCCACTATTAGAGCAGTATGTCACTGAAACTAATTAAATTGAGAGGTGGTGAGTGCTCCAACACTAGAGGCATTCGGGATAAATTCAGAGAACCATATGGCAGATATGCTTTGATTTATATTCCTGCATTGAGCTGTGGGTTGGACTTGAAGGTCTTATGGTCCCCTTCCAACTGCATTATTCTATCAAGAAATTTAGGAGATACTTTAGTTAGCCGTCAGTTTGGGAGTTTAGCCACTACAAACTTCTAATGTTTTGCTTACATCTTCCCTCCCCACAGGACATAATCCTTGTGGCTATTTACTGTAAAAATACATGTCATATGACAGAATTCAAATATGTTTTAAAGAAGTCCACTACCTGTAAGGGGGTGATTTATTTTTACCTGCCTTTGTGATCTATTATATATAGGTAAGACCTCCAGACTCCTCAAGTTACATATAGGAGAACATCTGAACAACCTGAAAAATAAAATATTGGGTATCAGTCTTGTTAGCCATTTTGTGGAATTCAACCATTCAGAAAGAGACTTAAAATGTTTGGCTGTTGAAGCAGTCCGTGTGAAATATGAGAAAGCCTTGCTTAGGAAAGAAAGTGACTGGATTTTGAAACTCAGCACTGTAGTTCTTAATGGACTTAATGAAGAAAAAGACTTTCTGTCTTCAGCAGTCCCTCCATAGTCTTGCAGACAGAGAGATCTAGTGTTATCTAAACACCCTTGCTGCTGGTGGTGGTTGATAATAAGTGTATTTATTCCACTCATCCTGTAGTTTTGAGTATTTGAAGCTGGTACAGAGCAAATGGGTTAGTGAAGTTTCAGTTGTGTAATCTTGGTATGTAACTAATGTTGTTGTAGATCCATATTGGCAGACTAGCACTACTAAAAATTTAAAGAAATTTCTGTAAAGAATTTTGAAGAAAAACTGAATGTATACTCCTTAATAATACTGACTGTATAAATACGAAAATGAGGATTTGTTATATACATTTATGGCTGTCTAGAGCCTGATGTTTATAAATAATTTATTTCTGTTTTTATACATAGCTCCTGAAGAAGGCTGTGCACTGAATCACATTGAACATTTTAAAACTAGAATAAAAACTGTTTACATTTTCTACATCCTGAGAGCTAGTTTCCTATTCTGATTTTTGAAACCATTGGATGGACCAGTTCACTGTGTTTCTATCTTTTTTCTCTGTCTAAGCCCTTGCCTTTTCTCCCAGTAGAGAAAATAAAGTATAAGTGCATAACACATTACTGTGTCATATTGAAATACTGAACTTTAGAATGAATGTACCCTCTAATGTTCATTCCTCCTGTGCAGGGACCTATTTTGTGCATGTGCGTGCACTCAGTCTACCCCTCCACAGGTTCTATCATGACATGAACAAAAACAGTTGTGACAGGTCCATGGGACTGCAAGAGCCCTGCGTGGTGGTGGGGAGGTGTGTGTGTGTGTGTGTGCCTGGTGGGAAGCTTGCTTAAAAATATTTTTAGAGAATTCTTCAGAAGAGGAAAAGAAAATTGTTGTGCCCCCTTAGCCGCCATTTAGTTGCCAAATGACTAATTGAGTAGAACGGACTTTGTGTGTTTGCAGACAGATAGGTAAGAGAGAGGTGCTGGGAACAGCAGGATTTAAGAATGAAAAGAATTCTCAGTATTCCATATGTTCCTTGTGACATCTTGAACACGAACTGAGTTGGCTGGTCCTGATAGGCAGTGTAGTTCAAAATACAGTGGTACCTCGGATAACAACTGCCCCGGATAACGAATAATTCGGATAACAACTGCAAATTTCCGGGTATAGGGCTGCCTCTGATAAGGAATTTTCCCTATGGGCTGCCTTGGATAATGAATCGCAATTCCTAGGTATAGGTCTGCTTTGGAGAACAAATTTTCTCTATGGGCTGCCTCGGATAACGAATTTTCCCTATGGACTGCCTCAGATAATGAATTTCCAGCATGCATCAGTAAAAAAGTTATCCCAGGTGAAATTACATCTGTACCTTTAAAGTGCACTTTTTAAAAAGTTTTGAGCAAAAACCCAGGTATCTGTGCCTTTTTCCTAGGCTCCAGAATGGATTAAACAGTTTCCCATTCATTCCTAAGGGAAACTGCGTTTCGGATAACAACGTGTTTCAGATAACAACTAACCTTGGAGAACGAATTACCGTCGCTATCCTAGGCACCACTGTATCTAGAATGAGCTGAGTCAGGAAAAGCTGCCTTAGCCCATGTGGATGGGTTGTATCCCCAAGTATGTGGTAGAGATGGTAGCAAGTTGCCTTCTGTCAAGTAGGCCTGCTTGTTCACCTAGAGCAGCACTCTGTATTCTTCACTGACATTGGCTGTTTAGAATCCCAGCATCTGCCACTAGGTACATCTGCAACTCGTGGTGGAAGGGGTTTATTGAATTCTTGTGCGTGTATTGTATGTACTCTTGCCTCTTAGCTGTTGTTGCTCCTTATTTTACTGATGAGGCATGCGAAGAATTTTATTTATTTGTATGAGAGTTGGGTCATTACATGTTTTGTAAAATGCAAAAAGGCTATTTTAAAATATGACAAGAGAAGAAATGCTCCCTAAATATATTAAGCTAAGAATAAAAAGGTGTCTAACTAAGAGAATTAAACTGAAATAACTGTTCATGGATCTTGACAGGAAGAAAAATTAAGAATGAATTGACTAATACTGTCTGTGGTTTCTTATTGGATCCTGAGATTGGATCCTGACACATATAGGGCACTTAAGTTAGAATAAACTAACAGTGATTTTTGTTGCTAGCACCCATTTGAATTGTTCTGACCAATTGGATCCAAAGTGCTTCTGCAAATCTGAAACCACATGATAGTAAAGCAGAAATTTCTGAGAAAAAAATTGAGATGCTACACATCATTGCATGCGTGTTTCTCTGAAAAATTTACTTTCCCATCACTGCCATTGTCGTCTTTGAGTACGCAGCTCCAGAAGAGTTTGGTGTGCTTTAGGATTCAATCTCAGTTGAGAAGGAGGTAGTAAAACATCATGCACCAGGCCACTGATTGTGTCAGCCCTCCCCCCCAAAAAATCTGTATGGTCCTTGTATATAATCTGAACTGGGTATGTATGATAGATTTATCAAACTCCTAAATATCACAAACATAAGCTAGCTTTAATTCAGCACTTTAAAAATATTGATCTTTGAAGTAGGTGCCTACATCGAGATTGAAGCAGCGCCACTGCCAGTCCTGGCAGATGTAACTCCATCTTGCCAGAGTAAAAATTTCTGCAGACTTGAATAGTGGTGGAAGCAGCCTTCATGGTCCATGAAAAATGGCCACCAGTCATTGCAGAATATTACTATGACAAATGCTGGAAGATAGGGTAAGACTTTGTGTCTTATCCTCCTCAGGAATATTGCATTTGGGGATCTGAGCTTGCTTGCTGAATGTATGAATGTATGCCTTATCTTTACTACCATACTTTATACAAATCTGGCCAGTTTCTGTGATTTGTCATAGGGAATGAGAGTAGAGTTAATATCAATCAATTTGTTTTTTAAAGCATCATTGATTTTTATCTCTCCAGACAATTTGGTTTATAAATCCCATATTCCCTGTCAGTTAGCTCTGCTGACTGAGGCTTGTGGTGGATAGTATGAACTTGAAAACATCCAGAGGACACTGGGGTTGCCTGTTCTTGACCTGCTTTATTCTTAGGAAGCTCTCTTTGTCCCACTTTTGCTGAGATTTTCTGATTGGTCAAAAACATTTGCCACCTAGTGACCATTGTGTTTCAGTTCTAGAAAAAGAACTTGTTTGATGGGGAAAACATTTTGTTATCTAAATTATCTAAAACTACAGTCTTCATTGTTTGTAATGATATAGCTCTGTTGAACAAACAATTGAATGATGGAAGAAGTGAATGCTCTGAAAATATAACAAAAGCAGTGGGACTGAATGCTAACACCCACTACTTGTTCATGGCATTCATGGCAACAAATAATCTTGCTAAATTGACTTCCTAGGATGATCAAGATTTTAGCAGGTTGATTATGAAACAGGAAACTATGCTGTGTCACCAGCATCTGCTACTTAGCTTAATTGTTGGATTTGGGCTATAGAGTGTTTGCGTCCCAAAATGTACTGCAGGAGTCTGAAGATTCTGGGCTGTTGTGAATTAGTTGGCAAATAATTATAGCTCCGTGGTTTAAGTACCTGGTTGTGGAGCAGGTTGGATTCCCCACTGTGGATTCCCCACTGTGCCTCCTTGTCAGGGGCTGGACTCATTGATCCATTGGGTCCCTTCCAAGTCTAGAGTTCTAAGCTGGTATGATAATGGATTGTTTGATCTCTCTGTCCAGAAGCCAAGAGTTGACAGTTCCACTTGGATCAGAGATTCTAAAGAGGAAACAATTTGCGTACCATAATTAACACTGTATCACATAGCTAGAACTACATCATGCCACTTTTTAGCTGAAAGCTGCATATGATTCTTAAAAAAGGATTTTGAAAGCTCTAGGAGCATGGTGAAAACTAAAATAATCCAGCTGGAAAATCAGTAGAGAAAAATACTGTAGTATTTATCAATGTGAAATGCTTCCTCTCCAGTATAAAGTATTCCCTGCAGTTTAGTATCAGTTCACAGGCGTGCTCTGATAACATTCCATGAGACAAATCTGAAAAGGTGGCAGTACAGACAAAACATTCTGGCTTGAGACCAGTCCCAAATATGCCACAGTGGGAGAGGACACTCTGCTTTTCTCTATGCCCGGTTTGGTGAGGTTTGGTCAAATAGTTATAATGAATTTCCAGCATGCATCAGTAAAAAAGTTATCCCAGGTGAAATTGTTGTAGAAAAAAAGCTACTTAAATAAATAATTTAAAACGGCTCCTTCTAAGAGGAAAAACAGCCACTTCATAAGTTTTGAGCAAGCTCATTAGACCTTTGCCAGAAAGAATAATGGTTTACATGCATTACTTTCTGCATAGTTCCTTATCAGTTGAATGCGGAAAGCAACAGAGATGTGGGCTCAGCCAACTTTGCTCTTAAAGGGTCAGACACTTTAACAGACAGAAATTAAACTAAATCAGCTTTTGCTTTACCCATCAGGAAGGCTGGCTTTTCTTTCTGTTTCCTCTGTCTGGCATTTCATTTTTTAAAGATCACATTTATTTTGAAATCATTCTCCTTTTCCTTCTTTTCTTCTCACCCTGCTCCCTCATGATCACATTCTTCTACACTGTGATTATCAGGGGCATTTTAACAGGCTAGACTTAATGATTTGATATTTATAGGTGGGTTTCCTCAGATAGGAGATAATGGCATAGAATATAACATATGGGGAAGGGACAAGGATAGCCTTCTATCCCAAATTGTGCAATTAAATAAACTCTGGCAGTTTAATGGAGGTATGTCCTCCAAAGAAAGAAATCACAACTAATAACTTGAAGTTGTATTTGCATTTCCCCAATTACGCTCTAATTTTAATGTAATAATAATTTAAAAAATAAATCCTTTGTCTTGTCATTGGAATGGCAGCGACATCCACATAACCTATCTCACAGGATTATTGTGATGACTTTAAGTAACATTGAGGAAAAGTGGAATATGAATTGAACTAAAACATAAATGCCCTGCATTAATGATGTGATTTGAAAATAAATTATAAATCCATGGATTGGGTGAGGTGTGTTAAATAGGACTGGAATCTGCATTTGGATGTTGAAGTATGAGCAAGGGACAAGAAGGGGAAATTATCTTTTCAGCAGAGGTTGCATTACACCTATGCCACTGATTTACCGATTGACCTTGGGAATAGCATTTATCTTCTTGGACCTATGAAAACCACTAGCTTACTTTGTCCTCAAAGTTGTGAATTGGCGATTTCAAAATAGGAAGAATGCTTTCTACTCTGATTTCTGCAGAGCAGGCATGGCAGCATTAATTTACCTGAGAGGATAAAAAGTGTGTGAGCTTCTCCATTGTATGTGTGGCACTTACATACACCTTTGCTTCACTGTTTCATTAAGATCAAAATAGCCCTTCAAAATATTTTGGCATAGACTAGAGGGACTATAGCCATACCCCAGCAACCATAGTACGGATGATGTGGCTGTATTCTGGGATCCTGTAGCACTAGATAATTACATATGAGGAAAGTTTCCATTACATTTTGTATGTACTGTCTGTATACTGTGCTTCTGATCTATCTATGTGGGATTTTGGGCTTCTTCATCCATGATTCAAAATGCCAGGAAATAGCCTAATATTGCTGCACCGTATCATGCCTGTTTTGCCAGCAGGAAAAAGGATGCCAGGATTTAGATAGCAATGGGCACCCTGAATGTTGATAACATCAGTGTGGTTAAGATGGTCTACAGCAGGGGCCCTCAAAGTCTTCAAACAGTGGGCCAGTCCACCCCCCCACAGACATCACTGTGGGCCGGATGACAGTCCCCCCCAAAGGATGACATGGAAAAAGGGGGGGAGGGAAGTGGGCTGAGCCCCCCCCCCAAGTTGGCACATGATCAGTGCCTCTCTAGGGCCCTAGCAATGCCTCCTGCTCTGGATCGCCGCCCTGAAGTGCTGCTGCTGGGATCCCTCTGCTGCGCCTCTTCTTCCTCCTTCTCCTCCTACAGTGGCAGAGGCTGGAGCGGTTCTCTTTCCTTCCTTCCTTCCTTCCTTCCTTCCTTCCTTCCTTCCTTCCTTC
>JAHTLZ010000008.1:11053842-11071539 GCA_023846285.1 Phrynocephalus versicolor
TTCCTTCCTTCCTTCCTTCCTTCCTTCCTTCCTTCCTTCCTTCCTTCCTTCCTTCCTTCCTTCCTTCCTTCCTTCCTTCCTGGCCATGGCTGGGCTCCCTCCTGCCCTCACTCGCTCCATAGAGCAAAGCAGCGCCTCAGAGGGGGCTGGGTGGGTGGGAAGTAGCTCTGTTTTCCCCTTGGTTGCTCGCCGTCCATCCCTCTATCGGTCCACTGCTGTGGCTGCTACGGCTTGGAAGGCTGGCTGGCGCTGCCTCTGCCTGCCCCCTTCCTTCCTCACAAGTACAATAGCACAGGCGGCGGCCACAGGAGGAGGAACAGGATTGGGGCCTTGGGGCCATGGAGGGAGTGGGAGACCTAGCTGCAACCCTACCGTTTTAAATTGCCCCGCTTGGCTGCAGCCAGTGCCCCGTCCATCTGGGGGGAGCGGGGGACCTTGCCTTTGCCCTTCCACTTTGAACTGCCCCACTAGCCAGCATGTTGATCATCTGGGGGGTGGGTGGAGGTAGTGGGGGAAGCGACATAGCCCACCGCTTTGAACTGCCTCAGCTGTGGAGGTTGGCTTGCTCGCGTGCCGTACATTGAGGACCCCTGGTTTACAGAATCCTGTCTTGCGCTCACTACAATTCTCGTTTGTCAAAAACAGCGCTGACAATTGCTTTGTGTTTGGATGAGAAGTGGAAAACTGGTTTTAAAAGGAGTCAGATTCAGGGATTTTCCCTTCCCTAGCTACAACAGGATTCTCTGCTATGTAATTGTTTAATATATGTTGGCATGTGCTTAGTATTTTAGATATTTTAAGATGTGCGCCCTCAGTGTTCTATAAATACCTGTGCCTAGAAAAGAAATGTATGGAAACACAAACCAGGCCAGCAATGCAAATGCTCTTCAGCCCTAAGCTCCTTCCCTCTGTTCTAATCAGTTGTTAGAGTTCTGCAGCTATTGTGGTTACTCATGCCGTCTCTTCTATACTATGAACTTGTTTAAAGATATTTTTCATTGCTCCTCTCCAACATTCCTATACAGTTTTCTCCCCTCAAAGTCAGACCCAGTCAAACTCCCTAGTGAGCAAAAATAAGGCCTAACAGTCACTTGTCTTTTGCTGTACAGTGAAACAAGGGATAATGCTTGATGTTCTTCCCCAGACTTGCCCCAGTTGATACAAGATTGCCAGCTAGAGCTGCTCTGCTCCATTCTTCATTCATGAAAATATTTCCTCACTGTTTCTGTGCAAGAGGGGAAGTACCGTGTTTCCCCGAAAATAAGACAGTGTCTTATATTAATTTTTGTTCCCAAAGATGCACTAGTCCAGGCCTGCCCAAAGACTGGCCTGGGGGGGGGGCAATTCGGCCCGCCAGGCCATTCTGAGTGGCCCGCAGCTGGCTGGCCTGCCCCTCCATCCCCCTCCTTCACCCACACATTCCCCTCCGGTGGCCACGGCTCCCTGTGCTTCCTTTGGTCCCCACCTTCCTTCTTTCCTCCCTCCCTTGGTTTCCACCTCCCTCCCTCTCTCCCTTGGTCCCTGCCTTCCTTCCTGCAGGTGGGGTTGCAAGAGGTCAGTTGGTGGGGCTTATGGGTCAGTGCGTGGGGCTTGCAGTGGGGTGGCAGGGTCAGGGAGCAACCGGCCCCTGACACATTCTCAGCCACCAAATCTGGCCCTCCTTACAAAAAGTTTGGGCACCCCTGCACTAGGTCTTATTTTCAGGGGATGTTTTATTTTTCCATGAAGAAGAATACCGTGCACATTTATTATTATCTTATTATCGGGGAGGCCTTATTTTCGGGGGGGGGTGCCTTATATTTCAGCGAGAGGTAAAACTGTAAGTAGGTCTTATTTTGGGGGATGTCTTATTTTTTAGGGAAACAGGGTAATAGTAACGCATAGTCCTCCTCTCCAAAGACAGGTTGTGATCACCTTTCTTAGATCTCAGATAATTTGCATTGAGAGGCTTTTACATGTTCATTCATTAGTTCATTATGTGAGAAAGGAAGAGAGTATTAAGAGCTTGATCTTATTATGATGGATGGACTCTAGATTTATGTGTGAACTAAATCTTATCTTAACATACAATTTTATTTTACTTTGCAGCAGCTTTTGCCAGGGAAAAAATTCTGGGAGACTGATGATTCAAGTAAAGATGGACCAAAAGGAATATTTTTGGGTGATCAGTGGAGAGAGAGTGCTTGGGGAACTTCAGGTATTTTATTATGACATTAAAAAAAATTGGAATCCTCATTCTCTTCTTACAGCTTTTAAATTTTTTTGAAAGTTTTACTAAAGTGTTTCAGGAAAAACATTAGATAATATGACAAAACAGTGGAAAATAGGAAAAGAGCTTCAATTTAAACATTAGGAAAAACTTAATGACGGAGCTATTTGGCAGTGGAGGGTGGTGGAGTCTCCTTCTTTGGAGGTTTTTAAGCAGAGGCTGGATGGCCATCTATCGGGAGTCCTGTGATGGGGGATCCTGCATGGCCCTTGAGGTCTCTTCCAACTCTGTGATTCTATGAAGCTTAGATACAAAATGATTTCATATTTTGAAACATGGCTGACCATGTTGTGGTGGGCATTGCTTGCCTTGGATGTGGAATAGAGAATCATGGAGACTGTTAGTTTTGCCCCGTGATGGGCTGCATCTCTCTTACTTTTGTGATAATAGGACTAAAAGGCAAATGAAAACACGCTGGTTATTATGACAATCATTGCTACAGCTTTTGTTGGCTTTTGGGCTTGCATTGGCATGACCAAAATGTCTATGTTTGGTTTCCAGAAGTCTTGCCCAATCTCTGTCCTGCTTTCTGCTTCAGTTCAGAAATATGTTACAGAGTTGACAGTGCTGACTTTCCCAGGATTGAAAGCAGTTCAGTGTTGTGAAGAAAATATTCCTCTCATATTTGCAGCTGTTGATGTTTTGCCTTCATAGCTATTGTGATTTGCAATGTTCATTTTATATTTGTGCTTTTGTTGGCAGATCATTCAGTTTCTCAACCAATCATGGTTCAAAGAAGACCTGGTCAAGGTTTCCATGTGAATAATGAGGTTAACTCAGTGCTGTCACCACGATCAGAAAGTGGCGGACTTGGAGTTAGTATGGTGGAATATGTGTTGAGTTCATCCCCTGGGGACTCCTGTCTCCGAAAAGGAGGATTTGTAAGTACGCCTGATAATGTGTGTGGTATTGGCGTTTCTTAATCATGGTGTCACTTAAATAAGCTGCTGTATTTCAGCCTTGAATTACTTTGTTGTTGGTTGATTTTAAACATTGAAAATTTGATGGAGATAAAGGAAAACATATTTGAACTTGAGGGAAAAGAGTAGTTAGGTCTGTTTTAGGGCCTGTAAACATTTTGAACCACTTATCTTGTTTGCAGTGGCATTTCTACAGATTCAGCACCTAGTGGCTGAAATTCTATTGCTCTGCTATGCAAAAGGCATAATTTTTTTCTTTGGATCACAACTGTCTATAGGCCACCATTCTGTAAGTATAGAGGGGAAAATGTAGAAAATGTAGACAGTGGTACCAGGTACATAATCAAGTGTGCTGCATTTTTGTCTTTAATAAAGAATAATTCTGTTTCTTTTAGTTCCAAATATATGCTTGGGAAATGTGTTGAACAATACTCAAAGAAGCCTTCCTGAAGGCTTTCAAAAGTTAGATTAAACTTACGGATGCAACCAAAGTGTGTATGCGCACATGTGAATATACAGTGAGACACTCTGAGATAATTTGATACCAGTTTTTCCCATAGCTCAAGACAGGAAAACACAGTATTATGAATGTAAGACATGCTACTAGAAGTAACAAGATAAATAACAAGCAATAACAATTATGTATATAAAATGGTTTGTGCATGATGAGTTAAAAGACTTAAAGCAAGGCACTGAAAATTGCTGTTTTACATAGGGGCCAAGGGATGCAGAGAATGATGACAATGATAAAGGTGACAAGAAAAATAAGGGGACATTTGATGGTGATAAATTGGGTGATTTGAAGGAAGAGGGAGATGTAATGGATAAAGCCAATGGCTTGCCCGTACAAAATGGAATTGATGCTGATGCAAAAGATTTCAGGTATGTACTTTGCTGTATTGACTTCTGTTGTGTTCTGCTGCATCTAACACTAAATCAATGTTCATTTTGCACCTGGTATCAATTGGAAAGGTCTTGAGCAAACCCTTGGGATCCTGTGCTCTCCCCTTCTTATCTCCTCATCTTCTTCAGGAGAAGGAATGAACCAGTATTCACTTTAACTCTGCACTTGTTGTTGTTCAGTCGTTCAGTCGTGGCCAACTCTTCGTGACCCCATGGACCAGAGCTCGCCAGGCCTTCCTATCCTCCACTGCCTCCCAGAGTTTTGTCAAATTCATTTTGGTTGCATCGATGACACCGTCCAACCATCTCTGCACAGTTCCTGGCTTATCATTCCCTTTGTGTCAGGAACATCTATATGACGCCACTGGGCAAGGTCACTTTGGAGCTTTGTGTCACCAATATGAGGATGACACCCAGCTTTAACTCTCCTCCCATCCTTCTGTAGAGGATGCCATCCTGACCCTTGAACAGCTGCCTGAAAACCATGATGGAGTAAACGAGGGATAATAGACTCAGGTTGAACCTGAACGCGACAGACGTCCTGCGAGTGGGTGTCCCTAGTGTGAGCAGATTGGGGACCTCCCTTTCTTTTGGAAGGACTCCTTTATCTGCCAAGGATAAAGTTTGCAAGCTTGGGCATATTATTGCACCTGGCACTATCAGTGGAGTCCTAGATAGTGCCCTTTGCCCATTCCACCTCTTTCCAACCTAGGCAGATTGCCTAACTGCATCCTTTTCTTGATACTGCTTCCTTACCACACTTGAACAGGCATTGGTAGTCTCAAGATGAGACTACTGTAATGCTCTCTGCCCCTCTGCATGGGGCTGCCTAGGAGGTTCTTGCACAAACACCAGCAGGTCCAGAACTTGGCGCCTAGACTCTGGCTGCCTTGCACTAGTTACCTGTTCATTTCCATACCAACTTCAAGGTGGTGATAATGACATACAAAGCCCTACATGGTTTAGGACCTCAATGCCTTAGAGAAGGCCTCCTTCCACTGAGATCTGCCTGTATCACATGATCTTCCCTGTCTGGGTGGTTGAGAACATTGACACTCAAAGAGACTCCCCTTATTTGGAATGATCTTCCACCCAGAATCTACTGGGTCTGCTCACTGGGAGTTTTTAAATGGCCGCTGCAAACCTGGTTCTTTAGACAGGCCTTCCAAGAACCTGTAAAATCTTAACGCAGCAGTTATATCAACATTATAAGAATGGTTTGCCATCTTGCTTTTCAATTATTATTTGTAGTTTATTTCATGTTTAATTTATGTGTTCAATGTTCATTTTGATCTCTTCGTTTGTCTTTTTTTAAAAATTTAAATTGTTGTATTTGTTGCCAACTACCCAGATTGAACTTGGTTGCCAGGTGGGCGGCATAAAAATAAAATAAAATAAAATAAAACCTAGATAAGGCAAAAGAGAAAATCAATCCATAAGTTCTAATGAACCTTTTAAAACTGCTCCAAAAAAGGCCAGAGGCAAGGCACCAGAGAAGACTCAATGTATTCCAGAAGCAGGCAAAAGTATATTGGGGGGAATCGACCCTCCATATGCACCTATAACAGTAAATACTGACCAAAGTATCCAAACAACAATAATAAATTACAATAATACAACAGGGAAAGTGCCACCTCCCGACAGACACAGGGAAGAAATGGTAGAAAAAAAGTTTCCCACCACTTTAATGTCTGACTTCATTCACTTTTGGGGGGTTGCCATTTAGGCTTCTTAGGGATATAGCAACAGACTCTGACCAGAGCTCAGAGAACGTTACTTTTTAAAGTGACTTGTTCCCATTCTTTGTTGCAGTTTTGCTTTGTTTTTAAAAGTACTTCATTCTCATTACTTCTTGTGAGTTAAAAGAGGACATTAAAGTCCCCTCCTCACTCTGAGGATATCCTAAGGCTGACCCATTCAAAAGGGAGCCTTAGGAAACTTCAAAACTGAGCTAGGGGCAATGGGAAACTTTTAATTCAAGTTCAAAGTCCATCTACGACAAAAAGAGGCAAGAGTCTCACAAATGCAACTGCCTCCCATTACAATAGTAAACAGTATATGGGCCAAAGCAAAATAGGCAATTAAAACAGCTGCTCAGGCTGAACTCAGTGTGACGAAGCTTGGTCATAAAAAGATTTACAAACATGGTTTTGGACAGATGAAGTCAAAGTGGCGGCCCATGATAAAAAGCAGCTCTATCATGTTTTCTTATCTGAAAAGACAGCTTACAACTGGCAGAAGTGCAGCGGTGCTTGATGCAGTGCTAAGAAAGCAGTACCTATGACAAAATATGCCCAGTTTGGAGAACTGAACAGAAACCGTGATACTCGCAAAGGCGAACATGACCAGCTAGTGAAAGCTTACCATGAAAGGACTAAGGATGTTGAGAGATTCTCCAGTGTCAATGATGAGAATGGAATGGTGATGAATGATTGTGTCAAGGAAACAAAGCACTGGTGGGATTACTTCGAGAAAGTTTCCCCAGAAGACTTCCCACACCCACCAGTCCCATATGCTTGCCTAGTTCTAGCACCTGACCAAGTTGCCATGGTGACAAAACATGAAAATGGGCAAAGCCACAGGACCCGATGATGTGGCAACAGAAAATCGCAACACTGGCACCCCTGCAACTGGCTGGTGGAACTCTTGAACCCGATTGGCTGGAGAAGAAGATACTCGACAATTGGCAAACAGTCCCAATCTAGAAGGAGAAGGGGATCCCTGTCAAATGCATCAACTACAGACCAATTAGATTACTTGCACATACGTAGTCTTAAAATCTTTGAGCGAGTCATTGACACACCAATCCACTCCATAGTCCAACTAAGTGTCAATAAAGCTGCCTTTGTAAGAACTGTGGAACGATAGATGCAATCCATGCTGCTTAGCTTCTACCTGAAAAACACAGAGAAATGGAAACCATTGTGTGCAGCATTCCTTAACCTCGAGAAAGCGTTTGACCAAGTTCCACATGATGTCATCTGGTATACACTGCAACATCATGGGAGTCCCACAGGAACTTGTTAGTTGGGTCAAACTGCTCTCTATGAGTCACCAAAGAGCCATGTGAAGGCCAGTGCTGGTGCATCTTAAGATTTTCGTATCACAGTTGGGGTCCACCAAGGATCCACACTCTCCCTGCTTCTTTTCTTTCTGGTTATGGATGCAGCCACTTGTGATCTCCAGAATCCCGTGGCCTGGATGTTTCTTTATGCTGACGAGGTAATGATTGCATTGGAGAGTAAAGCAGATCATGAGTGCCAAGCCCAAGCACGGAGTGACTGCTTGGTAAGGTTTGGCCTGTGCCTAAATGCAAGGAAGACCAACCCAAATGAATGTAGTACAATCCAAATAAATGGTAATTGACCTACTGAGAACTGAGGACTTAAAATACCTCAGTTCCATCAGAACAGCTGACAGGTGTCTGAATTGTGAAGTCACATCAAGGATCAACAGTGTCAGGCTAATTTAGTGTGACAAGATGCATGAAACCTGACTGCATTGGTATGGCCACATCCTGAGTACTGATGAGGAAACTCTGGCCAAAAGGGGTCTCACCCTGGAAGTCAGTGGACCCCAGCCGAGGGGACAATGAGAACAGCGCTGGATGAACACCTTTGATAGTATAATAAAATGTATTTATGGTCAGAGACCAAAAACACCTTTGATAGTGACATGAAGTTGTGTAGGGTTCGCTGGACCTAGCCCATGGCGATGCCAAGTGGAAGACAAAAAATAGAATATCGGACCCCCAAATCACTAAGAAGAAGAAGAAAGTACTTAATTCCAACAAAATTAAATATTATAGATGCTAACTATTCTTAGAAATGTTGGAGATGTGGCAGAGAAGTTGGAACATACTGACATTTATGGTGGAATTGTGAAGTGGTACAAAGGCATGGTGACTGTAAAATTTTGAGGAGATTAGAGAAATATTGAAAATTAATATTGAAATGTTGCCAAAATGGTCCTGTTGTTTTAATAGAAAATGATGTCAGTAATAAAAAAGAGTTGATGATTTGTATGTTAACAGCAGCACAACCTATCATTGCAAAGAATTGGAAGCAAAACTGGGTTTTCCAATTGAATTAATGGTATAATGAAAATTTTAAAGTGTTAAATGCTAATAAATTTAATGAGATATAGGATGAATTTATAAATGCAGATATAAGTGGGGGAGGAACTTGAGTAGGATATATTGGTCTCCAGGGTAAAGGGAACATTGCTTTATATTCTTTTGCATGTAATTTGTGTAAATAAAATGTCATTTTATGTTATGTTTTAGAATTACAAAGTAAAATAAAAAACAAAATAAGGTAGAAATTAAATGAATGCATGCAAAGTTGATTTCTCTGCAATAAAAAAAAACAGTAAGAGGAAAGCAGGGAGGTTTGTACACTGTATAAGGTAATGAAGTTTAATTGGTATTTTGTCTTCCTTTTCAGCCGGACACCTGGTAACTGCCAGAATTCTGCAAATGATGTTGATCTTCTAGGGCCAAACCAAAATGGATCAGAGGGTTTAGCTCAGCTAGCTAGTACTAATGGTGCCAAGCCTGTGGAAGATTTCCCAAACATTGAGTCTCAGAGTGTTCCGCTGGACCCTATGGAGCATGTTGGCATGGAGCCACTTCAGTTTGATTACTCTGGCACACAGGTACCTGTGGATTCAGCTGCAGCCACTGTGGGCTTATTTGACTACAATTCTCAGCAACAGGTAGATCTTACATTTATTCATTTATTGATGCCTTTTTCCCACTGTATCGCTCCCCCACCCCATCCCTGGATGTGGCTTTGCATACACGTAGACCTATGTACCTGATATCTGTCAAACCTCTGCATTTTCCCCTTGATCTTTATCAAGATCTGGCCACTTGGAAAGCAGGAGCATTGAAGTACAGTTTAGCCTGGTTTTGACAACATAAATGCACTAGAATGCACTACAGCAGATCATCATCATATTTGAGCCAGAAGGAGCATTCGGGCTGACGAATTGACTTGCTCTCAGTAAATGAATGCTTTAGGAACCCAAGCATGGGAGGATCTGTGTAGGGAGAGCTATTCTTTTAGTGATTGGTTTTGTCACAGAGATTGCCCCATGTGAGTAAGACACTTGTGCTAGCGGTTTACCTCTTTGAAAACTGTTTTTCTCTGAGACCTGCATTTTAGGAATTGGGTTGATGGAGGGCAACAGAGAGGGGGAAAATCTGCTGTGAAAACAAATAGAACTCTTCAAGGAAGAGTGGAATCATTTGGCCCAAATGATATGTATACTCTCATGGCTGTTTTTTCTTTTTAGAACTAATAATAACAGCCACCACCACTCCACTCTTTTAACTCCCCCATGAGAGCATAGGAATTACGCCTTTGGGGTGCACAATTCTTGTCTTAAACCAAGCATGTCCCTTGGGCCTTATTTTAGGAGAAATTTGGTGTTGTTTTTTTTTAAAACTAATTGTGATCTAGTTTCATTTTGAGAAGCTGGGGTGGCTTCCAAAGCTTGCTTACATCTATTGCAATGTACCCGTGAAGAATGAAGGAACTATATAGTTGCTTGGGACCCATTGAGACCATGAGTTAATACAGTCGTAGCCCTTTGGGAAAGCAATAATCTGTCATATATTTGTAGGTTCCTTTTTTAAAAGCAGGCCTTCACAATGTATGAACTCAGCCCGTGCCTTCCAGCTTCGTTGAAGATTTTTTTTTTCAGTCGGAATCTTGATTACAACCATTTAAAATAAAGTCAGGAGGGAAAAAAGCTTCTCTTTCATTTCACAGTTGTTCCAAAGACCGAATGCACTTGCTGTTCAGCAACTGACAGCCGCACAGCAACAGCAATATGCATTGGCAGCAGCTCATCAGCCACACATAGGTAAGTCATTTTGTCCGGTGTTTGATCAACAAGCCCAAGTGCTCGTTGAGGGTTTATTGCCCATCTTTTGGCTGCTGTCAAAGTGGCATTGATGTGCTTTAAACAGATAGTGCAAAAGCGAATACAGGTTTCAGAAAACGTTAGCCCTCAACTACATCACCCTCCAAGCGTTGTCAGTGGCCCAGGTTGTGGGGCAAAACCCCTAGGAGGCCAGTAGATCTCTGCCAGTAAGATAATATAAAAAGCTGGAATTCTTGGAAATGTGTGCAGAATTAGTTTGTGTAACTCGGGCCAAAACTAATCTTGATATTTCTAGCCTGTTCATGTCTAGCCGTGATGATGCTCTTGCCCTCACTGAGAACTGCAATGAGTTCTGTAATGAGAGCTTTTAAAAGTACTCATTTGTTCTGAGCCAGACATGAATTGCGCTGCTAGCAGGATAAGTTAGAGTAATTCCTTTATCTTGAAGAACTTCATTAACATAGGGTGGTTGAGCAGCATTGCCCCAGGTTAATTGCTGCTGTTTAGAAAATAGGTCTAAATATGTTCTTTGTTTCTTTTACATCAATATTCTTGTCTCAGTATTAAGGCATTAAAATTGGAAATTGGTTAAAGATACTTCGTAAAAGAAGCGTCTTGAATAGAATAATGTCTGTATGGGGATCTGTCAGAGCTATTGTTTTAGTTCAACCATTGTTTTAGTTCAGCAGCATCAGCAAACATAATCAGTGTCAGGCTTTATGGGAGTTACAATTGAGCAATAGGTGGGATGGAATGGACACAGGTTTCTTACCCTTCTGTTTAGGTTAATAAATATGTATTTATTGACCCAGGCATTGAACACAGGGGGTACCCAATGTGGTCTAGTGGACACTGATGGACTAGGACTAAGGAGGCCCATGGGTTGTGGAACTGGTAAAACCATTCTTGAAATATCATGCTTACCTTGAAAGCCCTATTAGGGTCACTATAAGTTGCTTCCAACTTCATGGCACAGAACAGCAACATTTGGACATCGGAGAGTAAATTCTATCTCCAAGATTTGCATTCCTTTTAAAAATTCTGAATAATACATATTGTGTGACCTATTTTTATCTTTGTTTTACACTAAGTTTTAAAAGACAATTATAACCTAAGAACTAAAGACATCAGTAGTCATTTTCCTCTCCTTCCTGATATCATGCATTTATCTTCTTTAATTTTTTTTATATTCATGTATGGGAATCCAGGACAGAATCATGTCATTACTCCCTAATTCCCTAAAACAGGTTCCAGTTGTACAAACAACATTTCTTTGCACTCCCAAAGAGATGAGGAGCTGTGAAATTTGCAAAGTGCTTCAGGAGAGCCAGTTTACAGATGCCTGTCCTCCAATATTTTTTTTCATTTTGCTGCGGCATCTATCCTTTTTATTTCAGGACCTTCTTATTTTTTTTCTTACAGAAGACTGAGAAACACTAATAAAAAGTGTGTGTGATTAACAGTCTACTTCGCAGAAATGATTAGTAGATTTCCTCTTGATTTTTTTTTTTGCAACTAATTTCTGGATTTTTCATTCTTATAGTCAAAGCACCCCAAACGTCACACAGAACTTTGTTTTGTAATGCTGTTGTCTGATTAAAGAAACAGTCAATTAAGTTTTGAATTTTAGTTACCTATATACTCAAATATAAGTCAGGTTTTTTCAGCCCTAATTTTGGGCTGAAAAAAGGGCCCCTTGACATATACTCGGGTGAATATAGTAGGTCAGTTGGGGGGGTGTCGGTTTTTTAAACCTTTTTTTTCTCTCCTAAAGCAAGCGCTGATGATGGACATTGGCGCTTGTTTTGGGGAGAGAAAAAAAGTTTTAAAAACCCACCGCTTCTCCCTCTGTGATGGTGGGGAGAAGTGGTGGGTTTTTAAAACTTTTTTTCTCTCCCCCAAACAAGCGCCAATGTCTACCACTGGTGCTTGCTTTAGGAGAGGGGGAAAAAGTTACAAAAACCCACCACTTCTCCCCCACACCACACCACACCACCACCGGGTGCATAGAAGGAAAAGTGATGGCTTTCTAAAAAAAAATTTTTCTCTCCCAAAGAAATGCCCGTATCCATCATCGGCATTTGCTTCGGGAGAGAAAAAAAGTTTTAAAAACCCACCCCTCCCCCACCATCCGAAGAAGAAGAAGAGGAGGAAGAAGGGAAAGGGAAACGCCGTGACGGCGGCAGCTGCCACCAGCACCAGCTTGGGGAAGGCAGCAGAGGGATATATTGACTCGGGTTATACTTTTTAAAGGCAAAATTAGGGGCCTCGACTTATACTCAGGTTGACTTATACTCGAGTATATACGGTAGATATAAATGTTGGCAAACAAGGGGGGGAGCTGTTCTAAAGAAGGCAGGAAACTATGAATTTAGACAATGGTTGTGTGTGTTACTCATCTTGGAAGATATGTTTGAGTTTCTCGTGCAGCAGAGGAGGTGCGTCCCACCTTCTCTTTTGGAGGAGAAAATGACTCTTCTAAGATGATGCTAGCCCTCTGTAGGTCTTAAAAAGGATCTTTACAACCCAAGGCTGACGAATCATGACCCCTTTTTTCTATTAATCAAAATATTTTGAATCAAACTGAACTCCAAAACAGAACACCACAACCTTGATTTGTTTCCATGGAGTATATTTCAGTTTTTATAATACCAGCCTCAGACCTTGAATTATTATTTTTTGTTCCATCATCCACAATTGGCTAAGTCTCCAAGTCACATGCATACATTTGTTTTGGGAGGGTTGCAGTTCTAGTTAAGTTTGTTTTTACTGACAGGTATGTTTTCAGCAGGTTTAGCTCCTGCTGCCTTTGTGCCCAATCCATACATCATCAGTGCTGCTCCACCAGGAACGGATCCATATGCAGCAGGGCTTGCTGCAGCTGCAACATTAGGTGAGATGCGTAAGTCTTTATAAAGAGCCTTAACCTGTGATACAGATATCAATGGAATGGTTTAAGAATTGGTTGTATCCAAAGGTTTTGTTCTGTCCATGGGAAAGCAGCTCCACATTTTATGTTACAACAGCCTTTTCTAACCTGTTGCCAGTTAGATGTTTGCTGGGAGACATAGTCCACCAGACTTGAAGGCACCACTTGGGAAGGCTGCAATAGAGGGTTGGATGGAAAGAGGTGGTGTTTTTCCTTGTGCAAACTTTGGTACATGTAGAAACATGAGAGTTTTCACTGGTTTCCTTTCATTCATGTTTCTTCCAGTATAGTCCAATTTCTTGAATGCTTTGGCAAAAGTGAGCCCATGAACAAGTTAGAAGTATTTGCTCATTATAAGACAAAAAGCCACAGTCAATCCTTAAATAACAAATTAACAAACAAATAACTTAAGTAGCTGCAACTGCTGCAGCTTAACATAGTGGGAAGTAATGGCATGCGAAGCTTTGACAACTGCATAATTAAATTGTAAACTGTCCAGAGGGTGCTTGAAGTACTATGGGGCAGTATATAGTTAGAAGACTTTGCTTTGCTTTATGAATTAAGGTTTGTAAAGTGGTGATATGATCATTCTGGAGGGAACAGATTAATAGGTTTCAATCAATCAGTCAATCAGTCAATCAATCAATCAATACCTTTATTGGCATACATAAAAAAATAATAAACAATGAACAATAAATAGACAGTTGTAGAATAGTGTCACACACACACTAAACGGAAGAAGAGAAAAGCAATGTATTTGTCCGTCCGTCATTGACAGCAAATAATAGGTTTTCAATGCGTTCCTATGGGAAAGCTGTCTCAATCCCCCTCAATCAAGGGCACCCAAAGTCTGTTTTCCGCAGCCCCGCCAGACAGCTGACTTTGACAGGTTGGAGCTGTCAAAATCAGCTCTGGGGGAGGGTTGCGGAGAGCAGCCTTTGGCTGCACTCGACTGAGGGGCAGCCCTCCACTGATCTCCTTCTCAGCCAGGCACGCGTCCCAACGACTACCGACACTTGCCTGGCTAAGAAGGAGATGGTGGAGGGCTGGATCCTTTTGAATTCCCCCTGCACCGGCAAGGGTGCTCATGCGGAGGGAAATTCAAAGGAATCTGGCCCTCCTCCTCCTCCTCCTCCTCTTCACCCGAGTCTCAGTGCCGAGACTCTGGAGAAGAGGAGGAGGAGAGGACGGGTGCATGTTTGCGCAGCTTGGGCAGATTGGGAGGGATGCGCGCCTCTCCTGTAACTTACCCGAGCTGCCCAAGCATGCATATGTCCCAGGGATTGAAGGGATCCAAGCAGAGTACGGACCAGTGGATCTTCTCCCAGCCCGGGACGGTTGCAAGGCAAGCGGTGGCGGCGGATCTCCATCCCCACTTTGCTTCCAAGCCGCACGATCTGGACACAGATAAATGAGACCCTGTTTTGCCAACCAATTTGGTGGGCAAAGCGGGGACTCTGGGATCCTCTCCTAGCCTGGGATGTTCCCTTGCAAACAGCCCAGGCTATGCGAGGAACAACGGTAAAGCAAAGCAAAAAGCAAAGTGTTCTGCTTTTATAATGCCCCATACCACTTTAAGTAGTCTCTGGACGGTTTACAGTTTCATTACAGTATGCAGGCTACACATCCCCCCCCCCAGCAAGCTGGGTACTCATTTTACCGACCTCAGAAGGATGGAAGGCTGAGTCAACCATGAGCCTGCTACCTGGGATTGAACACCAGGTCGTGAGCACAGTTTTACTTGCAGTACAGGCATTTAACCACTGCACCACGAGGCTCAAGACGAATTTCCTATCCCCGGAAATTACATCAGTCTTACGAGTTTTTCGTCTTAAGGGGCATTTTAAAATATGAATTTCTGTCCTCCATTGTCACAAAGGTCTTGCTAACATTTGCAAAACGAATTTAAATATAATGGAAGGCAAGCAACAGTGACCCATCCCTTTTTTCAATACCTAGAAGATATTCACATGTCTCCAGGATGCCATTCTTCCCCCATTGAGCAGCTGGTAAACTTGGGAATAATACAAAGATCTGCCATCCAGATTTTTTAGAAGGTCTGCTAGAAAACTGAATTGAAAACCAAGCCAAGCTAAATCACTGGCCGGGGTAAAATCCAGGCACCGTTGTTGAAACGTTAAAATACACACTGTCATTGTAGCATGCATGCTTTTCGTTTTAAGGTTGATGAAAGCTCCTTGTGGCAACGTTTGCAATCTGCTTTAATGAAATGGCATAGATTAGCCTTTTCTGAACCCCATGTAAGCTGGATGTGTTGGATTACAGCTTTGGCTATCTCCAGGCACCAGCAGAAAAGGGTGTGGAGTGGATAGCCAAGTAACACATTTTTAGAGCGAATATCTTGATCTTGTGTGAATAGTGATAAGGAGCAGTAGAGTGAACCTCCACCTGCTATTCATATAAGGACAAAGCCAGCACTGCTAGTTATATGCTGTAGATACTTGGCCTAACCACATGCAGTAGCAGGGGGGGGGGGCTTACTGCCACCAGTGGTGGCCAAGCACCCTCCAGAGGGGTGAGGTGGTGACTTAATTAAGTACCCGCCTGGCCAACCGGCCATTGAATTTCCTGCTCAGGCTCCTGGCGGTGTATTGGAAATTTGAGTGGGAAGTCCAAAACTTCCCATCTGCCGCCTGGGATCTGACCGGGAATTTCAAAGGCCAGTTGGCCAGGCGGGTAAGTCCTCACCACCACCCCGAGGGTGGCTGGCCGGCCTGCGGCAGTGGCAGCAACGAGGAGGGCAGCAGAGGCGGTAAGTTTTACAGTATTTATTCCCCCTTTGCCCCCCACCCCCACTGATCACCAACCATGGATAACTGAATCTGTGGTTGATGAATCAGCAGACAAGGGGGTCATACTGTAATTTTATTTGATCAAGTAGTGACATTCAATCAACATTTTCCTTCTGCCTAAAACTACCAGCTACTTGAAAATGGAGGCTGTGTTTTTGGTCCCCTGCCCCACTCCCCCCCCCTTTTAAGTGGGATTATACAGAAAGTTACCTGTTGCCATTTAAGAAAACCCTTGTTCTATTAATCAAAAGGTGGAGCTATCAAGATAAGATCAGTCCTCTCTGTTGTTATTTTAGGGCCTGCAGTTGTCCCCCATCAGTACTATGGAGTGGCTCCCTGGGGAGTGTATCCTGCCAGTCTCTTCCAGCAACAAGCTGCGGCTGCGGCTGCTGCCACCAACTCCTCCAATCAGCAGACCACTCAGCAGACCCAACAAGGACAGCAGCAGGTGAGCACCAATTTTGGGTTAATAATAATAATAATAATAATAATAATAATAATAATAATAATAATAATAATAATAATAATAATAATAATAATAATAATAATAATAATAATAATAATAATAGGACCCTGGTATCCGCTAAGGATCAGTTCCAGGCCTTCCTGTGGATAGTGAAAACAGTGGATAAGAGAAACGCCCTTAACCCCAAAACTGCTGTTTTGTGACAGTAGAATCATAGAGATGGAAAAGACCTCAAGGGCCATCCAGCCCAATCTCCTGCCATGCAGGAATCTCCATCAAAGTATCCCTGACAGATGGCCATCCAGCCTCTGCTTTAAAACCTTCAAAGAAGACTCCACCACCCTCCGTGGCAGCATATTCCACTGCCGAACAGCTCTAACCATCAGGACGTTCTTCCTAATGTTCAAATAGAATCTCTTTTCCTGCATTTTGAAACCATTGCTGTGAGTGCTAGTCTCTGAAGCCATGAAAAACAAGCCAGTCCCCTCTTCAATGTGACATCCTTTCAGATATTTAAACATGGCTATCATATCCCCTCTCAACTTTCTTTTTGTAAGACTTAAACATTCCCAGATCCCTAGGGCACTGGTGGCAAACCCTCGGCATTGCAGATGTTTTGGACAACAACTCCCACAGTCCTTTGTCACTGACAATACAGGCTTGGAATTCTGGGAGTAGTGATTCAAAACATCTGGAGTGCTGAAGGTTCGCCCCCACTGCTCTAGGGAATTAGGTTCCCTTCCCAATTTGGTATCATCTGCAAATTTAATCAGTCCATTCTCTATTCCTTCGTCCAAGTCATTAATAAAGATGTTAAATAGCACCGGACCCAGAACAGAACCCTGAGGCACAACACTGGTCGTGTCTCTCATATCCGAAGAGAAGACATTCATGATCACCCTTTGTGTATGATCAGTCAATCAATTACATTTCCACCTAAAAGTAGCATTATCTATCCCACATTTTACTAACTTCTTTGCAAGTATGTCATGGGGGAACCTTATTGAAGGCCTTACTGAAATCAAGATAAACAACATCCATAGCATTCCTCTCATACACCAGGCCTGTAACTCTATCAAAGAGATCAAATTAATCTGGCGTGACTTGTTTTTGAGAAACCCGTGTTGACTTCTAGTATTGACAGCATTGCTTGTTAAATAATTAGAGACTTTCTGCTTAATAATCTGTTCTAGAATCTCTCCAGGAATAGATATCAAGCTAAGTGGGTGGTAATTATTTGGGACCTCATTTTTACTCTTTTTGAAGATGGGGACAACATTAGCCCTCCTCCCGTCTATGGGGATTTCCCCTGTTCTCCAGGACTTCTCAAACATTATTGCCAATGGTTCTGAAATTACTTCTGCCAGTTCTTTTAATATCCTTGGGTGTAATTCATAGAATCATAGACTCATAGAGTTGGAAGAGACCACAAGAATCAGTGGATACGGGGTCCTACTGTAATAATAATAATAATAATAATAATAATAATAATAATAATAATAATA
>JAHTLZ010000008.1:11071549-11086406 GCA_023846285.1 Phrynocephalus versicolor
TAATAATAATAATAATAATAATAATAATAATAATAATAATAATAATAATAATAATAATAATAATAATAATAATAATAATAATAATAATATGAGGAGGAGGAGGAGGAGGAGGAACAGAAAACATATTCTAAAATTCCCCCAAGAATTAGAACATAACATATTACAGAGTGCCTCTTCTCTCTTTTGCATGCCCTTGTTCAAACATTGGGGCCAATCAGAGGGAAGAATTATGTTATAAATAAAATTTTGCTTTGATAGGTTCTATTAAACCCATTGGTAGATTCCACTTTGAGATGGTTGCCAGTATCAGGTAGATGGTATTCAGAGCCAGGATTAATGCTGAAATAGGCACAATGTACCCATGTTTGAATCAGTGGATGATTTTGGAACATCTATGTTCTCTCATACATAAAGAACTATTGTGACAATGAAAGTACATTTGCACATCGGGAATAGGGAAAAGTCCCCTCTAATTTTTAGCCCTGTGGAATTGGGCTTTATATACCATATTAATGTATCACTCCCCCCCCACGCCCCCATGTGGGTTCCATCGCAATTGGGGGGGGGGAACCAGTTGTGGGTTGCAAAGGGGAAGAAAAACTCTGCATGGAGGGGGCAGAGATGGGTTCGTGCATATGCACATGCCTTAGAGAGAACCTTGGAATGGAGAGAACTTGGAGCTCCTTGGAAGAAAGGATAAATCGTAAAATAGCATTTTTTTTTAGAATCATTACTGAAGACTCAATAGTGGTCCTGGCATTAGGAGCAGGAAGTACAGCATTCAATATTTATTTATCTACTTGTGTTTCACTTTTCTCCCAAAACTGGTGCTCATAGCAGAATTGAAAAGCAAGTGAATTAAAAGCATTGTAATATTAAAGCAAAGGAGGATATCCTGGCTGTTTGCAGCTTATGGATAACTGTTGCATTGATGTGGTACTGAACTGCCCTGTCTTTTGTGTGTGAACCTGTATAAGCACCACAGAAGACTTCCATCATGCTGGCTTGTAGAAGCTGACAAATGCATTATGCATTATTGTGTATAGCCGCTCCTCACTTAACAACCTACCTGCTTAATGACTGCTCAGACTTACAACCAGCAGCGATGGCCAAAGCCGATGCCACTACTTGGTTATTGCCTCAGGAAGAACCTACTGTTCCAGCCCACAGGGCCTGGGCCAAAACCTACTTCTGCTTTTCCCTGCACCTACCTTGTCAGCAGCTCAGATGGGAATAAGCAGGGCTACAGTGTCCTCCCCCCTCCCCTGCTGCTTCCAAGGGACGGGTATTGCTGTGAGTCTCACAATGCCTCCATTGGAGAGGAGAATGTCTTGAGCAGGGCAGAGCGCTGGCCACCTCCTTCTGTATTTTCCCTCCATTTTGTTTTGCTTCTCCCTTGGCCTCCCAGAAACCTTCCTGCAAGGAGAACAGCCTCAACACACCACAAGACCTCCGCCTCAAGTTCCCCACTTAACAACCAATTCACTTAAAGACCTAGTCATAGGAATAGAACTCCATCAAGTGTGTGGGGAAGGAGAATAGCTCTTTATATGTGTGTTATGAAGAGATGGAAGAGAGACCATGGTTATACTTAATATTGGGAGACACTTTCATGAACAGGCAAAAAAGACATGCCGTTCCTGGGTGTTTGGGTTTGTTTGCATACTAGATACCATGTATATTTGATTTATATCCAGTTTTATGATGATTTGTTGTGAAAGTGATTAGTGCAATGACACAGTGTTACTTATTTGACCGTTGTCTCAAAGGTCTGGCAGTGATGACATCCTTGCCCTCACTGAGAACAGTGTTCAATAATGAAAATCTTGCTATGTACTCAGATGTGCTGAGCTAGACCTTTTTATAGAAAATGCCTTCATACTTTTTGAAGATTGTAGTATCTTCCTGCACTCTTTGATGTATCCATGGTAGTGCGTGTGTTCAGGAATGTACCGTATATACTCGAGTATATGTCGGCCCGAGTATAAGTCGAGGCCCCTAATTTAACCCCCCAAAACTGGGGAAATGTATTGAGTCGAGTATAAGTCTAGGGTAGGAAATGCAACAGGGCCTGGCAGCTCCTCCTTTGAGAGCTGGGGTGTGATGTTTAAAATGACTTTTAGCCACTGATGCAAGTGCTTGGGTCAGTGGCTAAAAGTCATTTTAAACATCGTGTGCCTCTCCCCTGTGATGCAGAGGGGGGTCATGAGAAGTGGCACACAATGTTTAAAATGACTTTTAGCCACTGACCCAAGCACTTGTCTCAGTGGCTAAAAGTATTGACCCCCATATAAGTTGAGGCCCCCCTTTTTCAGCCCAAAATTAGGGCTGAAAAACTAGGCTTATATTCGAGTATATACTGTATTTTGATTGTGTTCAGAAGGCAGCTAGTCCATTACCCTGTACAGGATCAATGCCATAGGATCTTTCCGACCACAACTACAGTCCTGTTTGTTTTTGACGCCGAAGGTTCTTCGTGGAGGAGCTAGTCAACGCCCTTTGACACCAAATCAAAACCAGCAGGGCCAACAAACTGATCCACTTGTGGCTGCAGCGGCAGTGAACTCAGCTCTTGCATTTGGACAGGGGCTGGCAGCTGGGATGCCAGGTATGAGCTTTTATTTTATTCTAAGAACAAGCACAGAGATGAGGCAGACAGAGAGATAAAATTGTGTTCATCAAAGTTAAACTGTTCTAAAAATTGTCTAGTATAATTAACTGAACCCCCCCCCCATTTGTTTTTTTTAAGGCTATCCAGTTCTTGCTCCTGCAGCTTATTATGACCAAACTGGTGCTCTTGTGGTGAATACGGGGGCTAGAAATGGCCTCGGTGCCCCAGTACGACTGGTAGCCCCTGCTCCTGTCATCATCAGTTCCTCGGCAGCTCAGGCAGGCAAGTCTTGTTCAAATGGGAGGTGGGGCTGGCTGTGATTCATTGGATTATTTCTCTTGCATCCTCGTATGCTCATAAGAGGGACAGTTTATGCATCAGAAGATATGGAGAATAGCAAACAAAGGGTTTTCTTAAAAGGAGAAAAGAATGGAGAAGGGCCATATTTACGTTTTTGTGAAGGCAGAGAGGTCTGTGGAAAGTAGGCCACGACCAAGTGAATTTGGATGCTGAAGTAAGAACATCATTAAGTAAGAGTACAGTGGAGCCTCTTAAGATGAACTTAATTTGTTCTATGGGTCAGTTTGTTTTTTTTAAAAAAAATCGTCTTGCAAAACAAAGCTCCCCCCCCCCACCAAGTGCACTTTAAAGGCATGCAGAGCCGGACACCCCCCCGCCCCGGAACACTACCACCTCTGCAGTGCAGTGCAAGCACAGACAAAAGCAAGCAGCAAGACAAACCCCAGCCTGTTCCCACCAAAAGTGCAATGGGAAACACTGCAAGGATGATCAAAAGCAAGCTCCAAGAAAAACCCCGGGTCATTCCTGCCAAAAGTGCAATGAAAAGCAATGCAAAAACACAAAAAGCAAGGAAACTTCAGCTCCCTACCTTTACAAGTTCTAAAAGTTCAAACATTGCTGCAAAACACTGTCCAGAATGGCTCTAAAACTTGATGAAAAAATTCCTGCCACCCCTCCACAAACTATGGGGGCGTAGTGCATCCTGGGTAACTTGTTTCAAAATGCAGAACAGATTTTCTTCTTGCGAAGCATTGCGTAGGGAATTTTCATCTTGTGAAGCATCTGTATTGCCCAAAATTTTATTTTTCTTGTGAGTTTTTCGTCTTACGCCCCGGGGCATTCGTCTTGAGAGGCGCCACTGTAGTTGCCTTCTCAATGAAAGGGACTACAAGTGCCCTTCCATTCTGATTTTCCAAAATAAATTGTTGGACTTGGAATGTGTTCAAGGCATCATGTGTTTTAAAAGTACAGTGGACCCTTGTATAAAAACTGCTTGTATAACATAAAATTTGTACAACAGAAAAAATTCTGGAGATAGGGGAAATTTGCTTAACATAATCACCTATGGGGAGAATCCGTACAACATAAAAATGGGATCACTCTGTTTTCAATGCATTCCTATGGGAATTTGTACAAAGGAAATTTTGCTTAACATAATTTCATTTGGAACGAATTAATTCCTTTATACAAGGTACCACTGTATATTGATCATCCATTTGGCAGTGGCTGTGGTCTAGAAGTTGTCCTGGCTATATATGAAAGGCATAAGAAGCAGGAATTTCAGCTTTCGCTCTGTGTAAATGTAAAATTAGGTTATGATAGACAATATTTTTAGACATGAAGATGGAGGTACCTTGCTTAGGGCAATAAGCTACAGAGCTGAGGAAAGAGATGGAGAAAAAGGAGGCAAAGGACTTAATTTGATCTTAAACACTGCCAAGACAATGACATAAGCTGTGTTAGAATAATTTGTCAGGAGCACCATCAAATGATACATAAATCTGAATAGATAGTTTGCCTGACATGTCAATACAAATTACATTTAATTTTAGAAGAGAAGTCTCGGCTGTGTAGAACTGTTAGATTAAGCTGTTAGATTAAGCAGAGAAAATTGAGTGTGTTACATAGACATTCCCACAATGGATCGTCCTAGCCTGTTGGTTGGTTGGTTGGTTGGTTGGTTGGTTGGTTGGTTGATTTCCTTTTCCTTTATTCTCTGTCTCTTTCTAATTTTTGGTAGCAGTTGCAGCTGCTGCTGCTTCAGCAAATGGTGCGGCTGGCGGTCTAGCAGGAACAACCAATGGACCATTTCGCCCCCTTGGGACTCAGCAGCCACAGCCACAGCAGCAGCCTACCAGCAACTTGGCCTCCAGCTCCTTCTATGGCAACAACTCCCTCACTAGCAATTCCCAGAGCAGTTCGCTCTTTTCTCAGGGCTCTGCCCAGGCTGCCAACACTTCCCTTGGTTTTGGGAGCAGCAGTTCCCTTGGTGCAACCCTGGGATCTGCTCTAGGAGGTTTCGGAACAGCAGGTAGGAGTTACAGCCATCCTTTGGGGAAGGAGAATGGGTACGTCTGGTTTGGGAGTTGTGGGAGAAAGTAACTTGAACTAGCAGATCAGTTCCACAAATTCACTGTTTTGTCCTTGATATATTTTAGATCACTGAGAGCTGGGATAGTAGTTAGAGCATTGTGTAGCGTCACTGTACTTTGACCCTGGCCCTTTTACAGGCAGTTGGCAAGCACCACTTCAAATCTTTCTCTTTCGCTGCCACCAACTAGCTTCTCTAGTAAAATTAATGCTTTCAGTCTGATTTTAAATTGAATAAAGATAAAAGAAGTTTATGTATTTCAAAATACATTAAACTCATAAAGGTATAAGTGGGTTTATTAAGTACAAATAAAAAGAATATAGCCAAACACACTGAAGTTAGGTTACAGACAAAGCAGATCACTTGTGCACCCAGTTCTTAAGTTTACAAACACTAGACACTTAATTTTCCTCACAGAGGTTCTAAAATCCCATCTCTTCTCTCTCTAGTCTTTAATAGTCTCTCAGTCAGATCCTATCTATCTTTTTCTCATTGAGTGTCTGACCTTCTCTCAGATAGTATCAGTCCCTATCTGATCTATTCAGTGCTGGGTTGATCTCCTCAGGCTCCTCCCCCAAACACTCCTACAACCCACCAATCTGCATAGGCACATCTAATCAATTATTCAGCAGAAACGGCCACATATTTGACTGGAATATAGCAGATGAAGGCTCAGGCTCCCAGAACAATGAAGTCAACTGGCAGACTTTGACCCTATCACCCTGCAGGCCAAGCAGTAGGGGATTGTGATTGTCAAACTCAAAAAAAAAAAAAATCTGGGCAGTTGCTTGCTTTATTATTTTACATCAGGCATGTCCAAACTTCGGCCCTTAAGATGTTTTGGGCCACAACTCCCACAGTCCTTCACCGTTGGAAATACAGGCTTGGAATTCTGGGAGTTGTCCAAACCATCAGGAGGGCCAAAGTTTGGACATGCCTGTTTTACTTCATGTCAAGGCACACCTGACTTAAAGCATCCCTGATTGTGCCTAACATATATGCAAGAATTTTAAGAAGTGGTTTTACCATTACTACGCCTCCTTTCTTGAGCTTACACAACCAAGCACGGATTTAAATCCAGGTCCCCTGAATCCTAATCCATCACTCTATCCACTACAATGCTTTCATGCTCTTCTCAATGCTACTTGCATGCAAATGTTCCTTTATTTTATTTGTTTCATATCCCTGTTGCAAAAAGTTTAACTACGCACCATTCTTCTAATTTATCTAAGCCATTGTTGGTGAATCTATGGCACGGGTGCCAAAGGTGGCATATGGAGCCTTTTCTGTGTGCACACGACATTGCCCCCTCACAGCCACGGCACGTCCCCTTCTGCTTGAAGCATGCCACTGTGCTTCATGCAGAGCGCCAGGCGAAGGGGAGGCAGGACCTTGTCGGCTTGTCCGTAGCCCCAGTTTACTCTCCAGTCATGCCACTTTTGGAGAGTAAACTGGTGCTACGAACGAGGCCATAAGCTGCCACCTCTCCCCCCGGCTTTCCTGACAGTATAGCACCCCATCCACCTCTCTGCCCATGGCAGATGGCGTGCTACTCTTTGAGAGAGTGAGGCCCGAAGAGCAGGTTTTTGAATTTCCTGCAGACACAGCAGGGGTGCTGTGGCCATGGGAAATTCAAATGCCTGTTCTTGGATCCTCACTTTCCCAAAGGCTATCACCCAAAGCATTTGTAACCTGGGGTTCCACTGTATTCATGTTAAATTGCTGTATTGGCACTTTGCGAAAAATAAGTGGGTTAATACGTGGGTATTGAATCGCAATTTGGACACTTGGTCGTTAAAAGGTTCCCCATCACTTATCTAAGCAGCTGTCCAGGTTGTGTTTGGACAGTTACCACCACACAGCCCCACAGGATGTTTTTGTTGCTGAATGAAGGTTTGAACCTATCTTGGCCTGGTATGAGTCTAGTCCTTTTGGAACTGAGTTACATTCTTGGGAGTTAAAATTCAGAGAATTCTTAAACCACAAGCTCAGGTGACTTGCGGTTTGTCTAGACCCAGGTTCTCTCTCCCCCCCCCCCCCAAATACAGTCCTCCCCATATTGTTTGAATGTCTTCCCATTTACTTCTTGTTTCAGTTGCAAACTCGAACACAGGCAGTGGCTCTCGCAGAGACTCGCTAACTGGTAGCAGTGACCTGTATAAGAGGACATCTAGCAATCTGACTCCCATTGGACATAGTTTCTATAATGGCCTTGGATTTTCCTCTTCACCTGGGCCTGTTGGCATGCCTTTGCCTAGTCAGGGACCTGGCCATTCTCAGACTCCACCACCATCATTATCTTCTCATGGATCCTCTTCAAGTTTAAATCTTGGTAAGGCACGTTACTCTTGTACACACAGTAGCTGCTTGTTATACTAAGATTGCATTAAAATTCAGTTTAACCATAATGGTTTTGTGTCTGGCAGTTTACTAAATACTCTGAAGGGATGGGCCACTCCTTTTGAAGTTGAATATTAGCTCCAAAGTGAACCAAAAACTTGCCATTTTGTTTCACAAAAGTTGAGGTTCATAGAGGGAAATAGCCTAAATGTGCACTTGTATCTGTACAGCTTTCCCCTTTGGATTCTCATTCTGGAGGGCAGTGTTGACGTTTAAGCACTCCAGAACAGACAGAATGTGTGATGCCTTTTAGCAAACATGGGAAATGTTTGACCTATTGTGGAACTGGTTCCTAGCCAACAAAGAGGAGGAATCATGGGACTTGAAGTCTGGTAATATTTAGAAACTGACATATAGTGCAGCCTCAGTCCTGCTGAGAATTTAACTTTTGCTTAGCATGAAAAGACCAACAAAGCACAAAGCCATCATAAAATGATATATCAACTCCAGGTATACACTTGCCTACATAGGATGGTGCGGACTAAATATAGTCCCTAGGCATTGAGTTAAGGTGTGCTATGCCATTTGGCCCTAATTTGAAATGTTCTGCCTTCACACTGTGTGCTCTACCATAATATTGTGAATATCTTAGTAGTTCCTAGGGTGTGGATTAGTTTTCCAGGCTATCTGTGTGGACAGCGAATTCCCCATCTGCGTTGGAGGCACAGCTTGAAAGCTGGGTGGGTATAGGGTTTTGCTGTGTACTAGAGATCGGTATTTCATTTCAGGAGGGGACTGGTTCCAAAACAAAGCATGACAACACAGCTGGTGTTCAGAATGCAGTGTCACTCTCCAGAACAAAATCACTACTGTCTTACCTTGTTTTACCTTGCGTAGGGTGAAACTCCAACCAGGAAGCAGCCTCCAAAACATCATCTTTCCCTCTCCCTGGCACTGGCCAATCAGACAGGGAGGCGGGATAGTGCATGTCCTTGCAAAGTTCCTGATTGGCCAGCTCCAGGGAGAGGAAAAGATGACACATTGGAGGCTGCTTCCTGGTTGGAGTTTCGCCCTGCGCGAGATAAAGCAAGATAAGACAGTGGTTGATTTTGTTCCAGAGGGTGGGACTGCATTCCAAATGCCAGCTAAGCTGGCATGTTTCGTTTTGGAACCAGTCCCCTTCTGAAATAAAATGCCCACCTCTGCTATGTACATTTATGCTATAAAATGAGTACCTGAAGGCTACTTTTCTAAAACATTTCTGAGACTGAGTCTCTTTGAGAACACTTCTGGAGAACACTTCTTTCATTTTTATTGTACCTATCTTTCTGCATAATTAAATTTTATTCTACCGATAATTAAATTGTAAACCGCCCAGAGAGTGCTTGAAGTGCTATGGGGCGGTATATAAGCAGAACGCTTTGCATTGCTTTCTTGCAGATATGCTTGCATTAGTTTATACTGACTAAATGTTTTTGATAGGTTTTTCTCTTGAGAGGTTCAAGAAAATCTGTGTTTTTATTGTAAACTTATGTGCTGTGTTGGTCTTTGCTTTTCTTACAGACTAACACTTAATAGTTATTAGCATTAAATAAATAAATAAATAAATAAATAAATAAATAAATAAATAAATAAATAAATAAATAAATAAATAATGGAAACTCTTGAAAGGTTTCTGGCCCATAAAAGCTGAGCAGTCAAGAAGATACTACATCTGTTTTGGACATAGTACAGCACCTCCTAATGAGCCTTGGGGACAAACAAAAGAGTGTTGGTTATTCAATAAGTCAAATAAGGTTAAAGTTTACAAGAGTTATAAAAATAATTGCTATTATGTTTACAATAATTACAAAAAGACCTGAGCTGTTCTGAAATAAAATCAACTTTTCAGAAGTAGTGAAGTGCTTCATTTTTTAAATGCAAGATGAAGCATTTATAAAAGAGAAAATTAATCTGTACAGTGGTATTATTTCCATTGCACCCCTTCTGCATCAAATGCCCTTTTATTTGCAAACCCAAGATGCCCTCTGCTTTTTGTAAATGTTCACCGTTCAGATTCATAAATCTCCATTCAGTGTATTTTAATGCATTAGCACATCAACAGTTACATAGACATTTCAAAATTTAATTTAATTCCAAGTATTATCATAAAAGCACTCTAATTGCTTCTTTAATAATACTTTAAATTAAAGCACATAAATAAACAAGTAGCCAAGCCATTCAGAATGAATGTTCATACCTAGAGAGAATAAGTGAAACAAGAGCCCTGTCCATCAACCATAAATTCAGTGCTTCCTCAATTTTCAGTAGTTTACATGCATGTTAACCTGTATTGAATTGATGGACTGCCACTCAGAAATCATTTGTGCATACTGCTTTATTCATGTCCTTCTGGCAAATCATGTTGTAGACCAGATGCAAAGTATATTGCATCTTCATGCAGCTAGCCCTGAGGCATGCTATCACATTTTAACACCCTTCTTAATCTCTTTGCCCTTCTCCCTTTTTGAAAAACACGCACACACACACACAAAAACAAATTCTAGACAGAAGGCAGTGTCTACTATTAACTGCACACACACACACACACACACACACACACACACACACAGAGACAGACAGACAGACAAATCCTGACTCATTTGATCTGTTCTGAAGAGGAGCTTTACATGGCCCATCAGAAAGACAAAGAGCTCAAGTGTCCATTAGATGCTAAAAGAACACACCAAGGCTATTATAAGTTGGGTATGCTATGGGAAGAAAAGTCTCACTGAACAAAGCATTAATACAGTGGTACCTCGAATTACAAATGCCCCCAATTGGGGAAAAAAATCAAATTATGAAAGGAAATCTATGGGTAAAGGAAAAATTCAAGTTACAATAAATTCTTATCTTGAAATGCGATTTCCCCTAGGAAAGCATTGGTAATGGATTGATTAGCTCCAAAGGCTAGAAAAGTAGGGATGGGCACGAAATGGAAAAATAATGTTTCATTTCCTTTCATTTTGTGCTCACCTCATTTTGTTTCATTTTGTTTCTTACGAAGTTTTTTAAAAATTTGTGCGAAATGAAATGAAATGAAACAAAACGGCTCTCCTGGGTCCAAGAGGCACCAGATTTGGTGCCCAAGACTCTGGGAGCCATTTTTAAACGGCTCCTGCTGAGCTGTTATTGGCTGGACCCCTTTAAAACTGGCCTAAAATGTTGGGGTGGTTGGTGCGAACTGCTTACGTGGCCATTTTCTGAGGGCTCCTGCCAAGCTGTCAATGGCTGGAACTCTTTAAACCTGGCCCAGTCGGTACCAGAGGGTCCCCCTGGTGCCAACTGGGCAGGGTTTAAAGGGGTCCAGCCATTGACAGCTTGGCAGGAGCCCAAAAACAATGGAACAAAATGGTTTGTTTCAATGCAATTATGACTTTCGTTTAGTCTATAAGGAAATGCTGCTTCCTCGTTTCGTTTTGTTGCGTTATGTAACGAAATGATGAAACAGCATTTCGTTTTTCATTTCCTGCCCATCCCTATAGAAAAGAGACAAAAACACCCACATTTTGTGCAGAACTCTTTATAAAGTGCACTTTAAAGACATGCACACTGTACAGGGACATGACTGATCCAGAATAAACATTTCAAACAGCACACGTCAAATTTTGGAAAATTGTACAGAACAGTTCAGTGCACTTTAAAGACATATATACTGTACGTGTCTTTGAAAAGCACTTTATAAGGAATTTTGCACAGAAAATGCATTTGGAATTGATTACTTTTGTAATTGGAGGTATCACTGTATTAGGAATAGTGGAAGGTAGTAAAAAAAGAGGAAGATCTAATATAATAC
This sequence comes from Phrynocephalus versicolor, assembly GCA_023846285.1. Lineage (NCBI taxonomy): Eukaryota > Metazoa > Chordata > Lepidosauria > Squamata > Agamidae > Phrynocephalus > Phrynocephalus versicolor. The sequence continues at coordinate 11,082,728 of JAHTLZ010000008.1, forward strand.
GGACTGGTCAACAAAAGAGGTCACAGACCTTACACAGCGAGATATGAACAAGGCTGTTAAAAACAGAACTTTTAGAAGTCATTAGGTCACAAGAATGCCATATATTGGAAGCAACGTGTTGTTGCAGCATGTACAGAAAAATAGATCATGTTGAGCCAACATGGATATTTCTTAACAACCAAAAATGGAAAACTGGAAAACAAGTTGTTAGTCCCAAGTACAGGAGATTCCACAGCCAGGTATCAACATGTGGATGTGAACTTCTAGCCAGTTTCTCTTGGGAGTTCTAGCGTTTTGTGTGCACAGTATGTTGTCTATGGGGCCCCAGAACGAATCATCTGAGTTTCCATTATTTCTTAGGAAAAATTTGCTTTGTTATATGGGTGCTTTGGATTCTAAGTATGATTCCAGAACAGATTATGCTCATAAACCAAGGTATTACCGTAAAAGTGTCTATTTCTTAGCTGCCAAAGGAGGAGGAGGTGTAGAAGCTTGAGTGGAAATACAAAACACAACTTGCAATTTGTATCTTGGCCATATGTTTAGGTTGCAATATTTGTATTTCTTTTATCAGGACACATCCTATCTTGACAGTTGTATTGGAAAATGATTTCTTTGGTATATATATACGGACTCCTTTGAGCCTTTCTAATCAGCTGAGATGCCTAAGTACTTGACAAGTGTTTTCTTCTAAACCTATTACAGGAGGGCTTACAAATGGAAGTGGTCGTTATATTTCTGCTGCCCCTGGAGCTGAAGCGAAGTACCGTAGTGCCAGTAGTGCCTCCAGCCTCTTCAGCCCGAGCAGTACACTCTTCCCGTCCTCACGCTTACGTTACGGGATGTCTGATGTTATGCCCTCTGGTCGCAGCAGGCTGCTCGAGGACTTCCGTAATAACCGGTATCCAAACCTACAGCTCAGAGAGATTGCTGGGCACATCATGGAGTTTTCCCAGGATCAGCATGGATCTAGGTGAGATGGTAAAGCCTTCTGTATAAACATGATTTTTTAAACGGCAAAACTCCAATAACATGAATTTTTAGTGCATGCATTTCTGTTAATATGAACCAGACCTGCCCAACAGGTAGACCGCGGGCTACTGGTAGCCCGTGAAGGGTTCAAAAGTAGCCCGCCGGCCATCAATTAAAAAGTGAGGGGATAAGTTCTCCACCCCTCCCTCCCCCTTCCCAGGGACCACCACTGCCTCAGCAAAGTTCTGGGTCTGCCAGCTCACTGTCTCAGCTGAGAGGGGCTGTTCAAGGGCCATGGCGCATTGAAATCTGTTCCCTCCAGAACGGATTAATTGGTTTTCAATGCATTTGTATGGGAAACCACTGCTCTACTTACAAAAGTTTTTACTTATGACCATGTGCTTGGAACAGATAAAATTTGTAAGTAGAGGTTTTAGTGTAGTAGCCCTCAGGCACTTTGGGCTGGAAAAAGTAGACCTTGGCCTGTTCAAAGTTGAACAGCCCTGATATAAACCATTTCAAAGCAACTTTAGTTTGAAAGAAAAAAAATCACTGTGTCATTTTTTTAAAATGACTAGGATATTCTGAATAAACGAAGGTGCACACAAGAGCATTCAGTGTCCTAATAGAGTCTAGGACTTAGACGTCTAGGGTCCAACTCCCCAATCAGCTGTGGAAGCTCATTGAAGGGTTGGTGGTGATAGACTTCCTTGGACATCTCACACAGCTGAAAAACTATCCTTCAGGATAGAAATATTTTACATAAATAAATAAAATCAATTTGGAAGGTTTCCTACTCTACAATGTTTTTAGTCTTCATCTGTGATAGTAAGTCCAAAGTCTTTCTTGCAGACTTATTTGAGCCTACTTGTATTAACAAGTGGAGTCTTAATTAAGACTGGACAGCTCTTAGTAGTGTATGACAAATTTTAAATCTTGCATGGAGACTTATTGATGTGGTACATCATAGAAGCAGTCTACATCATAGTCCTGACCCAGTGGTTCCCAATGTGGGGCCCACCCCCCATGGGGGGGGGGGAATTTAATTTTTAAGGGGGGTAATTTAACTTAATTTATTTGAGCAAAGGGAAATAAAGCAGTGGGGCTACAAATACCCAACCTGTATTGTTATTGTATATCCTGTCAGTTTAGAGAGCTTCTAGTTTGATCAATCAGGATGAAAAATGTACATGGTTGCCATGAGACTCCCCAAGGAGATCCTTGAAAAAACTGCCTGGAATTGCTTAGAAATAAAAGTATCCTATTATATGTAGAAATAATGAATTGGTGCGTACATAAAACAAAATTGTTACCATTTGATTCATCCCATATACCTTTTTCAAGTCACCCACTATTTAGTTACAGCAATAAATTGGTGCAGTTTAGGAACTGGAAATGGCTATTTTGTCTCCATGACCCGTTTTGGGCATTTCACCAAAATTAAGCACCCAACTCTTGACACAGCTTGGTAAGTGGTCGGCATATAAGTTGTAAAAATAAATAAAAATAAAATAAATACATAGTACAAGAGATTTGTGGGTCCAACTACACCAAGGAATTCATTTTATTCACATAGTTAGCCATAATTTTAACATGCAGTTGGACATGACACTCAGTAAACCCCTGGCTGTTTCAGGTATTTCATGAGTTCCAGCTCAAGCACACAGGCGCAACTAATGAGGCCCTTGGCTTGTTTGGTTGTTTGTTTGATTTTGTTGCATCAGAGGTGCTTGAAACAACACCTGTTTTACATATTTGTGCTGGAGTGAGGGATTCTGCTCAGGGTGTTGAATAATGTTGCATTCATTAAAAGAAGAAAAGAGTGGACAGCATTTGAAAGGATGTCATATTGCAGAGGGAACAGGTTTGTTTTCTATGGCTTCAGAGACTAGGACTCGGTGCAATGGTTTCAAACTACAGGAAAGGAGATTCCATTTGAACATTAGGAAGAACTTCATGACCGTTAGAGCTGTTCGGCAGTGGAATATGCTGCCATGGAGGGTGGTTGAGTCTCCTTCTTTGGAAGTTTTTAAGCAAAGGCTGGATGGCTATCTGTCGGAAATATTGTGATGCGGTTGCTGCATGGCAGGGGGTTGGACTAGATGGCCTTTGAGGTCTCTTCCAACTCTATGCTTCTATGCCATCTGTCTGCGATGCTTTGGGGCAGAGGGTTGGACTAGAAGGCCCCCAAGGTCCCTTCCAACCCTCTGATGATTCTAAGTTGCATTGTCAGTTGATTTTGGGGAAACCAATTCAAGTATTTGTTGTGTTGAGCCATTTCAATTGCTTTTGTTTCATTTGTTCATTGCAAACAGATTAGAGTCTATAGATATGTGAGGGATATCCAAGAAATATTTTAAATTTCATGCAATAATTAGATTAGGTGAAAAAATTTAAAAGCCGCCTCTTTTTTGCTCTAATATCTATAGGTTCATCCAGCTTAAATTGGAACGGGCTACTCCAGCTGAACGGCAGCTTGTATTTAATGAAATACTGCAGGCAGCTTATCAGCTGATGGTTGATGTGTTCGGAAACTATGTAATCCAAAAGTTCTTTGAGGTGAGTTCACTCCGTGCTCCTTTCTAGAGGGCATTTTCATTTGTAATTATTACAAATTATTACTTGTGTTTCATATTAAAAGGACAATTGTGATTTTTCTGGTATGTATGTATGTATGTATGTATGTATGTATGTATGTATGTATGTA
>JAHTLZ010000008.1:11086416-11117153 GCA_023846285.1 Phrynocephalus versicolor
TTTATTTATTTATTTATTTATTTATTTATTTATTTATTTATTTATTTCTGCTATCTAGTTTGGCAGCCTAGAGCAAAAACTTGCCCTGGCAGAACGGATTCGTGGGCATGTCCTCTCCTTAGCTTTGCAAATGTATGGATGCCGAGTTATACAGAAGGCCCTTGAGTTTATTCCTCCAGACCAGCAGGTAATTGTAAGTTTCCACTTTTACTTACTTCTTGATGTTGAGTGTTGTATTTTGTTGTTTAAAACTAAAGAATATTTGGTTTTGTCTTTGAGATTTTCTTTTCTTTCAGTTTTATTGGTCCATTTGTTCTGTGGACTGTGTAAATGTACAACTAGTAATACACTCTGGGTGGTGAGGGTGGGTGGGGCGTAATGGGGTAGGGAATCTGTGGCCAAACAAATGCTTTGTGGGCTTGTCCAGATGAGTCCTTCCACAATTCTTAAAAAGAAAGCATCCTTTAAGCAGCCTCAAAAATTGCTCCTCCTAATTTATTCAGGAAGGTACTTGCCAGTGCTAGGTCTGAATCAGAATGGGTTCATCTGAGATATGCTATTCTCTTTTTATCCTTATGTTTAATAAGAAGCTAAACAAAGCTTCTGCTTGTGATTCTAAAAAGCAGGAAGACTCATAAAGATGGAGACATTTGGTACATTTGAGAGGGACCTTCCATCAATGATAAAGCACATGTCAGTGCCCTGGCTGAGTTTCATGCATCAGAAGGCTCAAGGGAGAGATGATGAGAAAGACTTCAGCCCAAGACTTGAAATAGATAGCTTTAGCTTGGGTGGATAAAAACAGTTTGAGCTTGTAAGAAGCAGCTTCCCGTGTTTCTGTGTCTCTGTGATGCTTGTCAGCTGTGATTCTGGTGGTGCTTTCTGTCTCTTCCCCCTCCTTCTGTAGAACGAAATGGTCCGGGAATTGGATGGCCATGTGTTGAAATGTGTGAAAGACCAGAATGGGAACCATGTTGTGCAGAAGTGCATTGAATGTGTGCAGCCTCAATCACTTCAGTTCATCATTGATGCGTTTAAAGGACAGGTAGGTGTGTCTGGGACAATGTATATTTAAAATGTGTCAGTAGACCTTAGATATTTGGTTTATTTGTTTATTTTTTGTTTTCCATTTTATTGTATCTTTAAAGGGTTTCTTTTCTCAAAATGCTACCTATAGGACCTTCTACCATATCCCTAAATTGTATTGTATTTTACCCCATTTTCTGGAAATGTTACGGAGCAGTACGGGATGGGGGTAACGATTTCATACTCTAATACCTATGCATGTTACATTACAAAGTAATAAAAATAGAAAGGCAGGTCCCAGAAAGACAGTGGAGGTACCTTTCAGAAAACCTTTGAGCAGTTGAGAATGAGAAGCTGAAGGAGCAGTGATTACAACCAGGCAGATGAAAGCATTGCCTCCCTTCTAAGGAGAGCTTGGCTTTTTTTAGTCTAACAGCTGTGGGGTTTTCTTCCTCAGAATTGCGGAATAATGTGAAGTTTAAAAAGGTGATCAATTTTATCTCCAAGTGGAAAACCTTTTTGAAAATTGGCATAATACTGTCTGTAGCCATCTTCCTTAACTTTTGAAATCATGAAAATCACAATAACACTTGTTATTTGGTTATCAACCACCAAAGCTGATACTGAAATCAAGATATAGTTTCGTCAAAACCTCTGCCCCATCCACCAATCAGCCTCCACAGATGGTCCTAGAACTATGGAAGGTGAGTAGGGAGCTAGTGGGTAACTAGGCAGAACCACATGACTCTCCACCACAAGAACTACCTTGGCCTGTAGGAAAAGCATTAAACATTGCATACCTGGTTGGAAGATCAAAGAATAATCTGAGAAAACGGGCCTGCCATATATTCGTACCTTGTGCAGATGTGGAGAAGAACAAACCATCTCACAACATATTACGATGTATACATACACAGAGGAAGATCTTATGTTGGCAAGAGGAAATGCGGTTGATGTGGCCCTGTATTACATGAATGTCAATTTGGGGGGGGGGGGGGTTGTTAATTTTAAATTACTTGCTTTATATATCTTTTTATAAGTAATTTAATAATTATTCATATTCTGCTTTGTAGTGTATATTTATCTGTCAATATATAATTTGCTGGTGCTTTTGACCTGAATAAATAAAGAACTTTTGAAATCCATTGAGGAGTGAACAGGCATTTTTCTTCAGTGGTCAGAGCTTGACGGAAGCTAATGACCAACACATATTCGATACTCAGATGTTCCACAGAATGTTTCAGATGTCTGTCATTTGAAATACAGGCTGTGATGAGTAAAACCTTTTTCCTTGGTTCTCCTCTGTTTCTGTTAAACTCAGGTGTTTGCCTTGTCGACTCATCCATATGGCTGCCGCGTTATTCAGAGGATCCTTGAGCACTGTCTACCTGAGCAGACTCTGCCCATCCTAGAAGAGCTTCACCAACACACCGAACAACTTGTGCAGGTAGTGTTTTGGGGGCAAAGGGCCTCCTTGACAAAGATCAGAAGAGAGCTCCTACACCATTAAGAATTGCATAGAAAGTAGAATTCTCTGGCTTCTATCTTCTGTCTATTTTAGTAGACATTCAAACAAGCTCTGTACCTTCAGCAGCTCTATTTAAGATATTTTTTCCAAATGAAACACCATCCAGACATTCTAGTTGGAACTCTGTGGATTTATTGTTTGTTTATTTTAAGATTATTGCTTTAGCTCTCTTCTTCATCCAAAATGTCTGCCAGAATGACTTATGTGAAATGACTAACAAGCAAGACATTCCGTACTTGCTGAGTTACAAATCTGAAATGCAGAATACTAAAGAAGGGATGGGGATGGAAAAAACAAGCAGGCAAATTCAGGTACCTGTCCCTAAAGCTACAAGATAAAATGATATGCACATTGACTGGAGGGATCAATGTTGCCAAGAGACTCCTGGTTTCTAGGCAGTTAAAAGGATTAGTCAGTGGTGGAAATTACTGCTGAAGGAACCAAGGAGAAGAGGCTTCTATGCTGACCTCATCTCTCTTGATGGAAAAGACATGCTAGAAAAGAAAAGAAAAGAAGGCAAATCATAGAATAATGTGGAAGGACAAGGGACAAAGAATGAAGTAAGGTATTAGCTAGGTTGTTGGTGAATTTTATAGAAACATGGAGGAGGAGTATGTTTTATCGCGGATTAAGATTTGCTGATAAAGGTTCTGTTTTGCAAAAAAAAATGGGGGGGCTTTACTATTGTTTGACATCCCATATTTTCCTGTCTATAAGAAACTGCCATATATTAGTTGCCTCCCACTTTTAAGACTCCAAATTAATACATTCTCCTTGGGTTCTCCACCACTACCCTGCTGTTTCCTTTCTGCCTTCTGAAGACTCCTCTCCACTTTGCTTTTTGCAGGATCGGCACCTTTTTTTCAGCGGGGAAAGCCACAGGGTTAAGAAATGCCTTTCCACGCTAAAAAGAAGGCACTGATTCTTGCAAGAGCAAAGCAGAGAGGAGGCAATCAAGAGGTACTGGAGAGGAAGTGAAACAGCAAGGTCAGTTTGGGTTGTCCTCTACCCCACCCCCTCCTGTTTCCCTTCGCCTACTGTTTTCATTCTGGGAGCGCTTGATTGCCCTCCTCTCTGCTCTGCTCTTGCAAGGATTGGCGCCTTCTTTTCAGTGTGGAAAGGCACTTCTTAATGAGCTGCTCAACTCTGTGGCTTTCCCCACTGAAAAAAGGTGCCGATCATGCAAAAGCAAACTGGAGGGGAGTCTTCAGAACACAGAAAGGAAACAAAGGGCTGCCAGAAAGGAAGGGAAATAGCAAGGTCATTTTGGGTTCACCCCTCCCCCTCCCCTCAGGAAAGGCTTAATTCTGTGTATACAACACCCCTTTATTTTTAGTGTCACGATTTTAGAAAAAATAGTGTTGTGTACATGCAAAGATGCGGTATGTGTAAGACTTAAGAGGCAGATTTCAGACACTGTTGAAATCCTATTGCATAGTTTTGGGTGTGCATTGCAAACCTGCAGCTACATTGGGATAGCATGGCAGGATAGTGTTTGCTGTTTCCAAAGCTCTTCCACATGCATGCTGTGAAAGTGGAGTTATGTGGTCAATTGCACAATCAAATTGCACAGTCCAGGCTGCCTGGACATAGCACCTAGCATTTGCACTGGCATAACTTCACATAAGAATGGGATTTCAGCCACGGTAATGGAATAAAGCAAAGTCTGCTGCTTATATTCTGCCCCATTGCTTTTAAAGTACTCTCTGGGTGGTTTTCAGTTTAATAATGCATGCTGCGCTTCCCTCCCCACCCCCAGCAAGCTGGGTATGCAATTTATCAACCCTAGAAGGATGGAAGGCTGCATGAACTTGGAGCCAGCTGTCTGGGATTGCACCCTGCTTGTGAGCAGAGTTTTGGTGGTAGTACTGCATTTTAGCCAGTGCACCAAAATAAAGGTTAATCCAAAGTTGATATAGAGATGATGTACAGAGTTGATTTAGGGTGAATGTGTTCCTGGTGTCTGCCCAACAGGATCAATATGGGAACTATGTCATTCAACACGTACTTGAGCATGGGCGACCTGAAGATAAAAGCAAGATAGTGGCAGAAATTCGAGGAAACGTCCTTGTACTGAGTCAGCATAAATTTGCTAGGTATGTTGTTTTGCTTATTTTTTTTAACATGAGAAACTACTAGGAAGGGCTGAGGTGGAATATCTACTTTATATATAGTTCACAAGTTAAAAGTGATGATTTGGTTAGCAACAAGAAACACAACCTGAAGTGAATAATGTAGGATACCTAATTCCAACCTGTTTATTGTAAGTACTGGCTTAGCACCCTGGCAACTTCCGTTGAAAGCCCATCCCCGCAACCCGAAACACACCTTCAAACAATAAGCAAGTCCTTCGTTAAAAACATGATTATTATTATTATTATTTTGGGTGTACAGTAGGAGCAGCATATCGACGGGGGATTGGTTCCAGGGCCCCTTGCGGATAGTGAAATCCGCTGATAATAGCAAACACTCTTATCCAAGGATAATAGTGGTGCCAGGGTGAAAGCTTTTGCCCCTTGCCAGCCACCCTCCTCGCTGCTGACCTTGGCAGCTGGCCTGCAGGGGCAGCAGCGGAGAGAAAAAAGAAAGAAAGAAAACTCGGCAATGCCATCCAGCTGCCCTCACCACCGCCACCGGCCAGCCACCTTCCGAAGGGGTGGGGTGGTGACCTAAGAGGACCCGCCTGGCCAACTGGCCTTTGAACTTCCCGCTTGGATGCCGGGTGGCAGACCGGAAGTTTTGAACTTTCCGCTTGGCACCCAAGCGGGAAGTTCAAAGGCCGGTTGGCCAGGCGGGTCCACTTAAGTCATACCCTACCCCTACGGAAGGTGGCTGGATGGGGCTGCGATGGTGGTAAGTTTTTTCTTTTTCTCCTTGCCGCCGGCCAGACACTGTTCTCACGGCTGCTGCTGCCATCCAGCCACCTTCTGGAAGGGTAGGGTGGTGACTTTTAAGAGGACCTGGCTGGCCAACCCAACTTTGAACTTCCCACTCAGGTCCCAGGCAGAGGACTGGAAGTTTGAGCTCAAGTGGGAAGTTTAAAACTTCTGGTCCGCCTCCTGAGACCCGAGCAGGAAGTTCAAAGGCCGGTTTGCCAGGCGGGTCCTTTTAAGTCACCCCCCCCGTCTGCCAGCGGAGGCAGAGGTGAGGAGGGTGACTGGACGGCCTTGGGGGTGGGGGGTGGGGATAAGCTTTCTTTCTCTTTTTCCCTCTTCCCTGCCACTCAGACTACCTCTGATCACCAGCCGTGGATAACTGAATATGCAGTTGGTGAATCAGCTGATGCAGGGGTCGTACTGTATAGGTACTCTGTGTAGTATTGCCTGCAGTTGTTGATAGTTTGGTGTAGGTGTAACCAAATTGTGGTTGGAGCTATAACAATGAGCTTCTGAGAAGCCTCCAGCTCCACCTATTGCTCATTGTACTCATTCCTTATTTATTGACCTAGTTTGAACTAAACAGTGGATTTGCTATTGATTGCAATTGTATGAAAATTGTATGCAATTGGGTTTGCTATTGATTGCAAATGTATGAAAACAGTGGATTTGCTATTGCAATTGTATCAAAATATTGTATGCATATGCATAAAGCAACTTGTCTAGATATGGGCACAAAGCAAGTTGTCTAGAGTTGTATGTGCAGCACCACAGGTGTTGCATGTTTCCTCCCCCACCCCCTGGCTGGCTCGCTGGCTGAGTTCTCCACCTTGGGGGACTGGCCAGTCCAGGCAGGACATGGGACTTCCCTTCTCTGCCTCCTCTCCTTGTTTATTGGCAGGTGGGAAAAAAATGCCAAATTCCTGTTTCACTTTGGGTTACTCATTACTTGCCATTCTATATAAACTAAGAACTGTGGTTTAAAATAAACTTGAATTTGTTAAACCAGCTAAACACAGATTTATTGCTGGCTTGTTTATTAATAGACCATTTTTGAAGAAACCTTAATTCTTTTAAGAAATCTTGATTCTTCGTACATGAACAAGTCAGCAATCGGGCAGAATGAAAAAAAAATCATTTATTGCTTGTAATTAAAATATCTCACAGAAGTTAGTACACCCCCTCATATTTCATAAATATTTTAGTATATCTTTTCACGTGACAGCATTGAAGAAGTGACACTTGGCTACAATGTAAAGCAGTGAGAATACAGCTTGTATAACAGTGTAAATGTACTGTCGCCTCAAATAATGCAACACTCTGGCAACAAAAGTGAGTACTTCCCTAAGTGACAATGTCGAAATTGGGTACAAAGTGTCATGATTTTGTGTAACCAGCATTATTTTCAGCACTGCCTTAACTCTCTTGGGCATAGAGTTCACCAGAGCGTCACAGGTTGCCACTGGAGTCCTCTTCGAGTCTATTATGACATCACAGAGCTGGTGGATGTCAAAGACCTTGCGTGCCTCCACCTTCTGTTTCAGGATGCCCCACAGATGCTCAATAGGGTTTAGGTCTGTCTGGAGACATGCTTGGCCAGTCCAGCACCTTTACTCTCAGCTTCTTTAGCAAGGCATTGGTCGTTTTGGTGGTGTGTTTGGGGTAGTTATCATGTTGGAATATCGCTCTGCGACCCAGTCTCCGAAGGGAGGAGGGGATCATGCTCTCCTTCACTATGTCACAATGAACTGTTATCTCCCCAGTGCCGGCAGCAGTCACGCAGCCCCAGACCATGACATCCCCACCACCATGCTTGACTGTAGGCATGCATGACACACTTGTCTTTGAACTCCTCACCTGGTTGCTGCCACACACGCTTGATATCATCTGAACCAAATAAGTTGATTGGACCACAGGACATGGTTCCAGAAATCCATGTCTTTGGTCTGCTTGTCTGCAGCAAACGGTGTGTGGGCTTTCTTGTGCATCAGCTTTAGAAGAGGCTTCCTCCTTGAATGACAGCCCCGCAGACCCATTTGATGCAGTGTGTAGCGTATGGTCTGAGCACTGACAGGCTGAACCCCCACCCACCCCTTCAACCTCTCCAGCAATGCCGGCAGCACTCATACATCTATTTCGTAAAGCCAGCCTCTGGATATGACACTGAGTACGGGAACTCAACTTCTTTAGTCGACCATGACAAGGCCTGTTCTGAGTGGAACCTGTCCTGTTAAATCACTGTATGGCCTTGGCCACCATGCTGCAGCTCAGTTTCAGGGTCTTGGCAATCTGCTTATAGCCTAGACCAGTGGTGGCAAACCTTCAGCACTCCAGATGTTTTGGACCACAACACTCAGAACTCCAAGCCTAGATGGCCAGTGACAAAGGACTGTGGGAGTTGTCATCCAAAACATCTGGAGTGCCAAAGGTTTACCATCACTGGCCTAGGCCATCTTTATGTAGAGCGACAATTTGTTTTTTCAGATCATCAGATAGTTCATTACAATGAGGTGCCATGTGGACGAGAAAACCAATGCAAAATGTTTTGAGAGAGCATGAGAGCGATAACACCAAATGTGAGTGTGAGAGTGATAACACTTGCTCCCCCTTCACCCCTAAGACCTTGTGACACTAACAAGTCTCACTATACCAGAGAGGGATAACAGCTACTTGGGCCCAATTTGGACATTGTCACTTAGCAGTGTACTCACTTTTGTTGCCAGTGGTTTAGGCATTAATGGCTGTGTGTTGCATTATTTTGAGGGGACAGCACATTTACACTGCTACACAAGCTGTATACTCAGTGCTTTACATTGTAGCCAAATGTTATTTCTTCAGTGTTATCACATGAAAAGATACACTAAAATATTAAAAAAATGTGAGGGGGTGTACTCCTGTGATACTTATATACAGTACTGTATGTTGAAGGAGAAACGGGGGTCCCTTCTTGGGAGGGAGCTGGGGAAGATAGTTTCATCTCTATGATGTCCATATGTAGTCTTAGCCGGTCTGCAAGCTAATGTCAACCCCAGTACATGCATTTCAATTTTGCCACCTGCCGCCTTGTACACCAAGAAATATGTTCATTCACCACTGAAATATTTCCATATACAGTTTCTGTAGCACTGAAATTCAGCGTGAGGTTGGGAATCATATAAAGTCATTTGGCCAAATAGCTGGTTTGGACTGATCTGGAGGCTGGCTTGAGGGTGCAGAGGATGACCTATGACCTTTTTTTTAAAATCTGCAGCAATGTTGTGGAGAAATGTGTTACGCATGCCTCCCGCACTGAGCGTGCCATGCTGATTGACGAAGTGTGTACTATGAATGATGGCCCTCACAGTGCCTTATACACCATGATGAAAGATCAGTATGCTAACTATGTGGTGCAGAAAATGATCGATGTGGCAGAGCCTGCCCAAAGAAAGATTGTCATGCACAAGGTAAGCTGGTGGTTTGAATTTGCCACTGATAATATACTGAAATTAAGAAGTGAGAAAACACAGAGGAGGTAAAAAGAGTTTCCCAAGACATCCAACCAAGGGTCTGGAGGATTCCTCTCCCTGGTCCAGAAATGCCAAATATAAATTGACATTTATCTGGTTGTGTGTGCCATTGGTTTGAAAAGCCCTTTTTAAAAAAAAATCTTCATTCTGTGCCAATGTTAATCACCATTCTGAAATTTGCAACATTTATATAGATAAATATTCACATACTTGTTTGATCCTGCTTGTGTGCTAGTTGGTAGAAAGATGAATATTTCTCATGCAGTGCTTACAGTGGATCTGTTGGGGAGGCCTTCCTCTATGCCTCATCATTGAGAAGAGTTCATTATGAGGCTTGAGGGAGGGCTTTCTCTGTGGTAGCACCCCAACAATGTAGTATCCTCCCCTTGGAAGGTTGATTGGAACCAACAATATTGGCATTGTTTCAGTGCCAAGTCAGAACATATTAATTAGAGCTTTAGGGGATTGAGGATCATGGGACCAGCAAAGGTTTAATGCATTGGTTTTAATGTTTTAAAATTATGTTATAAATTGTTACAAATGTATGTTATATTATTGTTACTCTTCTAACTTGTCATAAAACATTTCTATCTTTTCCCTCTGTCCTAAAGGATACTAATTTGCAACCAACATGAAAAAGTGTCTAGTGTCTCCTAAAATATTTATTGATTATTGGGGCAGAAATGTAAATGGAGCTGAGAAAGTAGACACTTGATCCCAGGGATCTGATCAAGCTGGTTCTAGGGTGTATGCCACAGTAAAATTAGTTTTTAAAGTAGCATCAACCTATTTATGTAACACAAAGCATATGAATCACAATTTACTTAAGTTGCCATCAAGGATAGCTGTGTGGTCTTCACTATCCATATAGCTCTTGACAATGGACTAGTTCAAGGAATCCAGGAGCAGTAATATACATACACATTTGGTACAGAAAGTACTGTAATACTGGTACAGAGATTTCTTTGTAAATCACTTCTGTGTTTGTTATGTACCACTTTGTTGCACAGTAGCTCATTGTTACTCTTCAAGCCTGTAATAGCATTCATCTATAAGGTATGCATAAATGAGTCCACTGCATACTAAGCAATTAGGTTTGAAACCATGTTAAACAGGTTAAAGAGCATGCGAAATTCAAAAGCCTGGCCTTCCATCCTGGTTTACCCCCATGGTGTAGAACCCAATCCACGGGTGCTACACCATGGGAAAAGCCAGGCTCAAAGCCAAATGCTGCTCCCGGCAGCCCGAGCTGTCAAAACCAGCTGGGTGTCGGGCTGCCAGGAGCAGCATTTGTGTCATTCTACTGCAGGGCTGTTCAACTTTGAACAGGCTAAGTAAGGTCTACTTTTTCCAGCCCAAAGTGCCTGAGGGCTACTACACTAAAACCTCTGCTTACAAACTGTATCCATTCTGAGCGCATGCTCATAAGTAGAACATTAAGTAGAGCAGTGGTTTCCCATAGGAATGCATTGAAAACCAATTAATCTGTTCTGGAGGGAACAGATTACAGTGTGCCATGGCCCTTGAACTGCGCTGCTCGGCTGAGACAATGGGCTGGCAGACCCAGAACTTTGCTGGGCAGTGGTGGTCCTTGGAGTGAGGAGATGGAGGGGTGGAGAACTTATCCCCTCACTTTTTTTATTGATGGCTGGCGGGCTACTTTTGAACCCTTCGCGGGCTACCAGTAGCCTGCGGTCTACCTGTTGGGCAGGCCTGTTCTACTGTATCCATTTCAGAGTAATGTATGTGATTCGTGGTGATTAGTAATGCAGGTGACGATATTGCCTTCCTCTGTTCAGAACTCAGCAAGAAGCATCTGCATGCCTTATTGGACTAGACCTAACTTTTATCCTTTCATCTACTAGATCCGGCCACACATTGCCACTCTCCGCAAATATACTTACGGGAAACACATCTTGGCCAAGCTGGAGAAATATTATATGAAAAATGGGGTTGACCTTGGGCCCATTTGTGGACCACCAAATGGTATAATCTGAAACTGGGGGCTACAGAAAAGATCAAATAACACCTGGAACTTACATCTAGCAACCAGCCATATTCCAAGATAATGCTTTGAAACTATTAATGGTTGTACAATGTAGATGTGAGAACTACACAAAAACGGAAAAAGGCAAAAAGGCCCTTTGTAAATTTCTTTAATTTTATTCAGCATAACATGTACTAATTATTTTTTTAAATACTTAATTGCCCTGCTGTTTCAGTGGTGTATAGAATTCTTGTACATAGGCAACAGATGTACATGGAAAGCCACATTTTTGTTCACTGATGTAACTATTTCAAATATGGAAATTTTCAGGGTGGCTAATCTGAAATTAAAAAAAAAACATTTTTAACTCCTCTCTCTTAAAAGGAGAGCTTTTTGGAAACACTTTTGTTCTCTTTTAGTCAGAACTCAAAAGAGAAGGCTAAAATTTTAGTTAAATGGCACAAATATGCATTTAACAATGTTTATAAACTTAAGAAAAATCAATTTGCTAAAGCTTCAATTTAAGATAAGTTTTTAAGTTTCAGAAACTTTTAAAATTCCTTTTTTCTTAGTATAACGTGCTAAAGAGTTGAGCTTAGCAGTCAGATATAGGGAGAGAACCTGCACACCAAGAGAGTTTTTAAAGTCGTTGAAGGGTGTGTGGTTACTGCCTACTCCAGTTCTGTTAACACGGAGGCATTTTTTATTATTATTTAGCATGTAGAGAGAGAAAAAACCAGTTCAACTTTGGTCTTGCTTCTATAAATATATAGTGTATACTTGGTGTAGACTTTGCATATATAAAAATTTGTAGTATTTTCTTGTTTTGATGTCTAATCTGTATCTATAATGTACCCTAGTAGTGGAACATACTTTTGATTGTACAATTGTACATTTGTAAACCTCTGTAATGTAAATGTGGAGAAGTTTGAATCAACATAAACCCATTTTTGGTAAGAAAATAAATTAGCAGACCCTGTGCATTTCAGTGTATATTCACCCCTTTTATGGTCGTAGCATATAGTGTTGTATATTGTAAATTGTAATTTCAACCAGAAGTAAATTTTTTTCTTTTGAAGGAAATGTTCTCTTTATACAGCCTGGTTAATGTTTAAAAGAAATGCTTGGGTTTTTTTTATTTGTCACCTAGTCAAGAGAATAGCGATCCTTTCTAAATGTTCTACACAAATTATTCAATTCAAAAATAGTGTTTTATTTCACTCTTTTTTTTAAAAAAAAGGTAATGTTTTACTTATTTTGTGGCAGTAAACAAAAGTGCAGAGAAGTACAACCTCCCCTTAGTATTCCTTTACAATCAGAGTCCCCCTTTCACCTTGTAAAGTGTGAATCACTTTGCCTTTTTGTACAGAAGATAAACTGTATTTTGCATTTTGTCTACTTGTAAGTGAATGTAACATACTGTCAATTTTCCTTGTTTGAATATAGAATTGTAACACTACACGGTGTACATTTACAGAGCCTTGTGTATATTTCCAATGAACCTTTTTGCAAGCACACTTGTAACCATATGTGTATAATTAACAAACCTGTGTATGCTTATGCCTGGGCAACTATTTTTTGTAACTCTTGTGTAGATTGTCTCTAAACAACGTGTGATCTTTATTTTAAAAAATACAGAACTTTGGAATCTGGGGTTGTGTTTCATTTGAATATTTTCAATATAGTGCACCAGGACAAAATATTTCTATTGCTTGTCTGTCTTTCTTTCTGACTTAATAGTTTTCTCATGCAGCAATTTGAAGATATAATTGGATTGGGTAGGGCTGTAGTGATAGTTAGATGCTTTTCAATTTACTTTCTTTTCTCTACCCTGTTACAAGCATTTTCCCTTTTAGTCAAAGAAGCATGAAAAGGAGTAGTGCCAAAGCTAGGAGGAGGCCCTGCAGATTTAAAGGCCAAATCTCTAAAACCGTAAGAAGAGATTCCTGTGACTTCTGATGTGCTGTAGGATTTGTGTTGGGGTCCCTAGGGTTGAAGTCTGGGTTTGAACCCATATCAGTATGAGTTCCTAAACGTAGGGCAGCAAACATGGAGACGAAATGTTTTATGGAAAAGTAGGGGTGATGCCACATACCTCAGAAGCCTATTTTGTTACTTCCAACAACATGTGTGCACAGAGCTCCTTCAGGGCTATGCACCAGCATCTGGCGTTGATGCCTGTTTAGTCGGTATTATGTGCACAGGGTTCACAGCAGGGCTGAAAATTAGAGGGAATGTTGACTCCCAGCCTTACTACTGAAAGAATTGATCAGTATTTTCTCCCATCAAAGATGGAAATGAAGTAAACTGTTTTTATGACTGAGCTAGGAGTCCAAGCTGTTAATGGAGTCTGGCCTCCTGATAGAATCAGAATCAGAATACTTTTATTGGCCGTGTGGTTGGACACACCCAGAATTTGTTTTGGTAAAATATGCTCTCTCTATATAAAAGGAAATATAAGAATCATGTAGTCAACAATAAAAACACAGTACAACAATACAATATAACCTATTTAAAAGGAAGAAGAAAAGTAAAAAATAATTATTCAACAGTTTGATAGCACTTGGAAAGAAACTATCTTTATATCTAGTTGTCCTAGTGTGCAATGCCCTAAAACGTCACCCTGAGGGTAACAATTGAAACAGGTTATGTCCAGGATGTGTGGAATCTGTATATATTTTCATCACCCTCTTTTTAGCTCGTGTGGTATACAATTCCACAATAGATGGCAAATTAGTAGCAATAATTTTTTGTGCAGTTCCAATTATCCTTTGAAGTCTATATCTGTCATGCTTAGTCGCAGAACTAAACCAGACAGTTATAGAAGAACAGATAATAGATCCAATGACACCTCTATAGAATTGAATCAACAGTTCTTTTGGCGCTCTGAACTTCCTAAGTTGACGCAGAAAAAACATTCTTTGTTGTGCTTTCTTAATAATACTTTCAATATTAGATGACCATTTTAAATCTTGAGATATAATAGTACCTAAAAATTTAAAGGACTCCACTATTGACACTAAGTTATTTGATATCATAAGAGGTGGCTGTATAGAACGAGTCCTCCTAAAATCTGCCACCATTTCAACAGTTTTGCATGTGTTTAATTCAAGATTATTTTGAGTACACCATAAAACTAGTTGTTCAATCTCTTGCCTATAGGCAGATTCATCATTGTCTCGAATGAGGCCAGTTGCTCGAATGATAGCAGTTGCTCTCAGCTCCACTGACACACTAAAACCCCTTCACCATATTAGGTTGTGCATCCAAGAAGGGGCTTATATTTGCATGTTTTATTATTGAACAAGAAAGTTCTTGGAATCATTGTAGATCACCAGTCTAATATCAGCCAATAGTGTGATGTGCCCTGTGGACAGAAATAGTGAATTTATTTACCAAAAATGCCATTGGGCCTCTTCCTCGCCATCTACAATAGCTAGCAATAGCAGCTTCTCCCACTATTTTGGGAGAAGGGTGTTGGTATCTGCCCTATTTTAGACCTAGGAGACCTCAATCATTACTTCACTATCATGGGTCTCCTCTGTCCCCAAGATTGATTTGTGGTGATTGACCTGTGAGATGCTACATCTCCATACTCCCATAAAATTGCCCCTTCCCCTCCTTCCGTATGGACCACCAGACATACCAGTTCAAAAGGCTTCTGTTTGGTTTAGCCACAGCTCATTGTGTCTGTACCAAATGCATGTCCCCAGTAGCACTTCATCTTTGCCTAGAAGTTACAGTTTTTCCTACATCCACATTTGCCTCATTGTAGCCCCTTCCTGAGCACAAGAAGATGCACTCATTGTTTCCCTTCACAATCTCCATCTCACCATAAATACTGAAATGTCTACCTTGGCCTCTGCTCAACACATACCCTACATCGGAACAGGACTCAGCTCTGCCACCGCACAAGCCTGCTAAACTTGCTGCCTTTCCAGAACTTATCTCCCCTTCAAACCTTGGGCTGTTGTAACTCTCCTACATGCACAATGGAAGGTCGACATGATGGCCTCAATGACTTGCAGTAGTCCCTCACTCACATTTTAAAATGAGGTTATTCCAGGCTTGGTTCCTAGCCTCCTTCAACACTCTTCACCAACCACCTTCCACTGCCCTCAGAATCACCATCGAACTGGCCAATCAACTTGCCTGGTGGAAGACACTCTCCAATATCTTCCTCAGGAGGATCTTCCATCCACTGAAACTTGCATCTGCAAATCACCACAGATGCAAGCTCACTGGCTGGGGGTCACAATCCCTAAAGATCCAAAGCCTAATGCCACATGCAAAACAATATGGGCCTTTTGTTTCAGAAAGGGCTCAGTTCTGAAATGAATCATGGCAGCACAGCTGCCATTCAGAACTGGGACATACCCTCAGAAATGAAATCACCCATTGACTTACCTTGGTTTACTCCAACAAGGAAGTAACTTCCGACATGTCATCTTTCCTTCTCCCTGGCACTTGCCAATCAGGAGCTGGCAAAGACATGTATCATCCCGCCTCCCAGTCTGATTGGCCAGCACCAGGGAGAAGGAAAGATGATGTGTTGGAAGCGACTTCCTCGTTGGAGTATTGACCTGTGTGAGGTAAACCAAAGTAAGTCAATGAGTGATTTAGTTTATGAGGGTGGGTACTGGTTCTGAACGGAAACTGTGCTGCCATGATTCCCTTCAGAACAGTACCTATTCTGAAACGAAAGGCCCATCTCTAGAACTCCTTGCTGTTGTGAAAGCTGTAAAGTGTTCCAGAAACATTTGCAAAGTGAAGTTGTTCAGGTCATTATGGACAATACTAGAGTGGTCTATTATCTCAACAAACAGGGAGGCACCCACTTCATAGCCTACTATATCTCATCAATGACCTCTGGGAGTGGTGCCTCCTACCAGATTTTTCTCATCACAGCCTGTGTATAGGGTGACTTCAACAACAGACTTCCTCAGTTGGAAGCAAGCACAAACTCACAAATGGGAACTCAATTGTCTAGCAACAGCTCTACATCTCAATAGACGTCTTTGCCTCTTCAGCAGATACCAAGCGCCCTTGGTACTGCTCCAGGGCAGGTATTGGAGAAGGGCCTCTCAGAGATGCCTTTGTTGTCAAATGGCTTCAAACTCTCCTTTACTTGTTCCCACCCTCCTCCTTCCTCCATCTTGTGATTGTCTGCCTTCAACAGGTGTGTGTGCGTGTGTGCGCGCGCATGCACACGTATGCACACACACACATCACACACACAGAGATTTCTATCTGTTTCTGCCTAATTATCAAGTCACAGTTCCTCGCCAAAGCAAAGTGTTCTGCTTATATACCGCCCCATAGCACTTCAAGTAGTCTCTGGGCGGTTTTACAGTTTTTAATTAAAGTATGCAGGCTACACATTGCCCCTGCCAGCAAGCTGGGTACACATTTTACCAACCTCGGAACAATGGAAGGCTGAGTCAACCATGAGCCTGCTACTTGGGATTGAACCCCAGGTCGTGAGCACAGTTTTACCTGCAGTACAGGCATTTAACCACTGAGCCACAGGTCATTTTCCCCATCCTGTTCTACAGAGTGATAATCCTGTAGGAAGAGTTTGCTTGTTAACAGCAAATGGAAGACATGAACAGGTTACTCACCTGTAATGGTGGTTCTTCAAGTGGTCCTCTGTGAAGTCACACTGCTGGGTTGTCTGCACATGCTCAGAGCCTCTTAAGAATGTTCCAAAGCTGCATAGATGAAATGATACATTAGCATAGGCCCTGCCTCCCCACATTATATATACCTTGGCATGATGTGTCTCCCTCGAGTTCTAGTCAACTGCTGCTGTGAGTGACGGCGTGACAGAGGGGAGGATGGGTGGGAAGTATGACTTCACAGAGGACCACTCAAAGAACTATCATAGGAGAGTAACCTGTTCATCATCCTTGTGGCCTCTGTGAATCACACTGATGCTCACTTACTCAGAACACCATGGTAACACCAGGGGAGATCTCTGCTTTACCAAAAGATGCATCAACCTTCTGCTGCACATCTAGGTGGTAACGTATGATGCTGGACTGCTGAGACCAGGTGGCTGATTTGCAGATCTTGGGTAAGGAAATACCTTTGAAGAAGGCTGTAGAGGTTGCCAAGGCCCAAATAGAATGTTCTCTTAGAGGGGTAGGCACCAGAATCTGGGCCAATAGGTCTGTAGTGGTCAAAGGTCAAATAGTGGTCTCGTAAGTTGACTTGACCTGACTTCCCTGGCCTCTGAGGTGTGTTGAAAAATGTCCACCCAGTAATTTCCAGTCCAAGTTCTGAACATGGAGAAGAGATATAATCTTATTCTTTGCCTTGAATAACAAGATATCAACTCTATCCCAGAGGGAGGGAGGGAGTGAAGGAAGGAAGGAAGGAAGGATGGAAGGAAATGGTAAAAATAGTGGAGCTACATATCCTGTACACCTTCTTCTCCAACCCTAACATGACTTCCAAAGCTAACATGGTTTTTGCCTCATGGTAGGGCCAGGCCTGCTTGTTGCATCACAAAAAAGGGTTGTCCAACAGCTCTTCATCCACCATGACAACAAATCTCCCCATGCAACAATGACCTATAATACTCAAAATTACTGATGCCCAGAGCTATCCAACTAACCAGCCATAGTGACACAACATCTTGGGAGTTACAGAGCTTGTATAGAAGACCACGATAAATCACTGGAAAGATCCACTACACAGCTGTCAGAATGGAGAAAAAGAGGGATAGATTTTCTTCATGAGAGTAGCTGGGAGTAGACTCCTAAAACAGACACATTCATGGCCAGTCCTTATGACAAATATCCATTTGACAGATACCAAAATGGGATGAAGAAAGAGGTAGGCCCTCTTCATGAGCCTGTGGATGAACAACCATTACCTGGTTCTTTCTCCATAGAGAAAGTTCCATCACTAATTGCTCCTCCTCACAGCTATCAAATGGGGATGGATCATGAGCCAGGCCTTCTCCATGAGCCAGTCTGTAATCAGTCACCCTTGGACTCCTCTGAAACAAAACCAGTTCCGTCAGTGGTCATTCCACCACGTAGGTGTCAGAAGTGGATAAACAGACCACTAGGACCTCTCCATGAGCCTTTGTGGGATGAACCGTCACTCGGTCCTTCCCTCCTTTTACAGACTACACCTGAACCTATTGACTTTGGCAGTAATACGTATGGAAACAGCAGACAAACAGACAATTGCTACAAGGCTGGCTTGAACCAACAACTGATAGTCTCCTCTGAGCCACAGCAGACATCAGCCATTAAAGTCAGCAGATCTCAGGAAGAGAAAGACAGATACCCAGGTCCTCTTCATGAGCCCGTTTGGTACCCACTGCCCGTTATGTTCTCCTTCGTGAAACCCACTACATCACTACTGGACATTACTCCAAGCAGTTCTCAGAAAGTGACTGGGGAACAAGCACCTGGTTCTTCTCAACCACAGCAGACTCCATCAGTCAACATTAAACATGGTGGCCATCAGATGAGAAGGGAGAAATGGCTAGGCCCACTTCATGAGCCTCTCTGGGAGCAACCGCCATTGGGCTCTTCCCTTCTACTACAAACTCCACCAGAAGCTATTCAGTTTGACAATTGTCACAATGGTCTGGAGAAAGAGAAAGACCCTCTTTATAAACATGGGTCCTCCCATTCAGAACCTACTGGATCAGTGATGGATCCACATAGCAGCTGTAAACCGAGTCCTTTTTACAAACCTTCCTGGTATCGACTACCATTGGGCTCTTCCTGCCTAGAAAGACCATCATCTTTGGGCATCTTACCAGGCAAAGGTCAGGAGGTAGCAGGGAGACACTGAGGCCCTCTCCATCAGCCTCTTTGGGAATAGCTATCATGGAAGAGATACCATCCATGGGTATTCCCATCAGCACCATTCAGAAGAAGATGGAGGAATGGCTTTCTCCATGAATTTGGCTGGGATCAATTGCTGATGGGTTTCTTCCCTTCTCCAACCAATCCCATCCATCAACCTAGCCCTGCAGTTTTAAAACATGAACATTCTTGATAACTGAATTTGCTTCTTTTCTTCTTCCTCTTTCCATGCTTTTTATTGTTATGATTCCTACATTTGCAAGCCATTTTGACAGAGAGTTGCTTGCCATTGAAAGTGATGTTAACTTACTTACTTACGTACTTACTTATTCATTTTATTTAATGTTACCCACTTTTTGGTGCAGGACCAAAGTGGTTCACAACATTAATTAAAGCAGATGATTGCTAAAAGCACAGTAAATTAGAATATGAAAATACAATTAAACAGACTACTATTAAGGAGAAAAATACACCACCAAATTAAAAGCAGAATGGCAAGGGAAGGGGAAGAGAAAGTATAACTGCTACTCCTGACTACCATTTCTAGTCTCTGAAACCTTGGAAAACAAATCAGTTCCCTCTTCGATATGACATCCTTTCATATATTTAAAAATGGCTGTCATATCCCCTCTTAGCCTTCTTTTTGTAAGATTAAACATTCCCAGCTCCCTAAGCCATTCCTCGTAAGACATTTCTTCCATACATTTAACCATCCTGGTCGCCCTCTTCTGGACCCGCTCAAGGTTGTCAACATCCTTTTTAAATTGAGGTGCACAGAATTGAACACAGCACTCCAGGTGGGATTTTATGAGAGCAGAATAGAGTGGTACTGTACTATTACTTCGCATTTTCTAGAATCTAGACACTATGGTTCTGTTGATGCAACCAAGAATCACATTGGCTTTCTTGGCTGCCACATCACAGTGCTTGTTCAAGTTCTATTTGTGGTCCACCCAGACTCCCAGATCCCTTTAACAGGTATTATTCTCCAGCCAGGTGTCTCCCATCCTATATCTGTGCAATTCACTTTTTACCTAGATGCAGCACTCTCTGTTCAAACCCATTCCATTAGCTTTGGCCCAGCACACTAATCTGTCAAGGTTGTTTTAGATTTTCATCCTATCCTCTAGGGAATTAGAAACCCCTTCCAATTTGGTATCATCTGCAAATTTAATTGGCATACTCTCTATCCCTTCATCCAAATCATTAATAAAGATATTGAATAGCACTGGACCCAGAACAGAACCCTGGAGCACCCCACTCGTCATGTCTCTCCAAGCTGAAGAGAAGCCATTTATGATCACACTTTAGGTGCGATTAGTCAACAAATTACAAATCCACTTAACAGTAACGCTATCTATCCCACATTCTACTAACTTTTTTGTAAGTATACTATGGGGAGTCTTATTGAAGGCCTTACTGAAATCTAGATAGGCAATATCGACAGCACTCCCCTCATCCAGCAGGCCTCAGAGAAAGAGATCAAATGGTCTGTCATGACTTGTTTTTAAGAAACCCGTGTTGACTTCTTGTAATGACAGCATTGCTTGTTAATTACAAATATACATTGTCTGCTTAATAATTTGTTCTAGGATCTTTCCAGGAATTGAAGTTATGCTAATGGGGTGGTAATTATTTGGGTCCTCCTTTTTCCCCTTTTTGAAAATGGATACAACATTCACCCTCCTCCATTCGATGTGGACTTACCCTGTTCTCCAGGACTTCTCAAAGATTATTGCCAATGGTTCTGAAATTACTTCTGCCAGTTCTTTCAATATCCTTGGGTATAATTAAACTGGCTCTGGAGACTTAAATTCATTTAATTTTCCAGGTGTTCCTGTACTACCTCTCTACCTATTCTATGTTGCAATGCCCATCCTACCTCCTCTAGTCTTTGTCCCAACTGAATTCTTTTTTTCTTTTTGGAGAAAACTGAAGCAAAGATGGTGTTGAGTAGTTCTGCCTTGTCCATGTCTCCTGTTAATAACTGGTTATCTTCACCACACAGAGAGCCTCTCATTTCCTTATTTTTGCTTTTGCTGCGGACATAATTAAAGAAACCTTTTTTATTATCTTGATTACCTACTTGAAGTTTAATGTTCAGAGCTGGACACAGTACTCAAGATGAGGCTTAACCAGTGCTGAATAAAGGGGGATTAGTACCTCATGGGATTTGTAGACAATAGTTCTCTTAATGCAGCCTAAAATAGGAATTGCTCTTTTTGTACCCACATCAAACTTTGATCATATTAGACTAGTGAGCTACGATTATTCCAAGATCCTTCTCACTCATAGCATTGCTTATAGGTAGGGTCTATCTTGTAACTGTGTGATTAGTTTCTTTTTCCTAGGTGCAATAGTTTGCATTTATCCTTGTTGCATTTCATTCTGTTCATTTCAGCCAAGTGCTCAAGCCTATCTAGATCCTTTTGAATTTTGTTTCTGTCTTCGAGCTATTTCACCTAACTTTGCACCATCTGCAAATTTATTTAGCAATCTCTGTACCCCAAATCATTAATAAACATGAAGAGCACTGGGCCGTATTTTAGCCCTCGGGTACCCCACTTGTTACCTCTCCCAGTCTGAGAAGGAGCCATTAATCATCACACTCTGAGTATGATTATGTAGCCAGCTGTGTATGTACTGGACAGTTGTTCCATCCATCCTGCACCTGCACTTAGCTTGCTAATCAGAATATCATGGGGCACTTTGTCAAAAGTTTTGCTGAAATCAAGATTTACTATGTCTACAGCATTCCCTCTATCCATCAGGGATATTACCCAATTAAAAAAAAATAAGATCAGATTAGACTGGCAGGATTTGTCCTTGACAAATCCATGTTGGCTTCTAGCTATTAGTGCTTTGTTTTCTAGGTGCTTGCATAGTGACTACTTTAGAATTGTTCGGGAATTTTCTATGGCATGGATGCTAGCCTGACAGGTCTTATTCAACACACTTAGAAGCATTTTGTTAAGCTGCAGCTTTGATATGGAAGAGCTGCCCAGTAACAGAACTTATTTTCCGTATCTCCTTTTCCATATCACCATCACCTGAAGCTTTATGTGCTTTCGGGCTGAATACCTCCTTAGGGCTTATGTGATGGGAAATTGTTTTTATGTAATTACTTCTCCATTTCAAAACATTATAGCAATACAAAAAGTAACTAACCATACAAACTGATGCACTGGAGATTAGTGAGGGGATAACTACAACATCAGACTATGTTTAATAATAATAATAATAATTTTAAAAACTCCTTTATCATTGTCATGCCTATTGGCTAATAATTATTGCAAACAGAATTAAAGAAAACTAGAGCCTAAAAGCCAGTGAGCTGTGAGCTTTATATACAAGCAACCCTGGAATTTGGATTTAGAAAGGTCTTTATGGCATAACTTCTTTATAACAACTTCTCAGTTGCTAGAGAAGATTATCACAAGGCATTTGTGTTTGCCTCTTTGATGAACAGCACTGGCATTCACCCTCCTTACAGCCAGCCTATCCTGGTCATCCAAACACAGTGGGAGGGAATTAAAAGTCGGAGTAGGAAGTACAAAGATGGAGTTAGAAAGAGGGGAGATACAAATGTTATAAGGTTTAGTGGGGAGAAAGAATGAGCGTAAAAGGGGAGCGGAGAGATTAGTATGCTGTGAAGATAAAGGGAAAACTTGGGGGGAATTCAGGAAAAGGGTAAAGAGATACAGTTATAGCTGAACAAATAAACCGATGCGGAGTGAATAAAGAGACACTGAATAGTTTATTTTGCTTTTAGGCCTTGAAAATGAATCTTGACTGCTTTGCGTTTTAATCACGGTCTGTGTTTTTGGTCAGGGGACCTGTTAGATTCCAGCCTTCCCACCACAGAGAACAGAAACCACACAGTGGTTCCCACAGTGAGCTTCTCACTAAACAGTCAGAGGTGTTCACTGGATTTCCCATCTCACTGGGCAAATCCCAGTTCTCTGGTTGTGAGCTGTTTCATGCCCCCTCCCCACCCCCAAGGTCCAAGGCACAGAAGGAGAGGAAAAGCGAAAAACTGGCAAGAGAACACTCATTATCTGCTCAAAGTCTTCAGAACTGATTTATGATGGTTTGCTACCTGATGACAAGAACTACCACCCCTCACATACCAGTGTGAACTAGAAGAATCCACTATAATGAGCCTTGTGGCACAGTGGTTAAAACTGTGCTCACCACCTGGGGTTCAGTCCCAGATAGCAGGCTCATGGGTGACTCAGCCTTCCATCCTCCCGAAGTCGGTAAAATGAGTACATCGCTTGCTGGGGGGGGGGGGCAATGTGTAGCCTAAATACTGTAATTAAAAACTGTAAACCACCCAGAGACTACTTGCAGCGGTATGGGGCGGTATATAAGCAGAACACTTTGCTTTTGCTTTGCTTTAAAATTTCACTTTTGGTTTATCTGGGAGTTGAGTCACGGCAACTAGACATCATTTCTTGAGAGATGAAACATTCTGCTACTCACCCAAGCAGCTTCGTCAGTCTGCAGAAAGTTAGTGGCGAGGCCTCCAAATTATAGTTCACCTTGAGTTTACATCACCCTGATCTTAATAGGCTCATAAGTTGGACAATGGCCTGAATAGGCTCATTAGGCTCATAATTGTGCACTTCTTTGTAGTACTCTCATGTGGTGAAGCAGGAGCAGGGTTACTCTCAGTGTCACATCCACTGTTCTCTAGGGTTGATGTTTTGGCCGTGGATGTTTAGAAAACCACCCTCTGTCACATGGTGCTGAACCAGACACCAGGTTCCCACTTCCAAAAATTTTAGCTAGCCCAGCTGAAGATGAAACATAATGGGAATTGTACTTCACAACAGTTAAAGGATCAAAGTCTCCTCTGTTCTGTACACAAGCAGCGGAGAGTTCTTTTGCAGATACAGTATCCATATTCAGGGCACAGTTATTAGAGCCAGACAAGGCACATGAGATGGGACCAAAACCATGGCTGTCTCCTGCTTCACTACAGTACTATAGACAAGGTGACATGTGGCTAGGATTTGTATCTATGAGTGGCTTCAGGGAAAACAGCTTGTCATCTGTTGTCACATTGCACAGTGGGCTCATCTGCCACTTATGCCCTAAGGAATATTATCTAGATCACAGGCTGGAAATGCCCAGCAACTATATGACATCCCAAACAGCTTCATGAATCTCACATTATGCAGCAGATAAACACTACCTATGCAAGTATGTGATGGCAAATGTGATCCTCCAGAGTCACCAGTCTCCAAGACATATAGTTCCTGCTTATACTAGATGTTCCATCACACCACTTACTGCTTGTTGCACTACCCTGTCTAGTGGTAGAGCTGGTCCTAACCAGGCCTATTGGCATCCAGGCATTCACAGTGCAAGCCAAAAGGCTCTTGGCCATCAGAAATATTGCATCATAACCAAGGGTTGACCATCAGCCCTCCATCCTCATGACACCATCTATCTCTTTGTGTAACAATGAGCAAGGTCACTCAAAACTGCTCATGTCCCAAATCTATCATGAAACACGGCTGCACAGCATCATTAGACTGGATGTTGGAGAACTGAAATAGTAAATCCCACAAGAGTTGCTGCCAGTGGAACCCTGCTGAGTACTTCTTTCAAAAGAGACAAGTATGTCTTCTTCACGCACCAGAAGTGAATAGCTATTATTGTCCCCCCCATCAGTGGTCATCACCCCTTCTGAAAGCTGTCAGAAAGGGATGAACAAAGGCCCTCTGCATGAACCTGTCTGGGAACTGCCACCCTTCCCCTCCCCACTAGAACCTATTCCATCAGTGATTGTTCCACCACATGGATCTCCAACTGGGATAAACAGAGAGCCAGGTCCTCTTCATGAGGCTGCCATGGAACAACCACCTTTGGGCTTCTCCAAGTCAGAGCAGCTTTCACCAGTGATCATTGCACAGAACAGGAGTCAGAAGTGGATGAATCAACAGATCACCCCTTTCCATGAACCTGCTCAGGAGCATCCACTGCTCAGCTCCAGTCCTTCAGAAACGATCCTGCCCATAGCTTATCCAACATGCAGCTGCCAGAACTGGAAAGGGAAAGAACCAGAAATGCTACATGAACATGGCTTGGACCAGCAGCCATCATTTCCCTCTCAACTAGAAGATGAGCCATCAGTTGCCGCTACACCTGATGCAAGCTATCAGGAGAGGAATGTGAGATACCTAGGCCCTCTCCATGAGTCAGTCGGCGAGGATGATGCCCTCTGGCGGCAAACCCTGCTGGTGACTATTCCACCTGTCAACTATCAGAAAGGGAGGGAGACACAAATGGGCCCAGCCCATGACCCCTACATGAACCGACAGCGGCTCCAGTCCTCAAAACCAGAACAGCTGCCATCAGAAGTCACTGCACCTGGAAGTTCTCAGTTGGTGGGATACCCAGGTGTCCTCCACGAGCCTGTTTGGGATCAGTCTTCACTGGGCATCTCCTCCGCAGGACAGAATCCTTCCGGGGCCATACCAGATGTCAGCCATCATGAGGAGAGGGAGAAGCAGACGGGTGTCCATGCAGAGCATGACCTAGGCCAATGGTCACTGTGTGACTCCAAGTCAGGAGGGACCTGCTCAGGGGCTACTACCATCAAAAGTAGTTCAAAGGGAGGAGGTGTACATTTGGGCCCACTTCATGAGACTGTCTGGGAGGAAATCCCAGTGGATGCCACCCCGCTGTTTCAGACACCTTTAGCCATGATGCCCCCTGGTAGTTGCCAGAAGACATCTCCATCTCAACTAGGTTCTTCCCAACCAGGGCACACGCCACAACTGGCACTCAGGAGTGACCAGAAAGAGAAGGAGAGAAACATAGGTGGCCCTCTGCAGGCACCTATCTGGTACCGACTGAATCGAGAGCCAGGCCCTCCCCAAGAACCTGAATGGGAGTAACTGACACAGGGTCTCCTCCTTCCATCATAGAATGAATTCCCTTTGTACGTGTTCCATCTGCCAGCCTCTGAAAAGGGAAAGACCATAAGGCCTCCCCCCACTCACTGGGCTTTTCTTTCTCTTGTAAATAACCCTGTCTATGATCTTTTAAAACATGGACATCCTTGAGCCCTTCATGTGCTTGTTTTCTCCTTTTCCCTGTCATCCCTTCTTCATCATGTGACATTTCTTAGACTGCAATCCACTCTGGCAGTATCTTTTTTACAGGTCATGCATGCATCCCACTGCACTGAAAGAGTTATAGCAACAAATATTGACAAAACCTAGACAGATTGACCATACTGGCAAATGTTCAGGATCTCAAGCAGATGACCATCCTTGTTGTAAACATTATTCAGGGATGGATCTAATTCCTGTCTTGCAGCCAACGTGTCTTTTCCTGAACAAATCCCCATAGCTAGGTGATAATGCATGTTTGCAGGGAGAAAGTTTCAAGAGCCCTGGAATCTTGGAGGAGGCTTGCAAAATCTAGGGAAAGTGTCTTAAAGTGTATCTTTTGCACCTTTTCCAGTTCCATTATATATTTTTTTGAGATGCAGCAACCAGATTGTATGGAGTACTCCAGGCATGGCCTTACCATTGTTTTGTGCAATGGCATTATAGTATTAGCTGTTTTATTTTCAATCCCCTTTTTAATGATCCCTAGCATGGAATTGGCCTTCTTCAGTGCTGGCACTTTCATCGAGCTGTCTACCGTGATCTATTTTCTGATCTGTCATGGACAGTTCAGAAACCATTAGCTGATAAGTAAACTTTTGATTTTTTGCTCCAATGTGCATTACTTAAATTTTCTTACATTGAAACACATTTGCTATTTTGCCACCCATTCTCTGAGCTTGGAGAGATCCTCCTGGAGATCTTCACAATCCCTTCTGGTCTGTACCACCTGGAAAAGTTTCATGTCATCAAATTGGTTACCTTGTTGCTTAACCCGGTCTCCAGGTAATTTATGAATAGGTTGAAAAGCACTGGTCCAGGACAGATCCTTGGGGCACACTGCTTTTCACCTCTCTCCATTGTGTAAATTACCCATATGAAGTGGGAAGAAATGGCTGTTTAATGCTGGAAAGATTAACAGTCTCCCCAGCCCAGAATGATCTCTCCCAGCCAAACAAACAGCAGCAGCATGCTAGGTTGTAAAAACTCCAACAATCTATCTCATGCACGTGATGGATTGCATGAAGTGTTGCATGAAGCCCTAGTTGCGTTGGTGGTGGTGGGGGGACTGTACCAGAAACTGATGCTGGATCCCAATAATGATTGGCCCTAAAAAATATCCTGAATCCTGATACTTTCAAAAAGAAGGCGGAGGGGGGGATATGTTAGCTATGCTTAAATATCTGAAAGGCTGTCACATTGAAGAGGGGAGTGGTTTGTTCTCCATGGCATCAGAGACTCAGGGCAATGGTTTCAAACTACAGGAAAAGAGATTCCATTTGAACATTAGGAAGAACTTCCTGATGGTTAGAGCTGTTCGGCAGTGGAGTATGCTGCCACAGAGGGTGGTGGAGTCTCATTCTTTGGAGGTTTTTAAGTAGAGGCTGGATGGCCATCTGTCGGAAATACTGTGATGGGTGTTCCTGCATGGCAGGGGGTTGGACTAGATGGCCCTTGAGGTCCCTTCCAACTCTATGATTCTATGATCTCTACTCCAGGTGGGGTCTGATCAGAGCAGAATAGAATGGTACTATCACTTTCCTTGATCTATGCTTCTGTTGATGCAACCAGCCCTGCGTTGGCTTTCTTGAGTGCTGCACCACACTGCTGATTCATGTTCAATTTGTGGTCCAGCCAGCCTCTCAGATCCCTTTCACATGTACTATCCTCCAGCCAGGTGTCTCCCATCCTATATCTATACCAATACATTTTTAAAACCTAGATGCAGCACCCACATTTCTCCCTGTTGAAACCCATTCTATTAGCTTTGGCCCAGCACACTAATCTGTCAAGGTCCTTTTGGATTTTCATCCTATCCTCTAGGGAATTAGCAACCCCTAGCAATTTGGTATCATCTGCAAATTTAATTGGCATACTCTGTATTCTGTCCTCCACGTGATTAATAAAGATATTGAATAGCACTGGATCCAGAATAGAACCCCAGAGCACTCCACTGGTCACATCTCTTCAATTTTTCTCCCAATTAATTCAATTCACCTTTATTGGCATAAATATTTTAAAACAGAGATGCAGTTACATAAAATGTAAGGCAATCTCAGGGTCTAAGAGGAATAAGTTAGTCTAAAGTTGAAGTAAATCTTTGGCTTGTAAAAGGAGCAGGGTTATTTTTCTGATTGATCAATAATTAATATTTGGCTACTGACTCTGTCAGGCTGGGATTTTTGTAAGTCAAAAGGCGTGAAGTAATGATCTCTGGGATAGGTGGGAGTTTGGAAATATAGGGGCCAAGTAATTGTTGATGAATGGTGTGATGTGACTGACAATGTGTCAAAATATGGGAAACAGAATCAGGTTCTAGCTGACAAAACTTGCACAGTCTATTCTTATAAGTGGTTTTAGAATATCTGCCAAGAGTGACAGCAGAGGAAAAGATATTGAATCTAGCCAGCATGAAGGCCCGTCGTTCCTGCGGGTTCAAAAGGTTCCTAAAATAGTTTGATCCATGTTCAAAACTGAGCTGAAGAGAAACCATTAATGATCACCCTTTGGGTGAGATCAGTTAACCAAATTACAAATCCACCTAACAGTAGCACTATCTATCCCACATTCCACTAACTTCTTTGCAAGTATACCATGGGGAACCTTATCAAAGGCCTTAGTAAAATCTAGATAAGTAAAATCCACAGCATTCCCCTCATCCACCAGGCCTGTAATTTTATTAAAGAAAAATATCAAATTAGTCTGGCATGACTTGTTTTTAAGAAACCTGTGTTGACTTCTCATAATGACAGCATTGCTTGTTAAATAATTACAGACTATCTGGTTAATAATCTGCTCTAGGATCTTTCTAGGAATTGAAGTCAAGCTGATGAGGTGGTAATTATTTGGGTCCTCTTTTTCCCCTTTTTTGAAGATAGGGACAAAATTTGCCCTCCTCCAATCTATGGGGATTTCCCCTGTTCTCCAGGACTTCTCAAAGATTATTGCCAATGGTTCTGAAATTACTTCTGCCAGTTCTTTTAATATCCTTGGGTGTAATTCATCTGGCCCAGGATACAATTCTTTGCAATTCCTGTCCTACCTCATCTACTCTTTGTCCCAACAGAACTCTTTTTTCCTTTTTGGAGAAAACCGAGGCAAAGAAGGTGTTGAGAAGTTCTGCCTTATCCCTGTCTCATATTAGTAATTGGTTATCATCGCCATGCAGAGAGCCTATCATTTCCTTATTTTTCTTTTTGCTGTTGACATAACTAAAGAAAGCCTTTTTACTATCTCTAATCTCTCTGGCAAGTCTAAGTTCATTTTGCGCTGTAGCTTTTTTACCATCTCCATGTATATATTAGCTATTTGCTTATATTCCTCTTTGGTGCATTCCCCATTTTCCTTTTTCCTGTACTTGTTTTTCTTTATAGTTAGCTGAGTTGAAAGTTCTTTAGTCAACCACTGCAGTTTCTTTAGACATCTACCATTTTTTCCTTCTTGATGGAATTTTTAGATAGTGCCTTTAACATCTCACTTTTAAGGAACTCCCATCCATCTTGGACTCCCTTCTCTTTAGTGTTTCGGTCCATGGAATCATGGCCAATAATTCCCTAAGTTTGCAAAAATGGGCTTTCTTAAAGTCCAGGATTCTTGTCTGGCTATGCTTAGCTTCACCTTCCCACTGTATAACAAATTCTAAAAGCGCATGGTCACTTTTACCTAAAGATCCCACCTGTTTACAAGGTCCTCCCTATTGGTTAAGACCAGATCTAAAATGGCTGTTCCTTTTGTTGCCTCCTCCACCTTATGGACCATGAAATTGTCTGCAAAGGAATTTGCTAGACTTTGCATTCTTAGCTGAGTTGGGCTGTCAGCATATATCAGGATAGTTAAAAATCTCCCATTAGTGATTAGTACAACATCCCTCTCTTTTGACTCTGTGGCCATCTGCTCACAGAAGGCACCATCCTGGTCCTCCAGCTGGCTTGGGGGTGTATTATATACCTCCCATTTTTTTCACCCTTAATTCTCACCCAAATACTCTCAACCTGCTTTCCCTGTCATATATCTTGTATTTATTCAGCAGTATAAACGTCCTTAACATATAAAGCTACACCTTGTCCTTTCTTACTAGTTCTGTTCCTTTGAAACAGGTTGTACCCTCTAGTAATTACATTCCAATCATAACTCTCATCCCACCAGGTTTTAGTGATGCCAATTACATCATATTTATTTTGCTGTGTTAGGTCGTTGACTGTAATGACATATTTTTACTTAATAATAATGTATGTATTTCACATGTCATTGGTCAATTCATGTAGCATCTCCTTTCTTTGCTGAGATTAGTAGTATTATGTTGACCAATAACTCTCTGTTTTTCTGAGATGGTCCTTCTTATGCTGGTCCTTGTTCAGTTGTTTCTGACTTAGAGCAAAACTGACGTGTTTTTTTGAGACATGAGAGATATCCAAGGAGTGGTTCAGCACTGTTAGCCTCCTCTCAACATAACTTTCATGTCTGAGCTGGGATTTGAATCCATGTCCACTGAGCCTCAGTTGAGTTGTTTTTGCTGGATGAAAGAAGAATGTAATCTTAGTAACTACGATGAAAACCTTGAAGGCCTGGAGACAATTATTTAATATACTTAATATATCTAATATATTACTTCTGTTGTTGATGCTAATGCTGTTATTATGACCCTGTGGGATTTCCTGCCTTGTATGCCAAATCAGGGATACACAGAGTGGTGTAGTGGAGAGAGTGATTGAGTAGGACTCAGAAGACCTGGATTTGAATCCCTGCTTAACCAGGGAAGCTCATAGGGTGTGCGTAGAAATTGTAAAGTAGTAGTAGTAGTAGTAGTAGTAGTAGTAGTAGTAGTAGTAGTAGTAGTAGTAGTAGTAGTAGTAGT
>JAHTLZ010000008.1:11127261-11196747 GCA_023846285.1 Phrynocephalus versicolor
AGCCAAATAAACATATCTGGCTAAACATACGTGATTCTGAAAAATGTGCTCAGGCATGCATTACTGGAAAAAATCCATAAAAACGAAGGGTAGAAATGTGTAAGTTTGGAAATATTTTCTCCAACATTTATACACAAATGAATGCAAGGAAAAAAAAACATTTCTGGCAGCCTGAAAGGCTATTCAGATTTTGGAAAAGACAGTACAGTACTGTAAAAAGAAAATTGAACAGATTTTCATCTCTCTTCCTTTGTGGGAGGAAGAGGGAGGGAGGGAGGGGCTCTGAGCAGGATCAGGATAGGGATCGATTAACCTTTTCTACTGTGGCAATTGAGTCTCAATATGGTATTTCATTGACAGGAGAAAGAGATGTTTGTCAGGACTGGTGTTATTTGAATCTGCTCCGCCCTGTCAAATCTCCATCAAGTTTCTTTTGTTGGAACAACAATTCCCATAATTCCTAGGTCAGCAGCCCCTTCCCTTTGAAGATAGTACAGTGCGTTTATTCTTTTAGCCAGAATTCCTTAGCCATGCCAGGAGGGGAATTCTGAGAACTGTAGTCCCCTCCCCCCAATAAAAGGGGAATTCCCCCCTCCCCCAGTGTGACCATTCCCACACATTGCAGGCCCCAGATCCTGCTCAGTCTGCTCTTTGCACGCCTGCAATGAGCGACAAGCCTGATTGGGCCTCCGAGGCACATCGAGGTATCCATGTCTTTCTGTTGAGTGTGAGCCTGGAGGACCTGCCACCCTCCTGGATGATCCCCCCAGGAGATACAGCTCCATTGCCCCAGAAGTTGGGTTGGAGAGCGTTTCATTCAATGCCTCTCAGCAGGAGGTGGGCTTTCCGTCTCTCTGATCTTTACCCGGGAGGCATCCATCCCTTTGTGTAGGCCCTTTAAATGCACAGATTGCCCATTATGAAGGGTAATGCCTCCTGTCAGATGTGCCTTTGGTAAATTTAACTGGAAAGGTCACCGCTTTGCCGCCCAGATGCCTTTGGCTGGTGCAATCACTAGTACTTGGGCCCCTTGGGGCAGATTCCCTTAGAAGGGTTATCTCCTTAATCGCTTTCCCGTCATAGTGTGTTTATTCTCCAGGAGAAAATTTAATTAAAGCCATCAAATTAGAATTTCTCTGGAAGAAGCTAGCCTAGCTCAGTTTTCAAGGCGTGTGGTAGAGTAGATGATCAAAAACTGTCTGCGCAACCAACTTTAAAATATAAGGCCATTGATTATTATTTATTATTATTATTTGTTAGTCTTATACCCCGCCCATCTTCCCAAAAGGGAACTCAATTTTATTTATAACAGGAATCAGCTAGGGTCTTCTCTTTAATGGCAGAGAAAGACCCCAAACATATAGTATAAAATAGTTTTATACAACAACACACAAAAAATCCTAAGGTATACCTAAGGTATACAACCCCTTTGGATAATATTTACATACAATTTGGATCCTACATCTAATGGGCTGAAAATGTGAAGGAGGCAGTCCCATTGGTTCTCCTGTAAACATGGGGCATCTATACTCCCCTTAATGATTTCTCCTTCCAAGCTGCACCATACTGACTGGTAAACAAATTCTTCATCTTATTGATATGTATGTTACCGGACTATGGGTCTGTGGGTGGGCTTATTGTTCTGCCTAAGAGGGACATTGAAAGGCTGGACTGTGGGTGCTTGAGCACTTGAGCAGTTCTAAAAGCCAAGCCGGAAACAGCACCAGAAAGTAATATAATAGGTAAAGAAAGAGTGCTATGATCCGGCCAGAAAGAGGTTACTTTTGGGTCATATACAGGTATCAGTCGTTCCTGTTATAGTTAACAATTTTACACAGTAATATTTTATTTCGTCTTCAAAAGTTACTTTATTAATCACTTTAAAAACCACAGCTGAATGTGACAAGCTGCTGGCCTACAGCCATCAGCTTATCTCTACCATGTGGTGATTGCAGTATTCAAGATAAAGAATGAGGGAGCTGCATGAGGTGAAGCCTCTGCTTGAAATACAGTGCTTAGAAATATGAAAGTTATTAAATGTTGCTTATACATTGCTGGAAAAAATAGTGGTGGCCATAATTAAGTTACAATTATAAAGTAATTTTATCTTAATTGCTGAGAAAAGGAGTTAGTTACAATTAAATAGCTGTTTACTTTTCAGCCTTGTGCATGAGGAACATCTGTGCGTCTGATACTGCCTGCAGATGACAGAGGACCTATGGCACCAGAGGTTTTTAGATTATGATCCTAGAAAGCATATTTTATTTCATGACAGACAAGCATGCTTTCATAGTCAGAGCAGTCCATTTGTGTGTACTCTTGTTCGGGGAAATTATGAATTGCAAAGCAGAGGGAGCTTGATTTAAATCAATGGCTTTAAATTGGCCCTTTGTGGTTTAAATTAATCTACTTGGCTGTGAAAGAAAGAGAGCAGACAAGCCCATCTTTTTTGGAGCTCAGCTGTCACAGTTTGATGGTTCTTACTGGGTGCTAGCAAGAAATGCCACCCCCACCCCCCGCCCCCGCCCAATCCAGTTGCCCTCCCACCACCATCACCACAAGGAGAGCAGACTTCAGGCTTCCCACAATCTGCTTTTCTAGATCTGTGATGGGGAATATGTGATAATCTACACCTGTAGATTATCTATCCTGAAAGAAATCAACCCTGAATGTTCACTGGAAGGACAGATTTTGTAGCTGAGGCTCCAAAACTTTGGCCACCTGACGAGGAGAGAGGACTCCTTGGAAAAGTCCCTGATGTTGGGAAAGATTGAAGGCAAAAGGAAAAGAGGAGGGCAGAGAATGAGATGGTTGGACAGTGTCATCGATGCAACCAAAATGGATTTGACCAAATTCCAGGAGGCACTGGAAAACAGGAGGGCCTGGCATGCTGTGTCCATGGGGTCACGAGGAGTTGGACATGGCTTAACGACTGAACAACAGCAATACCTGTGGTATCCCACCTTTAGTCCTCAACTACAATTCCCAGAAATCCTGGCCAGCACAGGTAGTGTTAAAATCTCGTGGGAGTTTCAGCCCAAGAATAACCATGTGGACTCATGGTTGGCAACCATTTGTCTCGATGTTGGTGCATTGCCATTCCCATCATCCCTCACCATTGGTCTCTTGCCTAGGGCCAATATGAATTGCAGTCCAGTGTTTAGAAATCCACCTGCTCACTAGTTTCTCAAGGTCTGTCCAAGTAGAAGTACTTGCAGAAGAGTGCTGTGGGAGTACCTCAGCTTGAATTAAAGGGCTTTCTGCTTTCACACCAGATCTACCCCTGCACTTCCCTTATTAGCTCTTCTTATTTCTGTAGTCTACTTTAGAAGGCATTTCTTTTGTGTTGTTCATTTGAAACAACTGAAAATCAGAAATTCTTGCTGATCTTCAGCAAACCATTGGATTTTTCTTGCCTCTCCTATTGTAATTACAGTCTTTTACCAGAGGTTTCGAAATACCTGGCTGTGGGATTGAATCCAGCTGTCTGAACTTTCCTAGATGTCTACCACTCCTTTCCAAGGATTCTATCATTTGATAGTTTCCAAGCTCACCTTTCCCCAAAAGGTTGAAGCAGCTTCTAAGTTAAGGTATGCCCCCCCCAACTTTAATCTTATCATTTTTCCCTTGGCTGTGACCAGTAGCTGAATAATAGCTCCAAGAAAATCTCTGAAATTAAATGCGGCCATTGTCCCCAAATAAATTCTGGGTTCTTGAAGATGTCAACTAAATGGCATAAGCAATGGCCAAGTAGATTCTTTCTGACTAAGAACCAAACATACTGAAGGTAAAGGCATTCTCAGGGAAGATCCAGTGGGTATGACATAAATTAAGTTTTTATACCTTTTTGTTCCCTTTCTAGAACAATTCAAACTCAATTAATGTGTAAGTGGTATTTATGGGATTTCTTAGAGCAGCAAAACTGTAACCTTTAGTGCAAGTTGAAGAGTTGCTGATACCTGTATAAACCATTAAAAATAATGCCATCTGCTAGTGTGCTTGGATCAGGACTGTACTTTTGTCAACCATTATCACATGCTTTCAAAAGCAAACTCTCTGAAATGCATTCTTCAGATAGAATCATAGAATCATAGAATTATAGAGTTGGAAGAGACCTCATGGGCCATCGAGTCCAACCCCCTGCCAAGCAGGAACCCCTTCACAATATTTCCGACAAGAGGCAGTGGTAGTTTTAGTGGTCATCATCTACATTAAATCACAAAACAACAACAGTGTTAGTTGTGTAAGTGCAGTTAGAGGCCCTACTTTTCTTCTGCTTTGTTGTTGTGTCATCTGGTTTCTTCCAACATATGACAACACGGCAGGGGTTTTCTCAAGGTGTGTGAGATGGTCCATGTGCTTGAAGAATTTTGAGATGTGTAGTAAACACACAGAGCACCACATACATGTACACCTCTAGCAAGTAATATTATAATAAACTGGATCTTGCTGAGCTAAGGCTGTAGCACCAACATTTTAGTAGCATATGTAAAGAGAACACAAAGATTACAGGGAGTGTGGATGGGAAGGAAGGGAGAAGCACATACTGCATGATGAGGAAACTTGTGATTAGTTCTGTGTTGGACTCCAATTCCTATCCACACTTGGCCAGCTGCAAATGTTGAGTGAGTCTGGGAGGAGGAGTTTATCAGAGACCTTGAAAACCTGTCGCCAATCACAATTGACAACTGTGAGCTTAGAGACAGATGATTGACCAAGCAAACCACTTCTTCCCAAACTGATGATGATCAACCACATCTCTTAATTAGGTATCTCTAAGGCAAAGAGCTTAAGGAGGTATTGCATTTGAGGAGGAAAATACAATCTTGGGTTTCCACCTGATGATTCCATTGGTTGTGTCTTATTATTAGAGCATGTAGAAGGAACAGAAGGAAGTTGTACATACAATGATTTTTTTCCAAAGGAAAAACCACAGTCTCGGGATGTAAGAAAATTATATTTGATTGTTTATTTATTTAAGATATTTTTGTCCCACCTTTCTCTTTAAGAAGGACTCAAGGTGGCTTGGATAATTAAAATACAATATTTCAGGCTAAAAAACAGTAAGTGTACAAATACTACAAAGGATCAAATGAACACCACACTAAAATGGTAAACGAAAAGCAACCATAAAAACATATTCCAAGTAGGAAGGCACAATGATCTATTTAAAAATGCCACTGAGGCAGGCAGTCACTGAGGGAAAACTGGCCTGAAGAGGAAGGTCTTTGTCTGCAGAAGGCCAGCAAATGTGGGCTCAGCCTGGCCTCTGGAGGAAGAGAGTTCCAGTGGCTGTGAGCGGTGAGAGAGAAGGCCCTCTCTTGTATTGCTATGAAACATACCTCCGAAGGTGGTGAGAGTGAGAGAAAAGCCTCTCCAGATGATCATCAACACCAAGTGGGCTCATAAAGGGAGACATAGTCATTGAAATAACTGGGACCCAAGTTGTTAAGGGCTGTGTAGGTTAGAAACTGCATTTAGAATTGTGTCCAGAAATGGATTGGTAAGCCACTGGAGCTGGTGTAACAGAGTTATACCAGTGACCAGGCCCAGTTATCAACCTGGGCCCTGCATTTTGGACCTGTTGAAGTTTCCAAACACTTCCCAAAGGCAGCCAGCCCCATGCAGAGCAAGTTACAGTGACCCAGCTTTGATGTCACTTAGGGTATGGGTCATTGTGGCTAGCTTGGACGTTCCCTGGAAGAGCTGCAACCAACACACTAGTGCAAAAATGCATTCCTGGGCATCCAGGCTTAGAGACTAATCCGTGAACACCCCCAAGCGGCATACATGTGTTTTTAGAGGGATATAACCCCATCCAGTACAGGCTGCATTCTTGCTCCCTGCTCTGGTTTTCAACTAATCAAGGGCACCTCTGCCTTGTCTCAATTAAGTTTCAGTTTATTTACCCACATCCAGTCCATTACTGATACCAGACACTAGTCTAGAACTGATATTCTTTCCTTAGATTGAGAAATGGTATTGGGTATTATCAACATACAGGTGATGCTAAACCTCAAAATTTCCTTAATTCAACTAAAATTGGCCATTGCGTTTCAGCCTGAAATATACATAGCATTTATCTTCCCTTGGGGACCCTCTTGTCACCAGGTTTCAACTTGTAAAAGTATCATTGCTTCCCCCCCCCAAAAAAAAAGTATGTATCCTTTTTTATGCTCAAGGTTACTTGGATGTTTTTTTTACTGGTGTCTTCCTTGGAAGGACTTTTTCAGAAATAGAAGATGCCTTGAATTAGTAATGAGGAGGCTGAGAGCCTCTGGCGAGACATTGCATCAGAAGCAGCAGACATACTCATAATAATTCCCCCCACTACCAAAAAAATTACTTACTCTAGGTCTCCTTCGTCACACTCATGTAGCTATTCCTAGAAATTCCTTCAGACACCAATAGAGAAGATTAAAACAATGATACATTAGAAATAAGGATCCAAAATACAGTGGACCCTTGTATAACAAATAGCTTGTATAACATAAAATTTGTACAACATAAAAAATTCCAGAGATAGGAGATATTTGCTTAACATAATTGCCTATGGGGAGAATCCGTACAACATAAAAATGGGATCACTTTGTTTTCAATGCATTCCTATGGGAACTTGTATAAAGGAAAATTTGCTTAACATAATTTCATTTGGAACGAATTAATTCCTTTATATAAGGTACCACTGTATTTGGCTGGGTCTCTCAAACAGTTCACTGCATTTGATAATCTGCTAGTAGAATGCTGAATTTTCTTTTAGCCAAAGAGTTGCCTTTTCTAAGATATTCTCATCAGCAAAAAAGTGTATGCCAGACAGTTGTAGCATCTCCCTTCCCTATTCCTTGCCACATTTCTGCGGGCTCTGAGAATTCGTAGTCTGGGCAGAATCTTAAGTAGGGATTGTTCCAGGAGGTTTTGGCCTGTGACTTCCATCAGTTCTAGCCGAGTTGCTGATGCTCAAGCATCATGGGAGATATAGTTCTGAATTATCTGGAATGCCAAGGGTTCACTGTTGTTAGCTTTAAGTGTCAAACTTCTGAACAGTCTAACAGACACTTCTCAGAGATACTTGGTTCCCTTCTCATTTCACTGAATGTGGTTGATCTGCATCAGTCACCTTGTCACACATTTGGGAGGTGACCAGAGAACTGCAGTAGTAAGGGCTATTGCATTAGTTCCCAGTTTTGACTGTCTGAACGTTGTTAGACAGTGGAAAGTAACTCCCATTGTGAGCTATCATAGCCAGTGTTCAAGGATGATGGAAGTTGTAGCCCAGTCACATCTGGCAACCTCAAATTGGACACCATTAATATACAACATCCCATGTAAAATGGGTGCAAAACCTGCATTTTACTGACCAACTTGTCCCTCTCCTAAATAATAAGAAGGGATGGAATTTACTATATGCCAAGCAATAGTTTTTTTTTACTTGTTTTATCTGGATGTTGTGAACCACCCAGAGTCCCCATTGTGGGAATGGGGCGGTATATAAGTGTAAATAATAAATAAATAATAATAATAAATAAATGCTGCATGGCTGCAGGTTAAAGGTCACAGCCAAAGAATTCAGAAGCTGGGAAATGACCTGGCCAAAATTAGAGGGTGATTGTAGCTCAGTTCTAGATCTTATACCCTGCTGTTGGCAAGAGTTCAATCCCTGACAGTCCGGTTTAAGAAACACTTTTAGGGCAAAGCCTTGGGAAGACCTTCTCCAGAACTGCTTCTAGTCTGGGACACAGCCAGCCAGTAGCCGGACCCACTCCAAGGGAGCTTTTTCTGCCTTGCTACCTGCTCACTTGTTCCAGACCAGTTCAGGCAGGAGCTTAAGGATCAGCTGCTCGCCTCTTTAACTATTAAGACAGATTAGCCGTAACCTTTCTGCAGGTCTCTGAAAATTGCTTACATGTGCCCTTTTGACTGTTTTGCTGAGGTGAACAAGTCTACGTACACCCTTCCATGAGAGACACAATTACCACAGGGCAAAGCAAAGGAATGAAAGGTGCTGTGGGTACAATGGATTTCCATCCATACTCTCTGCTGTGATTGATCTCCTTTTTCATAGGTGTCTGACCCAGGCTTTCTTAAATCTAGCCATGATGGATGGGATAGCTTCCTTGTCATATAAGCTACAGCTTTGAGATGCAGAGGAGGGGGGAGCGGAGACTGCTACTAGCTCACCCCCATCCCCGATCCACCTCCTCTCTGTGCAACAGAAGGGACTAGCTAACAAGTATTCTGCGTCCTTGCAGTTTCTGGGGGAGGGCCAGACAGACCCCCCTTCTTTAGTTCCCTAGATGCATGAAATATAAGACAAGAGTGAAACGATGAGAGGTAAAACGAGATTGGATCCTAGAAGAGACATAGCCTTTGGCATCCTGCCTTGGCATTTGGGGAGAAAAGGAAGCAGACAATAGGTTTCCAGTCATTTCTCTATTACAGTCATTATAGTTCTTGTTGGAGGCATTCCAGTTGCAGGAGGGAGGGAGAGCTGGTTGAAGAGCCGCCATACATGGCTTGCATATGTGTCTTTGCACACTCATTTCCCACCCTTGCATGCATGTTCCTGAGCCTGTTTGGAGCTTGGAAAATTTACCTTTGGGGACTACAAATCCCACCATCCTGCATCCATCAGGACCGTTGGCCATGGTGGCTATATGATACTGGAAATTGCATCCTAAAACAATAGCATAATCCAGATTCTGATGAATCTAGCAATGCAATGCTTAAGCTTATTGCATCTTAGAGTCCATGTTCTGAAGCAGTATTTAAGCCATCCCTCCCTTTGGTTAAGAAGAGAGGATGAGTCTCTTGCCCTTAAAAATGTGTTGTGGAGGTTGCGCTGCCTTCATTTCCTCTGTACAGCTAATGGGCCAAGTGGATGGCTAGTAGGGAACCGAAAGTGGGTATAATGAATGTCATTTTTGTTAACCCTAACAGTTGCCTTTAGTGAGCTTCTGTAATAAACACCTGAGCAATTAAGGTGGTTGCCTCCTGGGGAACCAAGGGTGATCATTGTC
Source organism: Phrynocephalus versicolor (assembly GCA_023846285.1). Taxonomy (NCBI): domain Eukaryota; kingdom Metazoa; phylum Chordata; class Lepidosauria; order Squamata; family Agamidae; genus Phrynocephalus; species Phrynocephalus versicolor. Next base: position 11,136,279 of record JAHTLZ010000008.1, read on the forward strand.
AGTGTTGTAATAGAGCCAGGCCGTACAGAGTTGGAATGCCACATTGTCTTGGTTAATAGAGATTGCAGCATCTTCTGCCACTCCCACCCACCAAGCTTCCCTGTTGTGTCTTAGCTTATATGGAATCATTGTACAGTGTAGTAGTTGGTGTTGGGGTGGGGTGGGGTGGGGTGGGGGGATGGATTTGCTCAAGAAGGCTTTCATGTAAGCTGTCCTTCTTGTAATGCAAGGTATTTTGGGATGGATTAATCTTGAATGAGATATTCAAACCTATTAACCTTACTAAAGACTGCTCCTGGCTGGTATGATGACTACTTGGATATGGCTCAATAATATTTGATTGGCCTCCAAAAGGCTTCTCTAGATAATTGTTTTCTGGCAGACCGACTCCTCCCAAAAATTTTTGCCCGCATCACCCACTCATCTCAGGCAGGTCATTTGAGGGTTCCAAAGTCAAGAGAGGCCCACAAATCAACAACAAGGAACTGGGCCTTCTCAATAGTGGGCCCTTGCTTGTGGAAGCAATTTCTGCCTGAGATTTGTTCGGCCCCTATGCTGTTGATCTTTAAGAAACAACTAAAGACATGACCATTTAGGCTTGTTTCCCCTGACCATTAATTATTTGTTTCATGATTTGACATCTCAATCTATTCACAGTGTGATGCAGCGGCTAAGAAAGCCAATGCGATTCTTGGTTGCATCAACAGAAGCATAGTGTCTAGATCAAGGGAAGTAATAGTACCACTCTATTCTGCTCTGGTCGGGCCCCACCTGGAATACTGTGTCCAGTTCTGTGTGCCTCAATTTAAAAAGGATGTTGACAACCTCGAGCGGGTACAGAGGAGGGCGACCAGGTTGATTGAGGGTCTGGAAGAAATGTCTTACAAGGAACAGCTTAGGGAATTGGGAATGTTTAGCCTCTCTAAAAGAAGGCTGAGGGGGGATATGATAGCAATGTTTAAATATTTGAAAGGATGTCATATTGAAGAGCTAGCAGGTTTGTTTTCCATGGCTTCAGAGGTTAGGACTCGGGGCAATGGCTTCAAACTACAGGAAAAGAGATTCCATTTGAACATTAGGAAGAACTTCATGACAGTTAGAGCTGTTCGGCAGTGGAATATGCTGCCACGGAGGGTGGTGGACTCTCCTTCTTTGGAGGTTTTTAAGCAGAGGCTGGATGGCCATCTGTCAGAAGTATTGTGATCGGGTTCCTGCATGGCAGGGGGATGGACTAGATGGCCCTTGAGGTCTCTTCCAACTCTGTGATTCTATGATTCTATGATTCACTCCACCGCTGCTCTGTTTCTGTAAATGAAAATGTATTAATGATTTTATTGCTCTTTCAGTTGTTTTTTTTTATTTGTATGCTTTTACAGTGTATTATTTATGTTGTTATGAGTGGCCATGTTGCTAGATGGGTGGTGTATAAATCTAATAAATAATAGAGATGGGCATTTCCTTTAAGAAGGGGATTGGTTCTGAAATGAAACACATCAGCACAGCTGTCACTTGGAACCCAGTCCCACCGTGTGGAACAAAATCGACCACTGTCTTACCTTACTGTAGTTTGTAATGGGTGAAAATCCAACCAGGAAGCAGCCTCCGAGTCTTCATACTTCCCTCTCTCTGGTGCTGGCCAATCAGACAGGGAGGTGGGATGATGCATGTCCTTGCACAGCTCCTGATTTTCCAGCGCCAGGGAGAGGGAAAGATGATGCATCAGATGCTGCTTCCTGGTTGGATTGCAAACCACAACAAGGTAAGACAGTGGTTGATTTTGTTCCGAGTACCCGCTATGCTGACATGTTTTATTTCGGAACCAGTCCCCTTCCGAAACAAAACACCCATCTCTAATAAATAATAATTAAATAAAACTGCTGTTTAGTAGAAGTGGGTGTGGATATTTTCTTTCATCTGGATCAGTTACTGCTATCATGTGGAGGGGAGATGATGGATTTCTAGGACTCTTCTGGATCCACTTGTCAGCCAGAATATCTACATATAAGCAGAAGCAGAACACTTTTCCCACATGTGTAAAACACCCAATACGCATACATCAAAATAACAAAATGTAGATGTGTTAGATTTCATGTGTAATGGGCTATATATTACAGTTATGCACATGGTTCAGTCTGAAGGTGAGGAATTCATGGAGAGAAGGAACTCTCTTGCTTACTCCCTTGAGTTGCCTGAATTGTGGAGAAGTCTTCTCTGCTTTGGCCTTTTGCAGGGTGGGAAAAAAGTGATGGGCATAGGAACTCCCAGTGAGCTTCATGGCCAAGAGGAGATTAGATTAGAACTCTATTTTTCCTGTTTCTTGCCCAGAACTCTAATCTCTACACCTTCTATGACTTTCACCACAATTATCCTGCCACTATGTTCTCTGGTGGCTTGTAGCTCTTCAAGATCCCAGGTTATTTTGCTTTCTTTTTCCTCCCAGATATCAAGGCTCAACAAGCTTTCTCTGTGACTGAATGAATATTTATTGTGGTTATACCAAAGGGTTGTGGGGAGAAGGTGACATGTTCTCCCTCTAGCCTTGGTCTTCATTACTAGTGATACTGCAGTGGCATCTTCATCTTGAAAGTTTTTCAGTCTAAATTTGAAGAGGCTCAGCAAAGACTTTGAAACATAATTTCTCAAATGATAGCATGCATCTCATGTTTTGTTGCTTGTTCCAAATGCATCTTTTGGTTAAACTTGGGAAGTGGAAAGTGTAGCATGCAACACTGAAAAAAGTCAAAAGTTGAATGATGGTTTTGGAGATTGTCAGCTAGGTGTCTGAGAGAGAACATTCATCCTCTTCTTACAGAAAACCTGTGGTTGTGAAGATGCATAATACCACTGAATGATTACCCACCCACCCAAATAGTTTAGCCATACAACAGGATGTTGGACTGTAACTCTGATCAACCCTACCCAGCATGACCGAAATTGAGGGATGTTGGAAATTGTAGTCTAATAGCATGTGGAGGACAACAGAAGTTGGATTTGCTAAGAACCTAAGAAGAGCCATGCTCAGTTGGGACATGGGCCAGTCTACTCCAAGACTTGATTTCTGCAGTCTGCAGTCTAATAAAGATTTATATTTATTTGTTTGGATTATTACATCTCAGGGAAGTTTTATATCTGAAGAACTAAAGAGAATGTACACTGTTTATCCTCTTCCACCTTTTTATCCTTGCAGTAACCCTGCAAGGTAGATCAAACCAAGAGGGAACATCTGACTCAGGGTCACTCCTCGGCAGAGCCTTGAGGCAGGGAGACCTAGTTGCACACTAACCATTGTACCAGGGTAGGCAACATCCAGACGTCCAGGAGTCTCATATGACAACACCTCCATTCAAACCCCCAACCTCTTGTTTTCAAACTTTAACTAACTCCCCCCACCCCCTTTCTTTGTGCTATCTGAGGTAGGGCAGAGGAAATGTTACCTGTCTTTTTGTAGTCTTGGATGGCCTTTTTAAAATATGTGTGCATATTTTTGTTTTTGTAGTACAAAAGCACACATATGCACCCCTGGGTCCTTTTTTCAAACCCAGGAGTGACTGAAAACTTATTAGTAGGAATGTGTAGTGAGGGCAAATGGATGTGTGCTTAGGCATCTTTTGCCTTTAAGAGGACTGTGTGCGACATGTAAGTTGCGCTCACTCCACTCCTGCACTCGTTGTTGGTGGATGTCACTCTAGTAGGAAGCGTATTATTTTCCACAGCACTTGACACTCAGTCTGGGGCTTCTTGCAAGCAAAAGGTGCAGCTTTGTTGGCAAGTAACTATCCTCCCCACTATTCCTGTGGATGATGCCTTTTCTGGTGGAGAAAGGAGGGAGTGGGGTTTGGAAGCATAGATATGTTCCTCTAGAAGCACATACAGTGTTATTCAGTGCGACATTAGAAGGTGGGGAAATCACAAAAGCAATGTCAGTGTTTCATGTTCAAAATGCCTGAAGTCTTGAAATCTGTTCCAGAGCTCAGAAGTCTGAAGGGCGTAACATAACTGCAAACAGCAATGACTAGCTCTTGGCTGAATTGGCAACACATGAGTGACTTGTGAGCTTTGAGTTTTAAGGCAGTATTCTCTTGGTGACAACTGCAGCAACTTGTTCTGCTGTTACTCTGTGGTGCAGGGGTAGACTAGACCTTAGTAGACCTAGGTTAGAATCCCTACTTAGCCAGGGAAATTCCCTAGGGCTGTGTACAGAACTGGTAAAACCACCACTTACGTAAATATTTCATTTACTGTGAAAACTATGTTAAAGGTTTCTACAGGGTAGTTCTGACTCGACAGCACACAACACACACATACTGGAGACATTTAGAGCTGGTTTAGCTTTCAGTTGACTTACATATTTCAATTGCTTTGCTCAACAGATGTACCAGTGTAAGAGGGGTGCATAGTGGCTCAGTGAGGAATTAAATAGTAGACACGAACCCTCTTTTGATGATTTATTTGATCACATGTGTTATGTAGTGGTCAGAGATAAGAAGCTTTCCTCCTCCTCTTCTGGTTTCCAGGATCCTAATGCCAGCATAGCAATTGCCTTGAAGGCTTTGAACATGGTGCACAAGTTTATGGGGTGGGGATAGAGTGAAATGGAATGCAGATGGTGGTAGTTGTATTATTGACACAGGTAATGAACATTCAAAGACTTTATTATGTAAACATCATGGGAGTTGGTAAATAGCTAATGCTACACATTATGAATACACAGTTGTTTGGCTTCCACAATAGGTGATTGAGGCAGCTGAATTGGGAGATATTCATAATTTCCATTGTGCCATTAAAGCTTTAAAAGGAGTCTGGGGCTTCTTACCACACCACACTTTCATTTTATAGTCAAAGATCGGATTTCATTTTCACAGAAACCCTGGCCTTGGTACAATAAACCCTTGAGAACAGAACTAATTGCTTCAAAATATCAATGAAAGAAGCTTAAGAGGTTGTGTATTTTCCTAGAGATGCTTAGCGTTAACTAATCAGGTGGCCTATTGTCAAGATGTTTATATAATACACACTTTGGAAATTCATTACCAGAGTTAATACTGTAATTGTCATCTTTTGTATTCCATTTAACTTGCTTCCTACCTCACCAACCCTGTACCCAGTGTGTAAAATAAATATGTTGTCTCAATGCTGTACACCATGTGTGCGCAGAAGTGTAATCCCTGAAATCTTAGACTTCAGTGAATCTGGTCACCTTAAAATGTAAAAAGGTAAAGGTTTTCCCCTCCCCCGTACATGTGTGCTAGTCGTGTCTGTCCAACTCTAGGGGCGGTGCTCATCTCCGTATTCAAGTTGAAGAGCCAGTGTTGTGCAAGTTCATGGCCATGTGGCCAGCATGGCTGCAAGGAAACCCTGTATTACCTTCCCGCTTTTTAAAATAGTGGTACCTATTTATCTACTTGCATTTACATGCTTTCGAACTGCTAGGTTGGCAGGAGCTGGGGTTAACAGTGGGAGCATGACGCTCGGGATTTGAACCAATGAGCTTCTGACCTTGCAGCCGACTGTTTCAGCGCTCTAGTCCGCTGAGCCACCACTCCATGCCCAATTCCCATCGGAACGATACCTACGGAACCTGCTTCCTGAAAAGCTGGCTTAAGCCAAGACCCCTTGGCTGGAAATGCAGACGCTCACTCTGCTGCATGGCACCCGGGATTCAAACCACCGAGCTGCCGACTTTGCAGCCGACAGTTTTCGGAAGCCTTAGTCCACTGAGCCACCACGCCCGTTCTTAAAATGTACTGCCTTCCTTGTACAGTGGACCCTCATATAACAAACGGTTGGTATAACATAAATCTGTACAACATAAAAAATTCTGGAGATAGGGGAAATTTGCTCAACAGAATTGTCTATGGGGCGAATCCGTACAACATAAAATTAGTCGCAATTAGGGATTATTCTGCTTTCAATGCATTCCTATGGGAAATTTGTACAAAGGAAATTTTGCTTAACATAATTTCATTTGGAACGAATTAATTCCTTTATACAAGGTACCACTGTATATAGAATTTCTCAGGAAAATAACTCTCTCTCTCCCCCCCCCCTCTTGTTTACAGCTTTCCCTTTTAAGTCACAACTAAGCCACATTGAATGGGTAATGTTGTCATTAGAATTGGCCTTTCTAACACCCATTGCCTACAACAGAAAGCTGTTCCTGCATCTGTGCCTTGATAGCTGCAGCCAGCAACTTAAAGAATCAACAAACCTGTGGGCAGAAATACGATACATTTATGTGTTGATGTCATGAAATCTTTTCATCTGTTTGCACTATGGATTATATGTCATTTAGGGATTCCCCTCCCCCTCGTTGCTGGATTCTCTTAAATGTACTCCAGTTTAAGCTCTTGACAAAAACAGACCTCAATATTTTAATCTAGCTTTAAATGTTTTATCCTACACTGATGTCGAAAAATAGGTCTGGAGGGAGAGGTGGGCAATACCAGTTGAATGTCAGAAAAAGTCAAGCCTTGGTGTTGACTCTGATGAGCTTAGATACAGAACATGGGAATGGAGGAAACTAGTCCGTTTTGTTTTCCATTATAGGTTGTGTTATGCTTATGCATTATGATTCAGTTTTCTCTGTTGTGAGGGTCCTGTGTGAGGTAGTGATTGTGTGTCAGAGCAGAATTGAGGAAATCTGGGTTAGTTTTCCCATTTGGCCAAGAAGCTCCCTGGCTGTCTCCCTAAGCCAGTTTTCCCCCTCTCCTCTCAACACCCTACCTCATAGGATGGTGGTAAGGGTAATTGGGAGCTGCCTAGATGCCCTAAGCACACCCGATCTCGCCTGATTTCGGAAGATAAGCAGGGTCATCCCTGGTTAGTTCTTGGATGGGCAACCACCAGGGAATACCAGGTGCTGTAGGCGCCTGGAGTAGGAATTGGCAAACCACTCGAGTATTCCTGCCAAGAAAAGCTCCATGGACATGGAGTCACAAAGAGTCAGTCACGACTGTAATGACACAACACACACAAGGGTAATTGGGAGGGAGAAAGCCTGGGCTCTTGGGTGGAACAGCAGGATTAAAATGTAATAATAAATTATCCACCATGACAATGCATTTGTTTCCTGCCAGTTGTTGTGCCTGCTGAGCTCTTAATTCCACTCTCCCTGTCATGTTAATTGAAGTGCTTTATTATCTGCTGCCTCGCCTTTCTTTTATTGTTGATAGTTTTGCAGTTTTGTCTGGATTTGTAAGCTGCCTTGAACATTTCTGTTAATGGACAGGCAGTGAGCTAAAAATATTTTTAATGAGTGAGTAAAATGCAATTAGAAATGTGCATGTGTGGAGCAGAAGACAAAGGGACAATCTCTGGGTTTAGAAAAGCCGTCTTGTATTCCTCTTGGGACTGGAGCAGTTTAGAATAGAGATGGGCACGAAACAAACAATTTTCTGTTTCCGTTTCCGTTTTTTCGTTTCATTACGTAACGAAACGACAAACGAATTTTGTCTCTAAAATGAAATGAAACGAACAGAAACACCGGAAATTTTCTCGTGCGTTTCGTTTCCGTTACTGCAATATGAGTGAATTGCTTAATATCCTAAAAAAATCACAAAAATTGAAATAAATAGTAACGAAATGGTAACGAAACAAATGAAAACAAAACGATTTTTTTGCAAAAATTCACGAAAAACGGAAACAAACCGAAACGGAACCTCAAAACGACAAACGACAAACGAAATGCCATTTTTTGATTCTTGCCCATCTCTAGTTTAGAATGCAGGCAGACGACTGCATGTTGAAATACTGTCTCCTGCCATCTCTCTCCTCTACTTGTAGAAACCGAGCCTTTAATGGATGATTCTGGATGTTTCTGTCTAATAGCTTTCTGTATTCAAGGAAGTTTTATATCCACTCAAATCTACAATACATTGGCTAAAACCTTGTTGCATAGCTTAGCAGGGGGGATGCCACCAGCAGTAGCAGATAGTGGCTGCTTCAGTTTCAGATTACTTATGATTTTGTTTTGGTGAGTGTTGTTGTGTGTTTGCTAATGCCTTGTGTGTTTGCAAGGTATTAATGGACTGTTAATCTGCTTGTAAGGCTCTGTACAGGGTACCTCCCATAAAACTACCAGTCCCTTATCCTTTGCAGCAACCATGCAAGCCCCACTCTCCAGTCTATATGAACAAAAACAGTTGGTGTTTTCTCGGTTCTGCTTTTCCTTCCCAGTCCCTCAATCTTCAAAATGGAGTGTTCTTTGCCATGCAGGCAGTTTTGAAAGGAATCTGCCCATCTGCAGATCCACTCTGAAGGGCCACCTCCTCCACTATCACCGCTCTTTCTTGTCCTGCCTCTTTCACAGCCCTGCAGACCCATCATGCATTTAATCTTTTCTAAGGGCAGCCACCTCCCTCCTGAAGGAGCCTGTCCTGCTTCCCATTTCTGCTTTCCGTTGGCTCCAAAAGAAACACTTTTTTGTAAGCTGCCTTGGGTTTAGGACAATGTTCCCAACCTGGGGGTCGGGACCCCTTTCGGGATCGAATGACCATTTCACAAGGGTCGCCATGAGCCAGTGAAGAAAAAGGCACAAATGGCTTGGGTTTGGAGGATGAGGGGAAGGAAGGTGGGGGGGAGAGAAGAGTGAGTTGCAGCTTGATAGTTTGGAGGGGATGTCAGTCAATGGCACTGGAGGCTGCCATTGGCTGAGGGTGCCTGTAAAAGGAAGTTCTCTTTGGCACCTGCGGCATAGTGGCCTGCCAAAGGGGGCTTGTGGCCTCTTCCAAACAGGGCAAGGGGTCACCACCACATGAGGAACTGTACTAAAGGGTGGCGGCATTAGGAAGGTTGGGAACCACTGGCTTAGGAGGAGGCAAAAGAACGGAAGGAGTAAAAATAGAACTTGTGCTGTTTTGCAAATGAGCCTATTGTTCTCACAGCACATTGCTCACAGGTCAAGCTTGTGGTGTGGTTAAGGTGAGGCAGTGGGTAGTCAATGTTTTCTGTGGATGAAGGGATTTTCTTGATGGATTTTCTAGTTCTGTGCTTTCTTCCCCCACCCCTTCTCTTGACAACATAGGCAGTTTAGGAGGGCCTCATTTTACTCTGGCCCTCCCTCAGAGCTGAATGAAAACTGCTCTGCCGCATTGAAAACTGCTCTGCTGCCAAGGAGCACTTGACAGTCTGCAGGTAATTGGAGGAATGTGACTCCTGATATCCCAGTGGTGCAGCAGGGGGTGGCGGTTCTGCGGCTATAATGAGATCGCTACAGGAAACCCGCTCCAGTTCCACTCGATAAAGATGAATCCCAACAAACTGAATAGAAAAGGAGGGAGAGATGGAGGGAGGGATGGGGGGTCTGTTCACGATGAATCATTCGACTCGGGGGAAGATTAACCAAAAAAAAAAAAAAAACCACACACACACACACAAACACAAAAAGCCTGCTTATAATCAAAGCAGAAAACATTTTAAATGTAAGGAATATCATATGGCAGCTCGACATGTCCTTGTGGCAGAAGGCATGGGAGAGAAGGAGTGTGTGAGAGAATGGTTCCTTGCTAATCTGTCATAAGAATCTGTTGTAAGAGTCTTTCTGGGTGGAACACATTTTACAGCTTGAACCCTGATATACAGGCGAGAATCCTGTGGCCAGGCTCAGTCACATAAAAATTGTTGCAAAGGCCGTCTGATCTATTTCCTGGGCTTTCTCTTGTGTGACTGGTCAGCTCCTGATTGAGGAGTTGATTGCGCATCTCGGCGTGTGCCCAGGCTTGTGGCAATCAGCCCAAGAAATGGAAGAATGTTGTCCTGACTTGCGTGGAAAAGTACAATAGGATTTGGGCCATCACATATTGAGAAACAGTAGCAGTAGTAATATTAATACAGTACAACTACTGTCAATAACTTCTATTAAAAACTAGTGTTTGAATACCAAACAGATGCAATAAATGTGTGAAATGCAACCATACACCACTATTGCTTGGACCTTGTTTTACTTTGTGATCTCTGCATTCTGTATGTCTGAAGAAGTGTGTGAAGAAAGGTTACATTAAGATATAGTAGTTGCTCTTTAAAGTGCAACAATGTTTTTGCCTCTTATATTTTTATTTTTATTTTGTTTTTGTCTGACATACCTTCCAAAGTGTGTATGAAGTACCTTTATTTGCCATGATTTGATTTAAATCATAATGTAAATTTTTAAAAATCCATTTATGATGATTTGAATAAAAATCAATTTTAAATCATTGATTTTTATCCACCCTGCTATGAAGCAAAGATAGGTTTGGCCTTTTTGATCTTAAGAATCTCAGTATGGGTCAATAAGTCAAACTTTGAAGCTACATCCTTGAGAAAATGGTCTCACTTCATCAAATGATAGTAGAAAATGATAAAATGCTGACAGTATTACTACTTGCAAGTGAGAACGAGCCTATGGTAATGATAATGAAAGTCCTTTGTCTGATAACTGATTTAAGGAGCGAACCAGTCCACCCCTCTGGGGACCCAACATTAGACTAAATGCACAGGTAGTTATTTAGAGATTTCAGGACCAAGGCACTTTCCTGTTGGTTTTTAATGGAGTTGTTGTGTGTTGACCAACTCTGCATGACTACAAGTCCATGGAGTTTTCTTGGCAGGAATACTGGAGTGGCTTACTCTAGGCATCTACAGCACCTGGTATTCCCTGGTGGTTGCCCATCCAAGTTCTAGTCAGGCCCAACCCTGCTTAGCTTCCAAGATCAGGCAAGATCGGATGTGCTCAGGGCATCTAGGCAGCATAACTGGTTTCAAATCATTTAAGCAACATTTAAGGTTTTAAAGGTTAAAGCCAACTTTAAACAGCATAGAAACAAATATTTGATTACTATGCCAGTAAAGCTGCCTAGATGCCCTAAGCACATCCGATCTTGCCTGATTTTGGAAGCTAAGCAGGGTCGGCCTTGGTTAGTACTTGGATGGGAGACCACCAGGAAATACAAGGTGCTGTAAGCGCCTGGAGTAGGAACTGGCAAGCCACTCCAGTATTCCTGCCAAGAAAACTCCATGGACATGGGGTCACGAAGGGTTGGTCACAACTGTAATGACGCAACACACACACACATGCCAGTAATAGCTGAACACCAATTATTGGGATGTATTAGTGTCACCGTATTAAAAGCATGCACAGATCACTTGACTCCATCTTCCATTCAGCAGAATGAGGGAGCTAATCTGAATGAAGGACTCACTTGAAAATGGGGCTGCTCCTTGACAGTGTTAGGAAACTTCAGTTAGTCTGGACATTAGCAGCTGAACTGTTGAGTAATGCCAGGACCTGGAAGCTTAAGACTCCCTGCTTTCACTGCTTTCACTGGCTATTGCTCTGTTTGGGGCCCAGTTCAAGAGGCTGGTTATGTCTCCCAGGGAAAAACTGGACAGCGCTTAACTGTGCTCACGACCTGGGTTCAGTCCCTGGTAGCAGGCTCAAGGTTCACTCAGCCTTCCATCCTTCCGAGGTCGGTAAAATGAGTACCCAGCTTGCTGGGGGGGGGGCAATGTGTAGCCTGCACACTGTAATTAAAAATTGTAAACCGCCCAGAGACTACTTGTAGTGGTATGGGGCGGTATATAAGTAGAACACTTTTTGCTTTAACCAGATTTGAACTAACAATGACAGGTGCCAATATCAGAAACATAAGTGGGGGCTGGCTGATGATTTTAATTTATCTCACATTGTGATAGAATGCCCCTTTAGAAGGTTCCTTGGCTCCTTGCAAGAATTACATCATCTCAAGGGCATAGCTGTTAAATGAGTTAGATATCTGGCCTTAGACTTAGTCTGTATAGTAATTGCTCATACAATTTAGTTCACTGATCATTGTGTTGTGCATTTTTTAAATGTTGTAAAACTTTTTTTTAATGTTTTACGTCATATACAGATTTTATAGTGCTTTTGTGAAGTCTTATGTAGTAATGCTGTATTCTGGTATGACATGTGAAAGAAATAAAATAATATATGGCTTTAGAAAAGGTGATTTCAAAGACCATTTACGTGTGTATGAAACTGTCTAGCTTTCAAGGTATACAGAAAAGGACCTGTGACTTCCCAACTTCATAAAATAAACTATTGATTAATTATTTGTTCCCATATCTGATAGGACACGAGAGAAGGCTTTCATATCAGCCTCTTTGAGACTCTGGAACTCCGAACTGGATCTGTGGAGGACAGTTCTGTCTTAGTCATGATGATGAGTGTATAAAATTTGAGTGGTGTTTGTGCAAAGCTTGTGCATCTTCCAATAGCTAATTGCAACAAATTGATACATCTAGGTCACACATTTGATTTAGGACAAACCATTTCATCAGTCAGTCACATCAAGTAATGTGAACCTTGTGCACAGCATTCTGGCCAAAATCAGAGGCAGCATGTTTCTGAATACCCATTGCTGGAGAACTGTGGTTTATCCTGCATATATTTCCAGAAGCACTTGGTTTGCCGTAAACTACATGATGGACCTTTGCTGCAGTCCCATTCAGTTCTATGTAGTTGTATTAAAAAGAGCAAATTTAACAACCAATGAAATTGTTTTATTTTGCAAAAGAAATAAATCTGAGGTTTGTTCTAAAGATGAAGATGCATGGATATGTAGCTGCTTACTTGAATCTCCATAATCAGAATATGCAAAAGCCCCATGTACTCTAATAGCCTAGGAATACTCGGTGTATTTGGAAAGTGAGAAATTAGGATAAAAGAAAGTGCTGTTAATGTAGCCACATTGAGCCCTTTTGGGGAGAAAGGCAGGATAGAAATATTTTAAATAAATAAATAAATATTGTTACTCTGGCATGGTGCTTACTGAGGATTGTGTAATGAATTTGGATGACAGAAGATTATGTAGTGGACTTTTTGATGCATGACAATATTTCATCTAAGCCTCATGGCGCAGTGGTTAAATGCCTGTACTGCAGGTAAAACTGTGCTCAGGACCTGGGGTTCAATCCCAGGTAGCAGGCTCAAGGTTCACTCAGCCTTCCATCCTTCCGAGCTCGGTAAAATGAGTACCCAGCTTGCTGGGGGGGGGCAATGTGTAGCCTGCACACTGTAATTAAATTTGTCAACTGCCCAGAGACTACTTAAAGTGGCATGGGGCAGTATATAAGCAGAACACTTTGCTTTGAATAGAACGTTGTCGTCTGGGGCGGGGGGGGGAGGGGAGGAGGTAATATTTTTTGTAGCATTTAAGGCTTAATTGCTTGAGTTTTGTTAATGTCAGGCAGGCATGGACATGACAGTTGGGAACAAACTGCACAGCTTTTCTCAATTGGAGCAGCTTCCTCCCCTGCCCCCCCTGTAAACGGGCAGGGGGTTCTAGCATGTCCCTGGTTGTGTGGAGCCTCTGCTGAATATCTCCACCCATTTCCCACAAGTCGGAGATTATGCAGCCCGTGAGCTGGACTGAACCCACCAAGGCCATTTCCACAACCCCCAGAGTCTGTTGAATGTCCCTATGTTTATGCTGTCTCACTGTACAACTGCTCAGCTCCACCTTCTAGATATAACTCTAACTTTGAATATCTTTAATGGTTTCCTCCAGACTTTTCACTATAAGAATGTAGGAGATTGTCTAGTCTGCTGCGCTTAGAAAATATAGGTATGAACATTCTTCTGCTTCTCTCTCCTTGTCTCTTCCATTCTCTCGGCTTTACAGAGAAGAAACTTTTTTTTTGCAGTGTTCCAGTTCATCCTGGCTCTGCTTAACCACTGAAGCATAATAGTTTGGGACTGCACTCATTTGAAGAGATGTGTCTATTTTCCTGACATTGTATTAGAATTACAGAAATTGGGTTAGTAGAGCATCTGCAGCCAGCTCCCTGGAGAATCCGTCAAAGAGATTAGTGCTAACTGGAAGTGGCGTTTCCCAACATAGAGGCCCAATTACTGATGACTTGCAGCTTCTCGTGGCTAGCCTTCTAGATATGTGCTTCTTGCTGACCTCCTACTTGTTTTGCTTTGTTCGCTTTGCCAGATCCCAACATGGAACTTCCAAACATCTCATTTCTTTTGGTTAGACTATTGGAATTTTATTTCAAGTGTCTCCAGATGATTTACAAACGACTAGTTTTATTATGTTCCGTTTTATGTGGACAGAACTGGAGTCTGCAATCCCTGCTGTGAATATTGGTTGAACAGATGCTCCCAAAGGGAATGAAACTTACTTTGGCCCCCAAGGGCTGCAATCCATTTCTCTGGACTGCTGTAGGACCATTTCAGAATGACACTGGAGGCTGACAGGTGGGGTAGATCTTTGGGCAAGAAGGGTATGCATCAGGGCAGCCAAAAAAAGCAGCTAGACAATGTGTGGAGAGCATAACAGGTTGGAATGATGTGCTTAAGGAAGGCTAAGAGAGGTGAGAGAAAGGGAAGATGGAGTGATGGAGAGCTATCAAAGGAGATGATTAGATAAAACAGCCTAATGAAAAGAGACAAGATACATACAGAGGGTAGGACATGGGTACATGACCAGAAGGGAAAAAAGCCAAAACATTGGCATGTATGTACAGGAGTTTAAGGGAGTGTCATTCAAAAGGCAGATTTATAACCTAACCCCACCACCAATTTCTTTATTGTCCCTGACACTAAATGGGTACTTCTCTAGAAAGACATCTTGGTATTTATTTTATTTATGAGTATTTTTACCCCACCTTTCTCCTTGGAAGAGGACCCAGTGCAACTTACAGGAATGAGGGACAATATACAGCCCAGTACTGAACAATTAAGACATATTCAAGTTCAAGAACAGGGAACCGAGGTGTATCTTACAGGATTAGAAGACAACATTAAAGCTAAAAGAGAATGCAAGCAGTTAAGAAAAGAGTATATACAGTGGACCCTCGTATAACAAATGGTTTGTATAACATAACATCTGTACAACATAAAATATTCTGGAGATAGGGAAAATTTGCTTAACAGATTCAGCTATGGGGCGAATCCGTACAACATAAAAATGGTTGTGATTAGGGGTTACTCTGTTTTCAATGCATTTCTATGGGAAATTTGTATAAAGGAAAATTTGTTTAACGTAATTTCATTTGGAACCAGTTGATTCCTTTATACGAGGCACCACTTGTATTCCATGTAGTCATGTACGGTAGACTATATAAAAGTTATAAGGGCTGGGAACTAACAATCGATAACATAGTGTCAGTGTAATCAAACAAGGAGAGATACAAGCACAAAGTTATAAGTGGTTATAAACACAGGTCTGTGTAGCCATGTATGGTAGTCCATCATTCAGGGAAAGCTTGCCTGAAGAGAAAGGTCTTTGCCTGTTTCCGGAAAGACATAAGAGATAGGGCAGTCCTGGCCTCTAGAGGGAAGGGGCTTCAGAGTCTACTTCAGTGGTTCTCAACATGTGGGTCCCCAGATGTTCCTGGACTGCAATTCCCAGAAGCCTCCACCACTTGCTATGCTGGAAGGGAGTTGCAGTCCAGGAATATCTGAGGACCCACAGGTTGAGAACTGCTGGTCTAGGTGCAGCAGCCGAGAAGGCCCTTTCATGTATTCCTATGAGACGTACCTGTAAGGGTGGCAGGATGGAGAGAAGGGCCTCTCCTGATGACCTTAGCACCTGAGCCAGTTCATACTGTGAGATTCGATCTTTGAGGTACTGTAGCTAGGACCCAGGTCGAATTGTGCTTTGTAAGTTAAGGTGAGCACTGTAAATTGTGCTCAATAGCTGATTGGCAGCCAGTGGAGCTGCTTTAATAGGAGTGTAATGTGATCTCTATAACCCACCCCAGTCAGCAGTCTGGCTGCTGCATTTTGGACCTGTTGAAGTTTCCTGAGACTTTTCATTGGAAGTCCCAAATAGAATGCATTACAGTAGTCCAGCTATGATGTCATTAGGGCATGTTCATTACTGCAGCTAAACACTCATGTAAGGTCAAAATAGTAGCTCCCTTAGAATCTGGAGGTGACGAGAGGTAGAATTGGGTGTCATCAGCATATTGGTGGCACTTAACTCAAAAACGCCTGATAATCTCCCCTAGTGGTTTCATATAGATGTTAAATAACATAGGAGACAGAACAGAACCCTGGGGAACTCCACAGGTCAATGGCTGTGGTGTCGAACATGAATCACCTAACACTACTTTCTGCATTCTTTCCCATAGGAAGGACTGGTATATCAGTTTTGATGCAATATTGTGCAAGTCAGATTCAAATCTGAGCTAGTAGCTGCTTATAACCCATGATTTGTCCATTTGGATGACTGAAATGATTGTTCAAACTGGCATTGGGGAGATTTGAAAACAGTAGTGAACTGAACTTGATTATCCATATCTTTCTAGCTTTCTAGTTCTAGAATTATTCTAAAATGATTGGTGATGTATCTTCACTTATCTCTCCGCCCCCCCCCACAACAAACTCTTCCTCATCCAATGAAACCACAAATTTTATTTATTTCCAAACTATGGTTTGAGACAACCTTACCAAGCCAGGATTGTAAAATCAGAGTTAAATTATGGTTTGGATTGCTAGATACCCTGGAATCCTAGTTAGACACCAAACCTATGACTTGATTAGGTCTGAAAATATTTTATGAAATTCTGTAACATCACTTGTACTGCATGGTGATGTTTTAGAAAGAGAAGTGTCTGATTCCTTCCTACCAAATGTCTGAGGCTCCCATGGAATCCCGTTTGTCACAGGGAAGCTGTTGGGAGCCATTGGTTGCAAGGATAGCCTTTAATTTTTTAAAAACCACACTGTTGAGATGATATTACCAATTATGTGACTTTTCACAAATAAAATAGTATCCCTAACAGCAACAGTTAGAAATGCAATCTGGATTACAGTGTTGCCTGTGTGTGATGTATGCATAATACATATTTCTCACATACAAATAGCAGTTTATCATTTCCTAATTCCGTAGACTGTCTTAAAATCTTCAGTAAATTGAGTAAACCATTGTTTTAAAAAGCATTTCACTCATACCATACTAGGGAAATATTATAGGAGTTTTCCCCTGCTGCATTTTCCTTTGTTTCCATTTTTGCACTGGAAACATCACAAATATGAATATTCTTTTGTTTATTTTTGGGTTTTTTTGCCAACGTTCACATATCTAAGTATATTTGCTTCTGTTAACACATGCATTTTTGCATTGAACTTTCCCTTGATCTAGACATCATTATAGATCGCCAGCTGAATATGAACCAACAGTGTTACATGGTTACAAAAAAGGCAAATGAAATATAAACAACTACCTGGAAAACATCCTTTGATTTGTATTCCTGCATGGAGGAGGGAGTGAACTCAATGGTCTTATGGATGTTTTCCATAAGACCATGATTCGGTGATGCCCCCTGATGAATATGAACCAACAATTTTTTGTGATTTTTGATTTGTTAATTCATCAGGGTATAAAATACCCCAGTCACTCAATGACTCCAAAATGACAGAGTAGTACCCCCTTACTCTATTCTGAATCTCTCCAAGTTTGGTGGTGATTGGCGTTCGGACATCCATGTTATAAACCCACAAATAGCCCCTCCTCTGGAAAGTTCCCGCCAGGCACCTAGAGACACCAAAATCACAGAGAAGCTTCCCTTGACTTGCCTTCACAGTCTCTCTAAGAGCCTTTTCACACTACCCCTAAGATCCGCTGGCCACTTAAATTCGGACCAGAGATCTTAGGAGCTTGTTGCTCTTCCTGTGTCCCCACCCCTCCACACTTCCTTGCTCCTGTTTGCATGAGGGGAGGGAGAAAAAACAGGAAGAAAAGAACGTGGCTCACCTCCGTTCTGCCTCTCGCTCTTGCCGCGGCAACATTCCAGTCTCTTAAGTAGCTCTTAAAGGGGCGGGAGCCAAAAAAATAACAAACAGAAGGGAGGAGAGCCCCGCACTCACTATCGTTACACCGCATCAAGGAATTTTCACCTCCAGAGAGCAGGTACTTGAAAGGTGCGCTGGGACGCGCTAAAGTGGGTGTGGTCGCACTTAATTTCCTGTAAACTCCGGAGCTGGTGGGGAAACATTTTTAAGCTCCGGAGCTGGGAGCCATTTGCCACAGAGTTTAGGGGTCGTGTATAAACGCCCTAAGTTTGGTGAAGATGGGGTTTCCCCAAGCGAGTTACTAAAGGTCACATTCCTGGGTGGGTCACTTTGTGAATGTATAACTAAATGCGTAAACACACTCTTCACCACACTTGGTGTGATTGTAAAGGAGAGTTGGTAGAAGCTTCTCTGCACATTTGGCATCTCTAAGTGCCTGGGGGACACTTACTTGGTGGCATTTGTGGTTGAATAACTTGGGCATGCAGAATCTAAATCTCACCATACTTGACCTTGACAAATACAACATGAAATGAATTGCCATTTTTCTTCTTTGTACCCATCTGATAGAATCATAGAATCACTGTAGGGTTGGAAGGGACCTTGGAGGTCTTCTGGTCCACCCCCCTGCCTAAGGCAGGAGACCTCATACCATCCTGGACAGGTGGCTGTCCAATCTCTTCTTGAAAACTTACAGTCATGGGGCACCCACAACATCACAAGGCAAGCCATCCCACTGTTTACTGTCAGGAGATTTCTCCTTATTTCCAGGTAGGCTATCCCTCTGATGAGTTTCCACCCATTGATTCTTGTCATACCTTCAGGTGCAATTGAGAATACATCAGTGTCCTCTTCCCTGTGGCAACCTTTCAGGTATCATGTCTCCCTTCAGTGGCTAAACATGCCTGGTCCTCTAGGCAGATCTCTCATCTGTATATATTTTTAAATTGTAATGTAACATTTGGAGAACCATGAAAAGCAGTAACTGTGCCTTGTTCCTCTGAAAGTGTGAAAAATATGGGATTGTATGAAAATGGGAACCAAACAATTTTTAAGTAAAGGTAAAGGTTCCCCCTGCACATGTCTGACTCTAGGGGCAGTGCTCATCTCCGTATTCAAGCCGGAAGAGCCAGTGCTGTGCAAGTCCATGGCCATGTGGCCAGCATGGCTGTGCGGAACACTGTTTACCTTCCCACTTTTTATGGCGGTACCTATTTATCTACTTGCACTTACATGCTTTTGAACTGCTAGGTTGGCAGGAACTGGGGTTAACAGCAGGAGCTCATTCTGCTGCATGGCCCCCGGAATTCGAACCACTGAGCTGCTGACTTTGCAGCCGACTGTTTCAGCGCTCTAGTCCGCTGAACCACCAATCCATGCCCAATTCACATCAGAACGGTACCTGCAGAACCTGCTTCCTGAAATGCTAGCTTAAGCCAAGACCCCTTGGCTGGAAATGCAGACGTAATTTGTGTTAAGTGTGCTCTGGCTTCGGAATTGCTCACTTAAATCTATGTGCGGGATGTAAGGTTAAGTCATAGCTTTTCCTTGTGCCACGTAGCAACTAAACCAAGTGTGCAGCTTTAGAAAGTGTGGGATTTGGTTTGGGAAATGCCAAAGGCATGACTGGTAGTAATTCAGTAGTTTCAAATCATAGCTGTGCTATGTGGTCAGGATACAGTGTTTGGCATAGCACTGGAAGAGAAAGCTGTAAAGACCCTGTTTCTACTCCCTCCAAATGTGTCTCTATGAGCTTCCTTTGGAATTCATTCCAAGTGAAGTTCCTGATCTCCTTGTGTTTCTCAATAGCAGACTGCATCAGTACCTGATCTCATTAATTGAATATTATTTTTTTGGCGAAGAGCTGAAAGGAGCTCTTGCTTTCTGTTTATCTGAAGATAATTGTTTTGGGTTCAAAGTAGTAATTCGGTAGCTTGCTAAGCAGTAATTAGGAGGCGGGTAAAGGGTTGCATTGAGGCTTGAGATGCAGTGATTATCTGTTTTGCTGGCTGCAGAGCATCTCGTGTTCGCTGATTGTTCCCCAAATATTCTCCACCCCTCCATCTGCACCCTTGCATTTACCATTACATGTTGGCAGTATTCGGTTGCACAGGAAATTGGAGACAGAAAGTGATTTCAAAATGTGTTGATATACAATTTGTGGTCTGTGAAACAATAAAAATGAACACTGCTTTTTTGGGGGGAGGGGGTTGTTTCTCATCATACATGGATAGCTGTGTATCATCTTTCCAAGAAGAGGAACACCCTGTTTCAAAGTTAGTCCACACGTAGCCTCCTGGATGGTGGTGTGTCTACACCTCTCATCCACCCGACCACGATAGCCAGTGGGAGGGAATCCTGGACGTTCTGGTCCAAAAGCTGTTGGAGGACCACAATTGGCCTCCTCTGCCGTATTTGCAGAGTCAGAGGATCGTTCTCATTTGCCGACTGTCTTGGTTGTGAAGGATGTAGGGCCAGCAGGCAGGTGAGATGGATGATAAATCTGCACCATTATAAAAAATCATTTATAATTTTGGGTCTGTATGAATAAGTTGAATATATACAGTTTTATGGAAATTGGTATCACCTTTCCTCTATTGGTGACGCAGAAGTAGTTTCTTGCACATTCACGTGAATAATTAAGTACCGTGTTTTCCTGAAAATAAGGCACTGTCTTATATTTATTTTTTCTCAAGAAGACACACTAGGGCTTATTTTCAGGGGATGTCTTATTTTATTAAGTATAATATGCTTGAATGTCAGCCCTGCACACAACCATAGCCACGCCCATCACTAGGTCTTATTATCAGGGTAGGGCTTATATTTAACAAATGCATAGAAATCCTGCTAGGGCTTATTTTTTGGGGAGGTCTTATTTTCAGGGAAACTGGGTATATACAGTAGTACCTTGGTTTACAAGCAAAATTACTTCCGGAAGCATGCTTGTAAACCAAAATACTCATAAATTTTAAAAAATCCCATGAGAAATTATTAAAATTTATTTATTTATTTATTTATTTATTTATTCATTTATTCATTTATTCATTCATTCATTTAATTCATTCTGTGGCCACATGCCCCACGACCACAGATGCTGCCTTCATGGTCACCCCCTCGCTGCAAGCAAGGTGCCTATGGTGGTACAGAAGGTCTGCCTGGCCACAGCACCAGTGGCAGTGGCATGTAGCAGCAGTGGGAAGGGCATGCCTGGGCAGTGGCACACACGGTGGTGGCAGTGGTGGCTGCATGTGCGCAACAGGAGGAAAGGCACAGCGGTGTCTTGCAGTGGCACCCTGCCCGAGTGCGGCGGTGGCCGCATCCATAGGGTGACAAGGAGGTGGGGGTGCTGCCGTGGCAGGCGAAGGTCCACTCAGCGTTTCAGTGCTCGTTTTGCAAGATGAATTCGTAAATTGGAACAAAAATATTCTGAAATTTTTGCTCATCTTGCAAAATGCTCGTAGACTGGGGCACTCGTAACCCAGGTTATTACTTTCCCTTTTCACCCTGAGAGAGGGTAGAGAGCCCCCTCTTCCATAAAAAATAGTTAGCTGTTTGAGTTGTTCTTAGAGAGGAAAGTGAAAGTTGATCCCTGGAAATTTCTGTACTGATGGCCAGCATTCCTAATAAAGTGCAAGAAATGGGCAGAGGTGTGGTTTGTTGTGTCACTGGGTAAGGGTATTCAGAAAGGGCCATATTCCAGGTCTTAGGTGGTTGCAGCTTGTACAGTATCGTAAAGTTGCCGTTTCGGTATTGATAAAAGCCCTAGGACTTTCGCCTCCTCAAGTCTATTGCAGGTTTTCATTCCAAGCATCCCTTTTCCATAGGAGGCCATAGCCGGGCTTCTTTTGTCCTCCTCTTCCGCTTACTTCCCGATCCCACTTTCTTCGAAGGCAATAGATGGGTTGCCATAGGAACGGTTTCCTTGAGAACGGGGAGATGCTCTGCTGATGTTCCGCCAGAGTACTGCAGGAAGTCGGTGTCTGTAAATGGGTCGCCAAGGCTGGCTGTGAGGGGGAGCACAGGGGAGACCTCCCCCCCCCCCCACTGCTGTGATGGCTGGCAGAGAACATGCCCTGACTGGGAACTGGAAGCACAGCTAATGAATGTAGTTTAAGGAAGATGGCCAGGGAGGGGATTGCCACGCATCCTGTTTTCAGGGCCTCTGAGCATCTTGGGGAAAGACATCCAGTCACAGGAATACAGACACAAAGTTCAACATTTTGATGTCTTTGCATTTGTGTTTGCCACACAGTAAGGAGACGTGTCTATTTCGTGCATTGTAAAAGCATGTTGAAGGAAGAAGGAGTGCATATAGGGAGTGAGCAAATTACAAAATCTTGTGGGATGATGTCCACCTTCCAGAATCCTCTAGCAAGAACGTCAGGCTATTTACTCATTTCAAACTCCCTGCTCCTCTGTTGGGGGATGGTTCCTTTTGGGGTGGGGGCTGCAGTCTTCCTACATATCTCAATCAGAATAGAGTTTCCAAGCTCGGGACACCCTGTAGCTACAGTAATGTATCCTACCGTAGACTTGACCAAAGTCACCTGTATGCCCCCTAACAATCTGAACATTAGGTCTCATTTATTTCTCAGTTCTGGATTCTGGAAAGTGCAGCAAGCTCCTAAAGTTTCTGTCATTTAACGTACACTTTCAAACAGGATGTCTTTGTTAGAATTCTCCTGTGGCCTGTTTCTTCAGAACTAGCTTGGCACAGAAGGGTTTGAGTACAAGCTGAGTTCTTGGCAGGCACTAGCATAATTTTGGTTTCTGTTGGTTTCTGAAAGCTTTTCTTGGTGACCCTATTGGTCTATGTCAGGGGAGTGTGATGCTCTGTTTATTTCTATTTTCACCCCAACTGACATTTTTGTGCTAGCATAAATAAAAAGAGGAAGACAGACAGATTCTTGTTCGTGAAGCTTGTGTGGGTTGCATCGTTTGAAGTAAAAGTCTGGCTCCCAGAAAATCATAGAACACTATGTCATTGAATTGAAAGAAATTGTGAGCATCATTGATTCTAATTATCTAACACCTAGGATTCCCTGAGAAATGGCCATCAAGTGTGGAGAATGTCTTGATGTTTAACTGAGAGCCTTTTCGCACGACCCCTAAACTCCACAGCAAATGGCTCCCAGCTCCGGAGCTTAACATTGTTTCCCCACCAGCTCCGGAGTTTACAGAAAATTAAGTGCAACCACGCCCACCTAACCGCGTCCCAGTGCACTTTTCAGGTACCTGCTCTCTGGGGGTGAAAATCCTTGATGCGGATCTAACATAGTGGGTGCCGGGCTCTCCTCGCTTCTGTTTGTTGTTTTTTTTGCCCCCCCGCCCCTTTAAGAGATCTGAATGCTGCTGGGAACAGAATGAGATGGCAGAACGGAGGTAAGCCGGCATTCTTTTCTTTCTTTTTTTCTCCCTCCCCTCACGCAGCCAGCAGCCAGGAGTGCTGAGGGGGTGGGAACAAAGGCACAGCAACAAACCCCCAAGATCTCTGGTCCGAATTTAAGTGGCCAGTGGATATTAGGGGTCGTGTGAAAAGGCTCTAAGATACCTCTGGGGTATAAAGCATTCAAATGACATTCTACTGTCACACACATATGCACAATCCACTGGAATCATTTTCACTTCATATGGTAAGGCAGACCACTTTATAAAAGGCACTTTAAAGGCATGCAGTGCTGGATGATTGTGTTGCCTCTTCTTGCCACTGCCGTGGAATTAGCTCACTGAACTGCCACCAAGCTATATGACATTTTTGTCTGGATGCTCCAAAGGCTAGATTGAAAGGGTCCCAACGGATCTTTCCAAGGCACCTTTCCTTTCCTACCTTTAGTTGCCCTAAAGGAGAAACAAATAAGTGGAATCAGAGTAGAGGGAGTGAGAAAAGGAAATTTGATACCTTTTGCTGTAAAGGACAAATGGTTTGGTGGGGTGAACTAATACATTGCACGGTTTCCGGAATGATGAGCTTATCTTGGCAATGCTGGCAAGTTGATGGCTGCTAATGGGATAAAGGTTTTTGGTGTTTTTGTTGGTTTGTTTGCTTTGTTTGCTTTGTTCTTGTTTTGTTAAGTATAGCAATTATTGGCAAATGCAAGGTGGTACATGCAGATTGGACTGGCCTCCTGCTGTCATATTGAAGAGGGAACAGGTTTGTTTTCCATGGCTTCAGAGACTAGGACTCGGGGCAGTGGTTTCAAACTGCAGGAAAAGAGATTCCATTTGAACATTAGGAAGAACTTCGTGACAGTTAGAGCTATTCGGCAGTGGAATAGGCTGCCGCGGAGGGTGGTTGAGTCTCCTTCTTTGGAGGTTTGAAAACAGAGGCTGGATAGGCATCTGTCGGAAATATTGTGATGGGAGTTCCTGCATGGCAGGGGGTTGGAGTAGATGGCCCTTGAGGTCTCTTCCAACTCTATCATTCTATGAGAATTTGGAAAGGAAGTTCTGTTGTGCAGTCTCTCTCTCTCTCTCTCTCTCTCTCTCTCTCTCTCTCTCTCTCTCTCACTCACACACACACACACACACACACACACACACACACACTTATCTATAACCAGGGGATGTTTTTCTAGTCATCAGTGCTTTTATGAATGCTTAGTACCTGCTTAATGAGGTAATAATAGAGGCAATTTTGTTATCTTCATTCTTTTGTAAGTTGTTTTGCATCTGATTTTACTGTACAGATGGCTGTCTGCTTTTAAACATTTCAGTGGGACTGAGTCGTAGTTGGCTGAGAAGCTGCATTTTCTGAGAAGATATTTGAGATGCCTTTTTCTTCCTCTCCTTCCCCCTTTCATTTTTTCGCCTTTAGTTTAAAAGGCGGCTGCCATTCCTGCCCCGACCCCACTCATCCACCTCCATAATCCAAGGACTGATTCCAGGTCATTCCAGGGCACATTACAGAGGATGGGCCAGGCTATCCACATAGGGTGCCATTGTGGTCACTTGCAGCAGTAACAGAAGTCCCCAAACATGGAGGAAAGAAGAGCCTGTTCAACTGGTACTCTTCAGTGCAGATGCGCTTCCCTTGAAAATCCAGTCAACAGTTTTTTTTTTCTACCCTGTGGAGGTCTGGTGATGGTGTATCACTGCTAATAAATAAAAATGAGAATTTAGAGTGAAAAGTTATTTGTGGGAATATATCTGCAGTCCTTAAAATTTGCTGTGAAAACCTTTTCAGGGGACATAGTATAAGCCAGTGATGGCGAACCTTTTAGAGACCGAGTGCCCAAACTGCGATTCATGGAATCACAGAGTTGGAAGAGACCTCAAGGGCCATCTAGTCCACCCCCCTGCCATGCAGGAACCCCATCACAATCCTTCCGACAGATGGCCATCCAGCCTCTGCTTAAAAACCTCCAAAGAAGGAGACTCCACCACCCTTTGTGGCAGCATATTCCACTGCCGAACAGCTCTAACTGTCATGAAGTTCTTCCTAATGTTCAAATGGAATCTCTTTTCCTGCAGTTTGAAACCATTGCCCCGAGTCCTAACCTCTGAAGCCATGGAAAACAAACCTGTTAGCTCTTCAATATGACATCCTTTCAAAACCGACTTATTTTTTGCAAAGCGCCAATACAGCAATTTAACCTGAATACAGTGGTACCCTGGATTACAAATGCTTCGGGTGCCACCCTTTGGGAAAGTGAGGATCGAAGAGCAGGCATTTGAATTTCCCATGGCCGCAGCACCCTTGCTCAAAACAGATAACATACCATTTTTAGGCATCCCAAAAGTGCATGGCTGGAGAGTAAACTGGGGCTACAAACAATTCCGCAAGCCGCGGCCTCCCCTTTGCCCAGCTCTCTGCTTGGAGCACAGTGCCGTGCTCCAAGCAGAGGTGGAAGTGCCGTGGCTGTCAGGGAGCAATGTTGCATGCCCTCAGAAAGGGCTCTGCATGCCACTTTTGGCACCCATGCCATAGATTCGCCAACACTGGTATCTTTTTTTTAAATAATAAAAAAATTAAAGAGAAACAGACAAATAACGATACAAGTGCATCCCCACCCCCCGGGACCATCCAGTTCTTCCATGAGTTCTTCTTTATTACTCCAGCGTCTGTTGTTCTGATAATCTTCTCAAAGTCCTCTTCTCCAGAACTGTCTTGAAATATTCGTCGGTTCTTCCCCTTCCCTTCTACTAATACAAAGTCTATAAACTTTCCCCAAATGTCATAAAAGATATCTTCTTTCGTTTCTCCTCGTTTAACTTTTAAACTACAAGACAATTTATCGTTTATAGCTATATCCCAAAGTTCGTTATACCAATCTTCCATCTTGAGATCTAGTTTGGATTTCCAGTTTCTTGCTATAAATAATCTGGCAGCTGTCATAAGATTTGCTATTAGTTCCTTGGTTGTAACATTATAATCTTTACTAGTTAACAATGATAACAATGCTGTGTCTGGATTACAATCAATATCTACTTGAATCATCTCACTTAGCTCTAAAAGAATCATTTCCCAAAACTTTTGAACTATTTCACATTCCCACCAGAGATGCATGTATGTACCTATCTTTTTTTCACATTTCCAGCAAATCTCAGAATATTCAGCGTTCATTCTATTCAACCTAGTTGGCGCCAGGTACCATCTAGAGACCAATTTAAAATAATTTTCTTTTATCCTAACCGATAATGATCTCAAGATTCTCATGTTCCAGATTTTCCCCCAGTCTTCTTTTTTATCTCTACATTAAGGTCTTGTTTCCAGACCTCTCTCAGAGAATCTGACTCCTTCCCTTCCAGTGAGTCCCCAATTATTTTATATATTTTACGTACTAGTCCTTTCTCTGTGTTGTCCTGGTCGGATTCAAGCAATAATAAAAACTGTTCAACACTGGTATCAGCTGAACAAATGAGATAGCAGAAGGGCATCTTTAAGGCCTGCCTTGAAGGAAATGTTCTGCTTTTCCCAGTGGGGTGCATATGAAAAGCTGCTAAAGAAAAAGGTATGCATTTATTTCCAATCCATTATCATAGTATGCACCTTGCTGATCTAATGAGGATTTTTATTTTTGAGGAGTAATGCATCATTCAGAAAAGAAGCAACTGTTGCTCCAACCCAGAGTATATTATGACTGTTACACCTTGGCTTCCTGGAGCCATTATTGACATTTTCATTTCATTTATTGAAAGAATATCCACCTAATTTTTATCCAGAAGATTTGCAAGGAAACTTTTTTTTTTTAAGTAGTGAAACAATGTGACCAGAGGCACTGGTTTGAAACAAAGAATAATGTAAAAAAGAAAAAGAATGAGGCAGGAAAAGAAAGGGGGCAACTTTGGGTCTAGTTTGTAAATCTGCAAGGTATTTTTTATAATGACCTGCTGCAGTGGGATTCAATCCACAGAGAAGATTCAGTTCAGTCCTCCAAAGGCTGACCGGTGATTCTGACGTCAAGAGAATGGCCAGTTCCCTCAAGCTTTTAGTCTGAACTTGAAATGAGCTGCCTAGTGAATATCCTTGGGGTTAGAGTCCAGCACTTCTGATAGTTCTTCTAAAGATCAGACTAAAACCTGGAGTGGATCTACAGCCTCCGTGACCTTGGAGTCACCAGCTGTGATGGGAGAGAGGAGAAACCAAAAGTTGCTCATTTTCTTCCTGTCTCTCTTTGAGACCTAAGCCTCTAGTACATGACAGGTGAAATATGTTGTGTTCTTGCTGATCAATTTAGGAGACAAAAGATATTATGTTCTAGTTTGAGAATGACAAGTTCCATTGAAACAGAGACTTCTGGATGGTGGTGCTGATGAAAGCCCTTCTTCCTGCTTTAAATATCTTTAAAACAAACATGAGTTAGACTAAGGGGAGAGAATGTGACTAGCCTAAGGTCACCCACTCTGATTTTCATGGCTTCCACAACCTGGTCTATTTAGTTACATTTAAATCCTGCCCGTTCCCCTGTGTGCTCAAGACCATTCTCTCCCCCCTCCCTTGTAGGGCACTCTCAACCCCCTATACCAGTGGTGGTGAACCTTTGGCATTCCAGATGTTATGGACCACAAGTCCCAGAATTCCAGGCCTAGATCGCCAGTGAGAAAGGACTGAGGGAGTTGTGGTCCAAAAACATCTGGAGTGCCGAAGGTCTGCCACTACAGCCCTATACCATACTGCCTTTCAGCAGTAGGTCTTCGGAGAATTCCATTGAGATATGGGCTACTTTGAAGTATGGAGGCCTGTGGCAGAAGTTGTAGAAATCAGGCTCTTTTGTTCATGAAAATGCAGTTGTGGCCTCAGAGAAAATTTCTGGATCACTTAGTGACTCAGATATTATTTATTTATTTATTTATTTGTTAATCTTGTATCCTGCCCATCTTCCCAAAGGGAACTCTGGGCGGCTTACAGCAATAAAAACAAATAATAAAGCACAAAACAAGAAAAAGAGAAGTGATGAGGCAAGATGGCGGCAGGGCCCAAGCGAAAAAAAAAAAAAAAACGAACTGAAAAGGTTGCCAAAGGCCTCTCTAAAGAGGTGGGTCTTCAAAGCCTTCTTGAAGTCGGGAAGGGACTCCAGCAGGCGCAGCTCTCTGGGGAGATGGTTCCAGAGTAAGGGGCCCACCACAGAGAAGGCGCGGTTTCGCGTGCGCGATTTCCGTGCCTCTCTGGGTGTGGCCACCCTCAGTGAGCGCGCCTGCGGCAGTCTCGTGGGTCTGGACCCAGTTGATCTCTGAGAGATATGCTCCGCCAGATACTCTGGTCCCAAGCCGTGGAGGGCTTTGAAAATCAAAACCAGGACCTTGAACCTGATCCGGAGGACAACGGGGAGCCAATGCAGGCGAGCCAGGCCTGGGGTGATGTGCTGACCAGGGGTGATGAATCTGATTTCCCACTGTCTCTCTTTGGCAGTTGTTGGACTTGATCCATTGGAGCCCTTCTAGTTTTGCAGTTCTAAAGTGATGGTTGTTGTTGTTGTTGTTGTTGTTGTTGTTGTTGTTGTTGTTGTTGGATATAAGGTGGGCACAGCATGAGATGTGGAGCAGGAGGTGGGCAGTGGTGGCATCTTTCTCCCTGCAGCCACCTGTCTTCATACCCAGCTCTGGGAATTACTGCTCATTCCTGAAGATCTTCAGGACTAAGCCATTATGGGGAGGGCCAGCCCAAAAACATCATACCTTGGCATTTTCTCCAGAGCCAACAAGTGATGTTCTGGTGGCTGGCAATTAGGACAAGCACAGTGCCACCTACCGCCTTCCCACCCCCTCTGGGTGTGTGCTTTAAGGGGATTATTTGGTTGCAGAGTGCTACTAACCTCGTCCTGGCGCTTATCTCCCCTTCTAAGGGAGTTTTTCTTGGGCAGGAGGGTATCTGTGTCATCAAAAGGCAGTTTGGGGGCAGTAGAAGAGAGAGAGAGAGAGAGAGAGAGAGAGAGGCCCACGGCAGCAGCAGCCAGATCAGGCTCAAGAGCGCAGATGGTGCCAGGTCTGCCTTGGGCTTCAGGCTCTGCTGTTGAAGCCAACCATCTCCGTTCGGCTAATGACCGGGCCAGTCCCAAGGGGACATAAAGGGTTCAACTATGACAGCTAAAAAACATTGCTTTAAGACTTTGGTGGATCATCAAAACATGGGATACTCTCAGCAGTGCAAAGCCAGGGACCTCTGTCAGTCAAATCCCTCTTATTTTCCTCTCTGTGGGGTATGATTCTTTTCCCCTTTCTCTCTCCCACGTAGGCACTTCCACTGCACAAGAAGTCACATGTTTCTAACTGATCTACAGCTCATTTACACACTGCAGGCATTTCTATTACTTCATTATTTTGATGATGCCTGCCTGTGTGTGCATTTTGGTCTGTGGGTGTAATTACCATTGTATGCTCTTCTTAGTACATATGCATAGGAACACTGGAAGGGAAACATGCAATCCAGCTGTTCTACTTGATGTGACTGAATGTTTGTATTATTTCTCATGCCAACCTCTCAAAAATGCCCAAGATTCCATCAACATTCACAATGAGTATAACAAAGAGACTATACCAGCACATCTCTTCTCTACAATGATCATCACTCCAATGGTGGCCTTAAAATTGCTCGTGTGTGTGTGTGTGTGTGTGTGTGTGTGTTGTTATATAGGTTTTGTTGTCTTTATGTGAATTTTCTGTCCCTCTGCCTGCAGCACAAGGTACACAGATGGGAGACACTGATTTATATGTTTATTGGACTAAAATTCCCAGAATAGCGTTCAAGGAACTGTCGCCATACAAGGGTTTTCATCATCACAGAAGAAATATTTGTGCATGCTGAGCCCATATCCTGCTGTCATATCATTGTCATCGTAATCCACTTTGTGTCTGATTAAGTGGATGGCAGCCCATGAATGCTTAAGCCAAATAAAAATTGCTGATGTTTGAGGTGCAATAAGATTTTTTGATGGTTATGCCATAATGCAAGTTACAGACTGCCATGGCTACATTCTTTGGCCCTGATACTTCTCATCGGGTTCACTAGAGTTGTAGAATTCTATGATTCTATGACTCTTCAGATTTTATAAGACTCCATTTCCCAGCATCCCTTGACAACCTGGCCTGGGATGAGATAAGTTATTTTTAAGGGATATTATTTGATATTTTTGATATTTGGGTAATTTCCCCCTTTTGTCGATGAGTTTAGTGAGGGTGCTGTGCTTTTCATTTAAAATCACTCCCAGTACTTGAGCAGAGACTTGCTGAATGTACAGACTGGCCCATTTGCCTCTTTGTGATCTTGTAATATGTGTGTATATGTGGGGCGGCGAGTCATTTGTAGCCCCAAGAGCTATATGTGCTTTTGGGGGAATGTGTGGTCCTCTAGATGTTCTCATCAGCCCTAGACAGTGGTGATGCATGATAGGCATTGTAGTCCAACAATATCTGGAGAATCACAGCTGTTTTATGTACGATTCCAGGTAGTACTGGGTGAGCTGGGAGTGGATTCTCCCATGGTTGCCTATTTTTCTCACATGTTGCTTCTGAAACGTAGCATACCATTCATGGTTTGCTTTTGCTGTATTAATGAGACACATTTTTAGAAATATACTTCCCATACAGACTTTAACATTCTTCCTTGAGGAATATACATTGGGGGACTGTGAGATTTATTTGTACAGAAATGCTGGTTAAATCCAGATTATTTCTTCAATCTACCCATATCTCTCTAAACTCCTTTTTTTGCTTTAGAGCCAATCTTCTAAGCATAGACAAGCATCCTAAGGTAGGTCCTAAAATCCGGATTTTCAGTCTTGACTGGGTGAAGATGCGAGTTGGGGTCCAACATATCTGGAAGCACCACATTGGAGTGGTGACTTTTTTACTAAGCCTATAACTGCAGTGGAAGGCAGTAAAACATAGTTTTGATCCCATCTACCCTTTGCATTCCATTTCCCATGTCTGCTTATTTGCATTGGTATTGAGGGTGCAGTATAA
Source organism: Phrynocephalus versicolor (assembly GCA_023846285.1). Classification (NCBI taxonomy): domain Eukaryota; kingdom Metazoa; phylum Chordata; class Lepidosauria; order Squamata; family Agamidae; genus Phrynocephalus; species Phrynocephalus versicolor. The sequence continues at coordinate 11,167,438 of JAHTLZ010000008.1, forward strand.
TCTTTTCCCACTACTGCATAGTTAATTCTTCTTCAATCCTCTGTTTGGATTTGTAGTGGGCAAAGTCTGTGGAAGAAGGTTTACATATATCTAGGCTGATTGTCTGTATTTAAGTTATATTTGATTTTAGCAAGTCAGTCTTTTGAAACAGAGCATTCTGCTCAAATGCTTGGGTGCTGCATTTGCCAAATACAGCTTGTCTGATGCTGGAGGAATTGAATGCATGGGACCATGTTTGCCACAATAGCATGGGGGCTTCCTTTGTAGAAGTGTGATTAGTGCCTCTGGAGTTAGCATCAAGAGGGGGAACTGATGCCTCTGGGCTCTTACTTTGGTGGAAACCTAAACCAGGGGTGTCCTAACTTTTTGCAAGAAGGGCCAGATTTGGTGAGGTGAAAATGTGTGGGGGCTGATCATTCAGCCACATTTGGCCCCTGGGCCAGACTTTGGACAAGCCTCTAGGACAGGCATATCCAAACTTCGGCCCTCCTGATGTTTTGGACCACTACTCCCAGAATTCTAAGCTTAGATTGCCAATGGCAAAGAATTGTGGGACTTGCGGTCCAAAACATCTGGAAGGCTGAAGTTTGGACATGCCTGCTCTAGGACATGCAAGTAGGTGGGGATGGGTAGACTGTGCAGGTGGCTGGAGGACAGACAGAGGCAGGAAGGGCAGGCAAACTGTAAAACTGCAAGCTGACGTCTCCATCCAGAATGGAGCCGGCGGGGAGAAGAGGCTGCGGGCCACTTGAAATTTGTAAACGGGCCACATTTGACCCCCGGGCCTGCCTTTGGACATGCCTGACCTAAACGAAAACCAGGGGAAGCTGTTGGAGAGGCAAGAGGATGTGCCTGCCCCCTCAGAATGGTAAAATCACTTATTCTTTTAATATAGACAACAGACACACTGTGTTGTAGTGCTGAGTGCTGTGATAATATAATACCTTGATCAATGTGCGGCTTTGTTCCCTTGGAGAACTTCCTGCAGATGTGGTTGCTTACCTTGCAGGATTTCTTTGACAATACAGTGGAGAAGGAGGCATGTCATCTGTGCTGTCCGGAGCTCAAGGGGAAATGACAAAATGCAAATATAACTAATAGTAAATACTCAAAAAAAGGTGTGTGCTCCCACAAAGCAAAGCAAAACAGAAGACAAAACAACAACAACAACAACAACAACAACAACAACCACACACACACACACACACACACACACACACCACATTGCAGTCCTAGAATGACACTGGTCTCAAGCTACAGTAGAAGTTCTGCTCTCCAAGTAATGACAGTCGGCCCACCCACGCAAGTCCCTCAGCTGCATGAGAACACGGATGAGGTTATGTCCATGTAGCTAATAAGAGTTTCCCAAAGGAATCGTGGCAAGTGGGATATTAACTCATGCCCAGCAATCAGGCAGAAAAGGAGCAGATGCAGGGTACTTGTTTTGCCTCACTCTGACAGAAAGAAGACACTTGTGCTGGATGACTGCAGAACTGGAAGGATGAGTGGTTTAACTCTGTCCATCAACCAGATGATGAAGGGCGTCTGGACTGTGAGTTTCAGAGTTGGGGAATGTTACTTTTTGAACCCCAGCTTCCACAGTCCACAGCCAGCTTGTTCACAAAAGGCTAACCTTTTCAAGGTTTATTAGACCATGTATGCAAAAATAAACCATGCATGTGATTGTGATTGCATTGTGTTCAAAACCACTTTGCAAATCCTTTGACTGAAAGTTGGGACATCACATTTTTACATAGATAAATAAATAAAGTAACAAAAACTGATTCAGACCCATTGGAAACAGTATTATGATTAGGATATGTCTTTAGTCTAACCCAGCAGGATTCATTTGATGCCCATGGCTTTACATTCATGCTGTCTCAGTCAGAACTAGGCAAATGTAGCCCTCCATTTGTTGGATTGCAATCCCCCCTAGCAGTTGCTGATGAGGAATATGTCAAGTGGTAATTCAGCATTATCTGTAGGAACACAAATGCTCATTCTTACATTTACTGAGATGGAAAATTGAATAGCGGATTCTATTACATGCAAGGCGCACACTCTGCTCTTAGATATAACGGGAACTTCTTCCCTACAGAGCTGTACATGACGCTAGCTCTGTATGAAATATAGAACACTTGTGAACCAGTTCAGCATGCAGCTTAGCTCTTTCATACACTGCTATTTGGTCTGAAGAACTGAAAAACAAACAATTATGCGATGATGCCATTGTGAGTGATCACATCTCCTATTTCTCTTCAGTTCAGTGGCAAGACTTGCTCTGTCAATATGTGATTCTTTTAAAATGAAGATCACCCAAGTAGCTATTCTAGTTTGTTGTGAGGATGTCTGTGGTGCTGTAGACCAATTATTATGTTGGCATGCATATTGGGAAACAGAAGAAAAGGCAGGATTGCATTTTAACCCGCTGCCATAGTTCAAACTTGGTGCGTGTCTTTGCCTGGTTATGTGAACACCAAAACTGTATTCAGGCATTACAGCATAAAATTGTGCAGGGTTTTAAGTGTGGTGGGAACAGAGTCATGTACACAAGCCCTACCCCCAATGTTCTCCCCACCATTTGACATTTGGTCCTGAGCATAACTCACAGCTGCCTGATCAAGTCTCCTGATCATGCAAAGGTCACTTAGATCTGCTTCCCTACATTCCCACCCCAACTTGGTTTTCCCTAAATGGTTTAAAGCTACTTTCCTATATTATTTCAGTGCCTGAACAAGGTTGGGTGGAAAGGAATGATTTTGCCTATTTGAAGATACAGATGTAGTTTTTCCTCTTACAATAAATATTTGGACTAGCAAAAAAAGTAGACCAGAAAATTCAGGCTACAATCCAATATATGCTTGAGGATGTTGATTTCAGTGGAACTTAGGGCCTTTTTACACAACCCCTAAGATCCGCTGGTCCCTTAAATTCGGACCAGAGATCTTGAGGGTTTGTCGCTCTCCCTGCGTTCCCACCCCCTCCGCACTTCCTTGTTCTGTCTGCGTGAGGGAAGGGAGAAAAAAAGGGAGAAAAGAATGCACTCTTACCTCCGGAGTGCCGGTGGAAGTTGCTCCGACCCCCCCGTCACTTCCTGGTTCCTCCTAAAGGGGCGGGAGGCAAAAAAAAAAAAAAACCAACAAGAAGCGAGGAGAGCCCAGCACTCTCCGCATCAAAATTTTTCACTCTCCCAGAGCAGGTACTTGAAAGGTGCGCTGGGTCGCACTTAGGTGGGCGGGGTCGCACTTAATTTTCTGTTAGCTCCGGAGCTGGTGGGGAAACATTTTTAAGCTCCGGAGCTGGGAGCCATTTGCAGCGGAGCTTAGGGGTCGTGTATAAATGCCCTTAATTTCTGAGGAGGCAGTAGACATTCATAGAATAGTTATTTATAGCTGATAAGACAAAGATCTTATCAATATAAATTAAATATTGGGCCTGGTCTCTGTTTAGTTTATCTCCACAAAAATTCATGGAGACTATGCTTTCCTCCCCTTTAAAAATTATGAGCATTATTCACTAATGTTGCAGTTTCTCAATTCTGTCATCGTCAAAACTATTAAGTTCCCTGATTATGGCTTTTATCCTAATTGACAGTGTACAGTGGCAATTATGGGTTGAAAATTGTACTAACATATTCTTTAAGTCAATTTACAGTAGCTGACACATAAGATCCTGGAAAGTACGTCTTACGGAAAACACTTTGAGTGGCACACCAAAAATATTAAGCTGTAGACCTGTGTGTTGCCTTCCCAACTTGATATGGAGACCAGTTCAGCACTTTGAGCTGGAAACCAGTTTTGTTTGTTGCAATCCATGTTGTATCTAATTCATTGTTAGCCCTCCAGTTCATTTGCATCGGAAAACCAAAGTAGCTGTAACATTTTTCAATTCACATGAATATGCCTGAAACTGGAGATGTGACAGAACCTAAAAAGATGACTAAGTCCCAAAGTTTAGACAGACAGCTTCAGGGGGTTGTGTAGTGATCTTTTTGAAAAGTAGCTCCCAGCAAGCCCTGCATTTGAAGTGAAATTTTGGCCTTGGACACATTAAGGCTATTTGTGAGTAAAGCCCAACTTCCCCCTTAATCTTCTCATCACTCGTTCGTATAAATCCCTCTTCACAGTTTGACTCCTTGTTTTTGATGCTTGAATCACTGAATCAAAGTGAACAGCCTTTCAAACTGAAATTAAATCTGCACATTCTTCTCTGTGTGGATAGCAGCTCAGATCCAACTTGCATTCGGATTCTAGAACTTGCCAGAACTGGACCATTAGCATCTTTGACTTGTCTCTTTGTGCGACATCTTACTAGGAAGACTCTCCTGGTCAGTGTGTTGGCTTTCCTTAGACCAGGCCTGCCCAAACTTCGGCCCTCCTGATGTTTTGGACCACAACTCCCAGAATTCCAAGCCTGTATTTCCAATGGCAAAGGGCTGTGGGAGTTGCAGTCCAAAACATCTGGAGGGCCGAAGTTTGGGCAGGCCTGCCTTAGACATAAAGATAGACCTGATCTGGAGAAGTTTTTCAGCTCTCTGCAGTAAGTCTGACTGTGGCAGTTGGCTGTTTGGTTTGCTATTTATTCACTGGCTTTTAATTTCTTCCTCTCCTCTTACCTTAGATTTTCTGGTAAATATGGACTTTCTTTTCCCAAAAAGCAGACTTTTTATTTTCTGAAACATAAATCATTTGAACAGGATGACTGAAGTTTATGTACAGTAACTGTGAATACGACCGTGCAACATATTTGTACAGTACTGCAGTTGGGTGAATGTTGACATACTCAAAGCCTATGTTTTACTTCAGTTCTTTCACAGCATATTAGCAGGGCTCCGCAAGAACAGAAATGGGGAGTGGGATGGCTGACGACTGAGAATGTGTTGTAGTGCCTGGGCAAAAGTTGGGTGTAAAAAGTTGTATCAGTGTGTCCATGAGTGCGCTTGCTTTGGGAACTTTGTTATTTTTTTTTCGGGGGGGGGGGAGTAGGGGTTGTAGCTTCAGCCATAACATTTCCTTTCTTTGCTTGGAATGGATACAGAAGCTAGATGGATAGCTCAGTGGATTAGGCAACATGGTTTTGTGCCTTATGGAAACCTCTAGAACTGGGTGCAGAATGTGAGTCACTTGTGAAACTGAAGGGATTGTCTAGGATCCAGTGTGCCACCTAAAGCCGGGGTCCCCAACCCCTTGGCCACACAGCCACCAAGGTTCCCTGTAAGGTGCACATACCTCCTCCCCCGTTTTCTGCACAGAACTCCCCCCCCACCACATATCTGTCACAACCGTTTTTATTTTGGTTATGACGCAGCCAGCATTGTTGGGGGAGAACATTATTTATGTGGCGGGGGGTGAGAACCCAAGATTTTGGAACTTTTGAAACCAGAGGCAGATTGTTGAAAGCCATTTCAGTCATTCAAGCATTTATTTAAAATTAAAGATGGGCATGAAACTCTAAACGTTTCATTTTTCATTTTGATTTTTTTGTTTCATTTCATTCTTCATTTTGCTTCGTTTTGCTTCATTTTTTAACCCCACCCCCAGTGCCAACCAGCTGGCCTGTGGGCTGGTCAGTGCTTTTTAATTTTTTAATTTTGTTTTTATCTCCCCCCGCCCCAGCGCCTACCAGCTTGCTCCTGGACTAGTCAGCGCTTTATTTTTATTTTTTATTTTTATTTCCTCCCACACCCCCACCAGCTGGCCTGTGGGCTAGTTGGCTCTTTTAAATTTTTAATTTTTTTTTAAAATCCCCCCTGCCCCTAGCGCTCACCAGCTGACCTGCGGGCTGGTCATTTAAAATTTGTTTTAATTTTTATTCCCCCCACCCCAGTGCCTACCAGCTGGCTCCTGGGCAGGTTGGTGCTTTCAAAAACTGTATTCCCCCCCCCCCCCCAGCGCCAGCCAACTAGCCTGCACTATTTTTTTATACAAACACCGATCAGCTGTAGCGTGGGCTGATCATGGCTTTTTTTTAAACCTGCGGGGGCTGGCCAGTGGCGCCACATTAGGTAGGAGAAGATTGCGGGAACGAAAAACAAAACGGAATGAAATGAAAATTTCCATTTCATTTTGTTTCATTTTTCTTTGAGGGACGGTTTGTTATTTGTTTTGTTACATAACGAAATGAATAACGAATAATGAAATGAATAAAAAAATCATTTCGTGCCCATCTCTATTTAAAATATTTTCACCTCACCATTCTCCTTAGAAGGACCCAAGGTGGCTTCACTGGTCTTCCCCCAGGAGGCAACCATTGTCTTGTTAAAGCAGTGTTTCGCATAAAGTGTTGATCAAATTTCTCCACTATCTGTGTTTTTAATCTGTATTTTACTCTAATAGTTTTTAGACTTTTAATGTTATAGTCTGCACTGAATGTTACGTTATGTATGTTTTATGATAAGTTACATGTGTTTTGTGTTACATGCATTTTATTGTGGATTTTACTGTTAAGTCATCCACTTGAGTATATTGTTTTGAGAGATTCAGTATAAACAACAATAACAACAAATGTGCACAGTTATTGCATTATTTAGCCTTAGGCAGGTTGCACAGCCCTAAAGGGGCCCCAGAAGAAAGCAATGGCATACTATTTCTGCGTATTCTTTACCTTGGAAACCCTGGCAAGGATGGCCTTGAATCAGAATTGGCTTGATGGTACATAATTAATTTTATTCCCTCTATTCATTAAAGTGAATGTGATATAGTGGATGTGATACAGCCAGGCCTAGACCTCAGGTATTCCAGATTCCAATCTGCACCTGGCCACTGAAACTCAATGATGTGTGACAATGGTGAAATGACTTGTGAAATGTGTATGAATACCCTATTAGGATTACTAAACATTGGATATGACTTGGTGGCACACAGCAAACAAATTACTACATCTAATAGTAATCACATACAGAATAGAGAAGTACACAAATACATCAAGTTCAGTTTAGTATGCACAAGAATTCCTATTTTTGGAGAAACAGCTTCATTGGGCCAGATGGCCTTTCATTTCTGAAATGGAGGGTTTCAGAAGTAGTCACTAACATGGCAGGTGGGCCTACTTTCAAAGCTATAGTTGCTATTATTTTCATTCCACCACCTGATGTTTTGTTTATTATGTTACAGATTATGTAATGTGATTAATTCAGGATGCCAGCTGTCAATCCTAGGTTGCATTTTCTGTTTAATTGTGGTATCATCTCTCTCTTTTTATTATTTTACAGGTAGTTGTATTTTTAGCTTAAGTATGTAAATCACCCCAAGTAGTTTCACTAAATTGGGTGGTCAAAATATTCAAGAGGGAGGGAGGCAGAAAGGAAGGAAGGAAAGAAGGAAGGAAGGAAGGAAGGAAGAAAGAAAGAAAGAAAGAAAGAAAGAAAGAAAAAAAGAAAGAAAGAAAGAAAGAAAGAAAGAAAATCAACTATCACGCTAGGGCATGTTAGAGTCCTTAGCCATTCCCAAAGTACTTCTTTGGATCCAGGCCATTGTTCTGATATAGATGGTTATTAAGCCTGCCAATAGCCCAGTAATACGAAAGTCTCTATTTACAATGGTTTAATTAAGCTGTGCTGCCTTAATTGGATTACAGCTGTCACCATCATTTAGCACCACAGTGCTAATTTCTGAATCCATAATGTAGATCGACAACTGGCAACTCATACCCCCCCCCCCAGCATGTGAGACTTCCTTCTGGTTAGGCATGATTTGACAGTTATGATGCCTTGGCACTACTACCTAATTCCAGACCACAGAAATAAATAAACTAGGCTTGTTAAGTATCAGGGAAACGTGACCCGCATTTCCTTATACTTACAGGGTTTTTTTTTAAAAAAAACAAATTTGGAGTCAAAAATGACCCATGTAAAGTGATCTTGTTGCTAAAACCATAGGAAAGGAGTAATAAACAAACTGAGAAGAATACTCCTGCTCTCATAATTCACATGAGCACAATAAAAGTGTAGATTTATTGCACACTTCTAAAAAGTATGATCGTATCAATTCATATGTTACTTCCCCCATGTGGTAATGAAGGATAGGACACTTCGGTCTGGAGAAAAAAACTTGACCCGAGTCCTAGAGTGCTTGATATATCTTTCTTTAAAAGTAGAGTATAAATTCCAAGTCTCAAAGTGGACATTTGTATCAGGAGATTGAAGTGTCCCAGTAAGCCCAGAGAGAGGAGGATAATGGAACCTAAACAATATAATCCTGGACACATTAGCTGGAAAGTAAAACTCATTGTGTTCAGTAGTGTCTGCTCTGAAATAAATGTGTGTATTGTGCCCTAAAATTACCAGTGGGATAAGTTGTTCTTTTAAAAAATATCTCTACAGGCTAATCTGCTATTGTGATTGCATTGAAAGTTTCTGGGTGTTGTTGAAGCATTTTAGAGTTGGTTTTGAAAAATAATTTATTTTAATTTATTTATATATTTCAGCATATCTAGGCAGTCTCTTGAAACTGTTTCTGCTTCCTAGCTCAGTTACTAGTCAGGCTTTACAATCTGAAGTTTGCATACATGTACACAAAGACCAGGGTTACAAGAGGTCAAAGTGTACTATAAAATGGAGGACTTACAACTAGCTTTCATCAGACTGATGAAGCTGTTTGGATGAGCAGCAAAGTGTTTCAATCTCTCAAGAAAAAGAAGTCCAGTTACCAAGACTCAACTTCCAGACAAAAACATAGTTTTTTTTTGTTGGGTTTTTTTTTTTGGTACAGGCATGCCATGTGACTGGGGGAAAAATGACCTTTGAATGCTAAGCAGTAGATCAATAGTATGTTATTACTATTTTAAAATAAGTGTTGTAAATCAAAGAGTTATTCTGAGATGTAACATTCTTATTCTATCATTTTATTATCATTGTATTGTTTTATTGTCTCTAGAAAGGCAGATCTGAGTGGCTAAGAGATGTTTTATTTAAACATTCTATTCTTTATGCTAGGGCAGGCCTGCCCAAAGTCCAGCCTGGGGGCCAAATCCAGCCCATCAGGCCATTCTGAGTGGCCTGCGGCTGGCTGGCACGCCCCTCCCTCCCCCTCCTTCGCCCCATGTTTTTTTTTTAAAATCTTCCGCCAACACTGACACCACCAGGAAGCTTGAGAGGCTGGGCGAGTGGGCCGGCCGGTGAGCAGAAGCTTGTGGGGCTGGGCGGGTGGGCAAGGGGGTGGGCCACCACCACCAGCACCGCCAGGAAGCTTGTGGGGCTGGGTGCGCGCACGGGGGCGGGCCGCGGCCACCGGCATCACCGGGAACCTTGTGAAGCTAGGCACCTGCCTTCCTTCCTCCGGGTGGGGTTGCAAGGGGTCAGTGGGTGGGGCTTGTAGTGGGGTGGCAGGGTCAGGGAGCAACTGGCCCCTGACACATTCTCAGCCACCAAATCTGGCCCTCCTTACAAAAAGTTTGGGCAACTCCTTACAAAATGTGAGGACATCTGTCTGAGAGCTAAAGCTTGAATGAAACAGGGTCATTCACAACAAGACAGTGATCCTAAGGACACCAGCAAATCTACAACAGAATGGCTGAATAAAAGAATCAAGGTGTTGCAATGGCTCTGTAAAAGTCCATGTCTCAACCTGATTAAAGTGCTGTGGCAGGACCTGAAATAAACAAATGCCCCCAGACTCAATGAACTGAAGCAATGTTGTAAAGAAGAGTGGGCAAAAATTCCTTCACAATGCTTTGAGAAATACTGATAGTCATATAGAAAACAGTTACTACAAATTGGTGCAAAGGTGGTTCTACAAGCTATCGGATCATAAGGTGTACTTAGTTTTTACCATGTGGCTTTGCCATTTTGGCTTTATTTTTATCAAAGAAATCATGGCACCGTATAATATGTCAGGTGTTGTAGTTTCATCTTAGGTTGTATTTAATATTTAGACCTGCTGAGGACCAGATAATTTTTATTATGTCCAGATGTATAAACTATAGAATTCAAGAAGGTGTACTTTCTTTTTCATATGTAGCAATACAGAATATAATCCATATTGGAAGAGAGAGGAATTGTGGGCATTTCACTACTAGTCTAACCAAAAAAGAAGAAGCAGAAAATGGAAATAAAAGTACTGATTAGTTGGGCTTTAACCTGGTTTTCTTTCTGCAAACAAACAAACAAACAAACAAACAAACAAACAAACAAACAAAGAAAGAAAGAAAGAAAGAAAGAAAGATTTTTTTTCAAGTTCCAAAGAAAAGACAGTGTTTGCCTCAGACAGAAGATACTGTGATTACATCAGTTTTTGTCCTTTCCTGTTTTTGAGGCACATTGCCTTAACGTGGTATCTGGTGTTGTGCCAGCTCTTTTCTTAGTACTGTACTAAGGGTAAGGGGAGGGAGGAGGAAGAAGAAAAAGTAGAAAGAATTGGGACACAAGAAAGAAGGTAATAGATTGCTCAATGTTCTTCATTTGTGTCCCATCCAGAGTGGACATAATGGTTCCAATGTTTCAGTGTAAATAAATCAAATTAAGCCTTGCCAATTTCCCTTTTTCTCTCACTTGTAGTATCTGCCCTACAAAAGCTGTCATGAAGGAGGGGACAGTTTCTTCAGCCAGGCCCCATTCCTGCTTGACGCACAGGGGTGGCAATTTTCTCTGGCCATTGCTGCTCTTGTTCCCTACATTTATCTTATTATATGCTGGGGGAGAAATGTTTGAGTGTTCGGCTGTGCACATTAAAGGACTTCAGTTTGGAACATGGCCAGCCCAAGTGTAATTTGAATAGTTTCTGGTAGGAACTCTGTGATGGTGCCCAGCTCCAACCCACTGGCATAGCTTACATAGCTTTTCTTTGTAGCGCTCTGGATGCTTTGTCTAAAAAAGGATGTTTTACCACAGGGACAGCCTGAAATGTTTTGCCTCCAGAGGTGAAGGATACGATGGCTGTCCCACCCAGTTCACATATAGAAGCTGACCAGATTGACTGGTGGAGTCTTATTTCAGAACTGGCAGTGTGATACCACCTTCCACCCCACCTCAGGGCAGCAGACTAGCTTAGGTGCAAATGTCAGGTTACAAGACATGTAAAGCTTAGAGATGGGGAAAGTTACTTTTTTAGAAAAAGACCAGAACTCCCAAATTCATGGAGCACAAGGGTATCAATCCTAATATATAGTTGATGGGTGTTGTTAGGATCATTGCTACCCCTGATTACATTGAAACTTAATCCCTCTGTCACAATACAATTTGTTACAACTATTGTCCTACATAGGACGATCTTCCTCTTTCCCACAACTTTAAGAACCCCAGTCTCACTTACTCTGTACCCCAGAGCACAGAGGAAAAACTCCTTGTTCCCTGAGCTCCTTGCCCTCTGAAGATGCCAGACACAGAGTTTGGCAAAACGTCAGGAAGAAAAACTTCCAGAACACGGCAAAACAGCCGGAAAACTCACAACAACTATCAGATGCCGTCCGTGAAAGCCTTGGAGAATACATGCCACTCGTTTTTGCTTTCCTTTTCTTCACTTTTAGTCAGGTCTTGGCTGGGCCTTTCCTGGTGACTTCAGTGTAATTCAGTCACTAGTTTTTAAGGTCATGGGTCTTGTTTACTGAATTAGCTCCAATGGCATTCCTATGCATTTTGATTCTAGAGTCCCACTGAGTTCACAGGGATTTGGTCCCAGCTGAGGTCATAAGATTGTAGGATCCGTGACTGAAGTTAGCATTCCCCAACTGGGCATCCTCCAAAAGGACTACAGTTACCACTCACCCCATTTACCATGGGTTATCTAGTTTATTCTGGCTTGAAGCTCCTGGGAGGCAGACTAGTGTTAAAATTCTTGTGTTGAAACTGGATTCTCTTTGTGCACAGCCAATCCTCCCCCAGAGATTAAGCCAGCAAGGAGAATTTCCCCCACTCCAAGACCTCTTTTTATTGTCTTAAATCTGCCTTTGCTGAGCATTGAGAAAAAAAGAAAAGAAAAGGCAGTGGCGGAAGGGGGAAGGAATGCTTTAGATTTTCCCCTCGCTGTATTTTTTTTTCTCATTGCAAAGGCTATGTTTGCCCTGGGAGAATACTAATGGACTGTGCTTTGAAGGGAACAGCATATGTTTAAAAAAGAATAGCAACTTTGTTGTCAAATGGAAAATGTTCCAATTTAAAACATGCGCCTGCACGAACACACATACCAGCCATTCTGCAGTTCTAATGAGGAAGCTGTTCCCACTGGCTCAGCCCACCTCCTTTTCTTGGAAGAGAATTTTATTTCTCTCTCTCTCTCTGTTTAGATGTACTGTATATTTTAATTCAACTAGCCATAAAACCTGATATGTCCTGGGACAGTGATTTGCATATGTGTGCTTCTTCTCTTCAAAAAACCCCAACCACTTCTGATTATGAAGGTTCATTGTAACTGTTTAAATTATGTCTTAAGATGGTGGACCAAATGTGTTAATTTTTTAGTTTCCCGGTTGAATCAATGGGCAACCTTGTGAAACCAAACACTGACAAGCCCCATTGTATTGGCTATAGCTTGCTTTCCTCATTGTATCCTAAGAAAAATAGACAGACAGCAAATACTTAGAATCATAGAAGGGCTGGAAGGGACCTTGGCTGCCTAGTCCTGCCCCCTGCCCAAGACACGAGACCTCATACCATCCTAGACATAACAACATAAGAAAATAAGTACAGCCTTGCTGGAACAGGCCACAGCCTATCTCTCCAACCCAGAGGTGTGACACTGTACAGAAAGCTGTACAGATGACCGTGTACAGAAAGCTGTATACAGCTGTGCACACAACTGTGTAAAATAATGAGACTTTTCTCTGAGTAAGCATACATAGGTCTGCAGTATAATTTAGTAGAAGTGTAACATTTATGTTGGGGCAACCTCCCAAATGAGGACCAAACTACACGTAGCGATAAATGTCTTGCATCCACTGGAACATATCCCAGTGTCGATTTGGTAGGAGCTGGAATTTACAGTTGGCTTTTGTCATGCTCCTTGTGTTTCCTTCTTAATGGATTGGTATGATTAAAACAGCAGCCATATGAGGGGCAAAGAACTGAGCCTTAGGGAGTGTGATTTGGACCATGTTTCTTCCAAACTTCCGTTGACTCTGGGACAGAGTCTATAGATATGATAAGATAAGAGGAAGTCTAGAGCATTTGCTGCCCACTTCAAAAATGAAACAAAACTGGATTGTTACCTATAGCAGCTTTATTTCAGCAGTGAAGAACTAGGGAGTTGTCACTAGCAATGAACACAACACGAAAAACGAAACACTGTTTCATTGTTTCATTACATAACAAAATGTTTTGTTACAAAACAAAATGGTAGAACGTGTTTTGTTACAAAACAAAACAAAATGCCATTTTTTTCTCTTGGAATGAAATGATTTGTCCTAGAGGAAATGGCATGGGAGCTTCCTCAAGCTCTTCCCTATAAGCCTCTGAAATTTGGAGAGGTTTAGGGGTCAGGGGACTGAGTTATTAAACTCCAAAGGGGGTGCCCTAAGGAAAAAAATCATTCTAATTTAATTGGAATTTGGAAGCCAAAATGCTGATTGCTTGCCGGCGGTGGGGACTATTTTTGTTTCCTGACTCAATTAGAATGATTTTTTCCTTGGGGCATCCCCTTTGGAGTTTAATTTACTCAGCCCCCTGATCCCCAAATCTCTCCAGATTTCGAGGGCTTATAGGTAAGAGCCTGAGGAAGCTCCCCTGTCATTTTGGTGACTCTAGGACCCAGGGGACCATAGCATTTAGTTTGATTTCATTTGGTTTCATAACAAAACTACTTTAAAAATGCATTACTAACAAAATGAAATGAAATGCTATATTTCTGTTTTGTGCCCATTTCTAGTTGTCAATATAGTGTGGGAAGGGAGATCTATACTCACCCTGCACCTGATGGTAGTGATTCCTGCCAGGGCTGCCATTCGAAAACAAATGGACAGATAATGTATAATGTGAGCAGGTCTATGAATAGCATAGCATTTATTTAGTTAATCGTTATAAAATTTAATATTTCACTGTTACAATCAATTATGCATAACAAATGCTGTTATAGTTAATAATGTAATGGAATTATAAATGGAAAAGAATGAGGAATTCTCATTGGCTTGCATCCTGGGGCCCCAGAGAATATAGCCCAAGGAGCTACAAATGCTGTTTAAAATCAAAGTTAAATAAAGAAAAGACATCCCTAATGCATGCACACCATGACCAATTATAAAACAACCATCCTTATTTCCAGTATTAGGCCAGTAGAAGGCATGCATGTTGCTAGTTACACTGTGTTCTGTAGTTATGTGTATAAATTAGAACGGCAAAGTTATGTAGTGGTCAAAGCAGAGAAGGGGAATAGGTGATTCTCCAGTTGTGGATGGGCTGCAAATCCCATCATTCCTCACCACTGACAATGCAGCCTAGTTTTTCTAGGAGTGTGAATTCAACTATATATGGAGGGTAGCACCTTGACCAGCCCTGGGTTAAGGTGATGAGCTAACTGGTCTGTACTCAGATCTTCAGTGCTGAATCACTCACTTGTTCTCAGTTTAAGCACAGAGCTGGTAAGTTAAGGGGTTTTGTGAGCAGGACTTGGGGTTGAAACGAGGGCAGAATCAAAGATTCTGTAGATTGTAGCTGTGTGTTTTGGAACTCCCAAGGATACTCTGGGCAACTTTCATTTGCTGTGTGGGGAATTCCTGAAGTGGTACAGTCACCCCCCACCATTTCGCGGTTCAGGTACTGCGGTCTCACTATTTTGCGGGATTGCAGTGCCTGCGCCTTGGGGCCGTGCGGGGGGGGGGGGTTGATCGCATCGCCCTGTGCTGCCCCCGGGCCCCTCTGAGAAGCCTCGGAGCCACGCGGGGGGTGGCGGGGGCGATTGCACCGCCCTGCGCCACCCCCCAGGCCCCACCCGACCGGCAGTGCTTGAAAATCCGCAATATTCTCAGGAATCTAGGAATTTTATCTGGCCTTTCCCCAGAATTTGTCATTGCCTGGTCTTTTTTTCAGACATGTAATGAGCAATGTTGTATTTCCAAAGAACAGCACTAGAATGAATGGTGAGTTTAGGGAGATACATTTGGACAGAATGCTGGGTGTCCTTGTCTTGTGAGTCTGTAGTTGGAAGTCTTTGAATTCTTTTTCAGCTCTGGTATGGGAAGCTATGGTATAGGTTTGAGGTGCTGACCTTCAACAGAAAGCAGGGACAAGTCTTCCTGTTTTCCAGAAGTTGCCACGACAGAGTGCAAACTCCCTGCCCTTTTGCAGGCTTCAGGGAAATAAAAGTACAGTGGTACCTCGGATAACAATGGTAATTCGTTCTCCGAGGTTAGTCGTTATCCAAAACACGTTGTTATCCGAAACACGGTTTCCCATAGGAATGAATGGGAAACTGTTTAATCTGTTCTGGAGCCTAGGAAAAAGGCACAGACACCTGGTTTTTTGCTCAAAACTCTTTATAAAGTGCACTTTAAAGGTACAGTTGCAATGCTACCTGGGATAACTCTTTTTTGCTGATGCATGCTGGAAATTTGTTATCCAAGGCAGACCTATACTTAGAAATTGTGATTGGTTATCCGAGGCAGCCCATAGGGAAAATTCGTTATCAGAGGCAGTCCTATACCTGGAAATTTGCAGTTGCTATCCGAACTATTCGTTATCCGGGGCAGTTGTTATCTGAGGTACCACTGTATTCTTCTCAATGTTGTCCCTGCCAGGTAAAAAGAAGTCCTTATGATTGGCAAGTTGGTAAATGTGGTCTAAAGTTAGCGATAATGTATAAAGTTCTCGGATTCTCCTCCCCAAAGGATTCTGAGTGCAGTAGATAAAAAAAAGTAACTTCCCCAGCTCTGATGCATGCGTAGTAAATTAAATATTGTCTATGCTTTGACCAGTAAATAATAAGTCTGCACTGTTTGCACTTTCTAACACATAATAATGGGAATAATAATGACTTTGTCCCTGTTAAAAAGATAGGTATTCTTCAAATGCAATGGACATCACTCATACGAACATTAAAGGACTGGATCTCCAGTATTTCTTTGGCTGAAGCCTTTGATATATTTCACTGAAGTGTGGTAACATCTATGGCTTTGTGTTATCTATTCAAAGGAGCTCTTTGTATGCAACGTTAACAGTGTATGGTGGTGGAAGCTGTCTTTTCTCATAGACAAGGGCTCTGATTGTCTGAAATGAACATGCCGTGCCAAGAGCATCATATTGCTAGCCATGAGCAAACACATCATCCTAAAGATCAGTGCCTGCCTGGTTAAGCAGTTGTCCTTGCAAGTTTGTTAACTGTCACGACACTGGCTAACTTAGAGATTAATTGGCAGCATGAAATCTCAATGCCTGATTCACTTGCCTTGAATCTGAAATGAACGCAGGAAGTGTGGGTGGAAAACCCAGCTCCCATGTTTCTGTTGTCGTCCTTCAGAACTCTTGCATCAAGTGGAAAGGGGTGAGATTGGCTGCTTCTTTCCTTAAGTCGCCAGCTGATTTTTCTGAAGTTGAGATGTCTTATGAGAATGATAATACAGTAATGCCTTGGCTTATGAGCATAATTCCTTCCAGAAACATGCTTGCAAACCAAAACAAATTTATAAATTGCAAACTTTCATTGGTGTGGGAAAGTTCAGGTTCTCCAGTTTAGACAAATAACAAAGTGACCAGAACGAACCAGTTATTTTCTGTGAATGAACTTAGTGGTTTATTTTATTTATTTATGCCCATCTAGTTCAGAGATACACTGCTGTAACACGAAGATATTATTGCTTCATCATGAGAGTGCAGCAGTAGAGATAGTAAAACAGAGCTTTGACCATGTCTGCAATAATGATATCAGCCAGTGGTATGGCAATGCTTCAGTTGCTGGCAAAATGGGAGAAACCTAGCTACGATAACATGGCCATGTCTTGCACACTGACAACAACAAGGCAGCACATAAGGGCCTTCAGTTGGAGGTTGGTGGCAAATGATCAAAGGGTCAAAGAAAGCAACATTGGCTTGATATACTACAAAATAAGATGAGGGGCTTCCCTACAACTGGTAGGCAATGACTGAGAGAAATGGCATCTCTGAGCCAGAATTCTGGACCCTGCCACCACACAGAACTAATGCTGAAGAAGGCGGAGAGTAAATCAACATTCCATAAACCAACTAAAAAGGATGGAACTCGAAACAAACAAACAAAAAAATTACACATTTGAAGCTGGATTTTGGATCAACCCTGGCACGCATGTAGCAGATAGTCCGCTCTTGGCTCTGTTCCAGATTTGGGGATATTTGGTTAGTTTTTAAGTTATGACTTTTTTAAAACATAGAACTATTTGACTCACCCCCATACAGAAACTTGGTGACCTTTTCTTCCTGAAGATTTAAAACATATCCAATATGATAAAATGAAAAGTCCAAACTTTCTATTGGAAGAGAATGGTCCGTTTTAGCCACCCTTTCTTCAGTTTCTAAGGAATACAGGCATCAGGAGGGACTAATATGCTGGAGAATGTTGTGGGATGTGGGAGACTCAGAGTTTCTGATTCTTTTTCTTATAAACTGGTTATTAGCACAAACATTTAAACATAAACATTGAAAACCAGGAAAGGAGGTCTAAACATTTGAGCCTCCCAGTCAAGACCAATGTCAGTTAAAAACATTGTTTATGGGGTACAAAAGAGTACCCTAAAAGTTATTTTAAAAGTGTGCTTCAGAGATTCCTGGAGAAAGTAAAAGTACAATAGGAAAAGTGCTCTGTGAAGAGAGTTGAAAGTTGAATTTCCTTGCTTTCTGAAATGGGAATTTATATATATAGACTCCACAAAAAGTCTAACAGAATCTTCCCTTATGTTAAATTACCCAGTGCTAGATGATTCCAGAAAATGAACACATGATCTCCATTATGGTTACTGAGAAAATTCAGAAGCAAGAACGGCTTAGATGTGGCTGTAGTCCTACTGTGCCAAAATATTTTGAAGGGCTACTGTGGACTCATAATGAAATGATGAAGCACAGAGGTGAGTAGGCCCGATACATACAGTGGAGAAAGAGTCACACCCTTTAATCCCTCACATACACCAACATTCACATGTAGAGATGGGCACGACTTAGCGGTATTTTCGTTTTTGTTTTTTCGTTTTCGTTACGTAACGAAACGAAAACGAAAAACGGTTCAAAAATGGACCGAAAACGGAAACGAAACAACTAATTTTGAGCCAATTTTCGTTTTTCGTTACTGGAAAAACACATAATGGAGCTAAATGGGGAGAAACGAAAAAGTTTTCGTTTTTGTTTTCGTTTTTTTCATTTTCGTTACGTAACGAAACGAAAACGAAAAATTTTGAAATTAGCTCACGAAAACGGAAACGAAACGAAACGGACCCTAGCTGAAAACGAAAACGAATTTTTTTTTCTGAGTCGTGCCCATCTCTATTCACATGTCCACTCTACAGAATGCATAATAGAAAGCAATGTTCCAGTTTCCAAACCCTATCCTTGTATTAGTCAAGCCAAGGAAGAAAAGCGATATCAGATCAAAAAGAATGACAGAAGATGTCCCTTGAGCTTTTGAAATAAGAAACGGAGAGGTTGGACCTAGCAAATAATGTCAAAGGGAAACCATGATGAAAATCATTGGGGGTTGAAGCTGTACCTCCCCACCCAAAGAGGCCTCTTGCAGGCAGACTGCAGGCATTCCCATCTGAAATGTGAAACTTGGCTTCCCATACTGGCCATGACTTTGAGATTTTAATAAAAGCGTAGGATTTTCACAACTACCCACATGAACTTGGAAGGTGGATTATCATTGAAAGCATAGTTGATTTTTTATTTCATTTTTTGTTTTATTTTCTTAATGGCCCAGTATTGTTTCAAGGACCATAGCCCATTTCCTGATTTTTCCAGGAAGAGTTTCTAAAAAACTGATAGAACAGTATAACAATGTATTCCTTTTACTGGGCGGGGTGTTGAACTCAAAAGGCCTTATAGGTCCCGTGAAATGCCATTTTTTTTTTATCCTCTTCCTTAACTTGAGCTGAGACAATGGCACTTTCCTGCCTCTCTCTCACAACTCAAGCTATAGAGATGGCTGTAAAGAGATTAGAGACCTTTCAGTGGTGACACCCTTCCTTGGATACTCAAGCACATCTGCTTTCAACCCCCTCATGTTTATATCACAGACAAGTTAATACTGTTTTACCTTTTCTCCAGCCTTTAAGAAAGTATAATATATCTGCAGATTCTGCCAGTGTTGTCCTGCAACTGATTCCGGTTTTTCTTAGACCTAATTTACCGGTACATTTCCATTTGCCTTGCAATAAGCTCTGTTCTAAATGGAAGTGATTTATAAATCACATAGCATTTGGGTCAGTGTGTGGATCCTCTTGGGAAATATTTAAAGCTGTTTTAAACCTGTTTTGAATCTGTTGAGGGGGTTACACTGGCTTCTAATATTGTTGTATTTGAGGTTTGTCCACCCTGCCCTCATGCTGGCCACTCACCCCAGCTGCTCTGGGAAGGGGAGGGGAGGGGAAGGGAGGGGAGGGGAGGGGAGGGAGAGCGCCAAGCTGCTTGCCTTTTTAGAATGTTTGTCTGTCCCTTTAAGAATGCTCCAGCTGTTCCTATTTGTATCATAAGAACATAAGAACATAAGGAGAGCCGTGATGGATTAGGCCAAAGTCCTATCTAGTCCAGCTTCCTGTATCTCACAGTAGCCCCACCAGATGCGTCTGGGAGCACACGAGAGACTAGATATCTGTCTCCTGATACCACTCCCCTGCATCTGGTCCTTGAAGTACCCCGGTTTTAAGCCTGGAGATGACACATCTCCATCATGGTTTGTAACCTGTGACAGAATTTTCCTCCAGGAATCTGTCCAATCCCCTTTTGAAGGCTTCCAGGCCAGATGAAGTGTACCTGGCTTTTCATTGGTGCCAAAACTGATCTAAGCATGGATCACCTTGAATCCACATGGTTTTAACACGGAATATGCCTCCAAATGCTGTCAAATTGCAAGTCCCATTTGTACCCTCAGAATACACCACAGAAATGAGGGGCACCTATTTTACAGTAGTGCAAAAACACTGATCCAGGCATGGATCCCCATGAATTTAACATGAGGTCATTCCCAAACTACTGTCCAATCTGTGGGAAGAGATGATGCCTATGACTGAGATTGTTCCCTTCTTCCCCTGCTTTCTGTGGCTCTTGTTGCTACTGCTGCCTCCCCTGTCACCTCTTACAAAGATATAATTTGTAGCGATAGAGGTGTTTAGATATGCAGAACTAGGATTCATGCATGTAACAAAATCAATGACTCTGCTGGCACTGTATTTTACATCTCTTTCCAACCAAAAAGCATGCTTCCCTGGACAATTAATCTGCGTCTCTGTTTATGTCATGGAGGTGTCTAGGCACCTTTTAAAATACAGTACTTTTTTCTTAATGCAGAATGGGATACAAGAGCATTGTGCCAGAACACAAACTCTGGAAAAAGAAATGTAAGAAGATGGTAAGAGATGCAAAGAAAGACTTTGAAGAACATGTGGCTAGCAATATGAAAGGAAATAATAAAGGCTTTTTTAAATATGTTGGAGGTAGAAAACCTGACAGAGAACTGGTTGGTCCTCTGGATGGTGAGGGAGGAAAAGGGGAGGTTAAGGAGGACTTGGAAATTGCAGAGAAATTAAATGACTATTTTGTATCTGTTTCCATGGCAGAAGATTCCACTGCCCAAACAGCCCCTATTGACTAAAGAAATAAAAGAGAGGATGTTTTAGGTTTAATTGATAAATTGAAGATCAACAAGTCACCAGGCCCAGATGGCATGCACCCAAGGGTTATTAAGGAACTGAGAAATGAAATTGCATATCTCTTAACAGTAATATGCATATTGGGGCAAAAAAAAATCATATCTTGATCTATTAACTCATGGGTTCTGAGCTGTCTGTGATGGATCAGGAAAGAGATCTTTGTGTGTTGGTGGACAGCTCAATGAGCGTGTCTACCCATTGTGTGGAAGTGTTGAAGAAGGCCAGTTACATGCTAGGGATCATCAAAAAGGGGATTGAAAATTAAACAGCCAACATTATAATGCCCTTGTACAAAACAATAGTAAGGCCGCACCTGGAGTATTGTGTACAGTTCTGGTCACTGCATCTCAAAAAAGACATAGTGGAACTGGAAAAGGTGCAGAAGAGAGTGATTAAATGATTCCTGGGCTGGGGTACTTCCCTTGTGAAGAAAGGCTACAGCATGTGGGCCTTTTAGTCTGCAAAAACGGCGCCTGAGGGGGATATTATTGAGACATTAAAAATTATGCAGGCCATGAGTAAAGTGGATAGAGGGGCGCTCTTCTCCCTCTCACAAAATATCAGAACTAGGGGACATCCACTCAAACTGGGGGTTGGGAGAGTTAGAACAGACAAAGGAAAATATTTTTTTTACCCAGTGTGTTGTCAGTCTGTGGAACTCCCTGCCACAGGATGTGGTGATGGCATCTGGCCTGGATGCATTCAAAAGGAGTTTGGACAGATTCCTGGAGGAAAAGTCCATCACAGGTTACAAACCATGAGGGAGATGTGTAATCTCCAGGCTTAAAACCAGGGTACTTTTAGGGCCAGATGCAGGGGAGTGGTATCAGGAGACAGATATCTAGTCTCCTACACTCTTATACTGTATTCTTCTTTTCAGTGGAATCACATCCTTAATTGCTTTTCATTTGATTCTTGTCTTGCTATAATCAACCAGGGTGATCACGTAGACCAGTAGGAAAGGCACTCAGCTTTAAACGAAAGCAAGCCCAGTATTCCCAGGCAAGTGTGGAACTGCAATTCAAACACCTGTATGTCTGAAAGCTATGTAATGGTGCACAGGAAGGTACTTTAAAGCACGCACAAAGAAAACTTGTTCCTTGGGGAAACAGATTGCTTAGGGCAATCCCACATTCCAGCCTGATGGCTGAGAATAAATCTCGGAATTGGTCTGATGCAATTTGTGCCAACTGTCAGGTTGCTCATTTGTCATTCCTCCTCCTGCAGCCATAATGCCAGGGGAACAACGTGGATGAGTTTCTTCACATCTCTTCCCAGGAGAGGGAACAGAGCAAGTTTGGAAATTATGTGTTGTTAACAGCATGTGACTGCTGTTTTCTAGCAGTTGTATAAATCCTGACCAGTTGGGAATGCATGAGCCAATTTTATCTATTTATCTATTTATATCCATTGTATTGATATAGCACTTTAGGAATTGCATTTAGAATAAACATTTATTCATAGCTGAGGGGTAAAAATTGAAAGTAAAAACAAATGTACATTTGGTGCAGATTTTTAAAAACTGCATGAATATTTTGTTTCCAACTGCTTTTCCTAAGATCTGTATCTGTAAATACTGCAATACTGTTTGTGGATTGTATTCATCCAGCATTGTGTCCCTCTCGGCAGTCTGGCTGTGGGTCACTTGCTGTGAAAATTAATTATCTCCCCAGGAGAAAAATGGCTTTGGCATGCTGGTATTTATTTTTGTATACGAGTCAAAGTAAAACAATGTAGATCAGTAATTCCCAACCTTGGGTCCCCAGAAATCCTGGCCATCACAGCTAGTCGTAAAGGTTTCTGGAAGTTTTAGTCCAAGAACATCTGGGGACCCAAAGATTGGAACCATGGGTATAGATCTGGGGTATATGAGGTTCCTTGCACCAAATGTAGCCACATTGCTGTGCAGGGGCACAACACTGAAAGCTTCGTGTTCCATGCATGTTCCAGTTGGCTTTGCCTCACTTCCTCATCCAAACATACCAGATTTTCCTTATGGTGTCAACAAAGGATCCTTGCTAGCTGTTGTTACCTTTACAAACTAGGATCAAAATTATGATTTGATTTCTGTTTGTTGATCCTGGTTTGCTTTGGGGCAACTAGTTCAAGAGACATGCTGAACCAATGTTTCCTGGTTTGTTTAGCAGTTGCAGTAATGGGAATCAATCAAAATGAGTTTGAAGTACGATGGTCCAATAGGTGAAGTTATCTGAAACCCTAGTTTACCATTCATATATCTATATTAGAGATGGGCACGACTCAGAAAAATTGTTCGTTTTCGTTTTCGTTTTCGGCTAGGGGTCCGTTTCGGCTCGTTTCCGTTTTCGTGAGCTAATTTCAAAATTTTTCGTTTTCGTTTCGTTACGTAACGAAAACGAAAACGAAAATTTTTTGTTTCTTCCCATTTAGCTCCATTATGTGTTTTTCCAGTAACGAAAAACGAAAATTGGCTCGAAATTAGTCGTTTCGTTTCCGTTTCCGTTCCAGTTCTGAGCCGTTTTTCGTTTTTCGTTTCGTTACGTAACGGAAACGAAAAACGAAAACGAAAACGAAAATACCGCTAAGTCGTGCCCATCTCTAATCTATATGACAGTACAAAATGTCCATGCTAAATTTCATTGTGTTAGCTTGGGATTGACCATTTCTAGTAATTTTAAGAAGTATTTTAAAGTGTTATAGTGTAGAAACTATTCACAACGGTGAAATAACATTTCTTAAAAGTTTTAGCATCAATGAATTGGAGCTGTTTAATCGTAGAATAGTGAAGTTGGAAGGGGTCAACAAAGCCATCAAGTCCACACACACACCCATGCAAGAATCCAAATAAAAGGACATCTGCCCGGTGATGATTGTCCAAATTTATTACCACCTCTTGAGATAATTGGTTCCGTTGCCGTTCCTGTCTAACAGGACATTTTCCCCAATATTCAGTCAAAAGCTGGGTTCTCTTAACTTGAGTCCATTGTTGTGCATCCTCTACTCTGGGATGATCAAAAACAGATCATGTTCCTCTTCTGTATGGCAGCCCTTCAAATATTTTAAAAGTCCTAGCAAAACTCCCCTCAATCTTCTTTTCTCTAGGCTAAACATGCCAATTTCTTTCCGTCTTTTCACACAGGGCTTGGTTTCCTGCCCCTGAACATCATCATCACTTCCTCTGAACTTGTTCCAATTTGTCAGCATCCTTCTTGAAGTGTAGTGTCCAGAAGTGGACACAATCTTCAGAGGGGGACAATCACCCCGTGGGATTTGAAAAATTATATTTCTGTTAGGTAAAGGTTAACGGTTCCCCCCGCACAAGCATGCTAGTCATGTCCGACTCTAGAGGCGGTGCTCATCTCTATGTTCAAGCCGAAGAGCCAGTGTTGTGCAAGTCCATGGCCACGTGGCTGGTGTGGCTGCAAGGAAACACTGTTTTACCTTCTCGCTTTTTACGGCGGTATCTATTTATCTACTTGCATTGACCTGCTTTCAAATGCTAGGTTGGCAGGAGCTGGGGTTATCAGCGGGAGCTCGCTCCGCTGTGTGGCACCTGGGATTTGAACCACCGAGCTGCCGACTTTGCGGCCGACAGTTTTTGGAAGCCTTAGTCCACTGAGCCACCACACCCCTTTTATTATACTTTTATTATACTTCTGTTAATGTAGCCTAAAATAGCATTTGCCTTTTTTTGCGACCACGTCACACTTTTGGCTCATATTCAGCTCATGATTTACCAGAATTCCAAGAGTCTTCTCACTTGTAGTATTGCTGAGCCAGGTGTCCCCCCATCTTGGAGCTGTAATTAATGACTTACCTTGTTGTATTGATAATAACTCAAAAGTTCCCAAGCTGTGGGCTGTGACACACATGGCATTGTTGTTGTGGAGGTGATGGTGGGGGGACAAATTCTAGAATCTGAGATGTGGTGCCTTCTGAACTCCAACTGGCAGGCACTCCTCCAGTCCACCCCCAAATGTATATAATTTTTGCAACTCGGAAGGGCTTTTCGGGAGAAAAAAAGAAGAAGAATTCAACCCTGAGAAGACCGAGGTGATGTTCTTCGGGAGTTCCCCGTCTGGGTACGGGGGCCCCCTTCCCAGTTTGGAGGGTGTTTCCCTCCAACTGGCGGAGAGGGTTCGGAATCTGGGCGTGATCCTGGACCCGGCCTTGTCCCTGGAAGCCCAGGTGGCGGCCGTGGCCAGGACCGCGTTTTTTCACCTTCGCCAGATCGCCCAGATCCGCCCCTACCTAGACGGGGACTCCCTGAGAACAGTGGTCCAGGCGCTGGTGATCTCGAGGCTGGACTACTGTAACACTCTCTACATGGGGTTGCCCTTGACTCTCCTCCGGCGACTGCAGCGGGTGCAAAATGCAGCGGCCAGACTGGTGGCGGGTGCGCGTCATTATGACCGCATCACCCCGGTTCTGGCCCAGCTGCATTGGCTACCCGTTGCCTCCCAGATCAGATTCAAGGTCCTGGTTTTAGTTTATAAAACCCTCCATGGCCTGGGCCCGGACTACCTGGCGGAGCGGATCGCCCAGCGGTCAACATCGGCCCGACCGGTTCGGCAGTCGCGGGCGCACTCGCTACAGGTTCCATCCCCCCGAGAAGCCAGGCGGTCCCGTACCCGGAACCGGGCTTTTTCGGTGGCTGCTCCATCTATATGGAACAGCCTCCCTAGCGAAGTGCGCTCTGCAGAGTCCCTGCTGGCCTTTCGTAAAGCGGTGAAGACCATCTTATTCCGCGAGGCCTTTGGTGACCTAGCTTAGTTTTTTTTTTCCCCCGCCATCGATAATTAGGTCAAATTGACATAGCAGCGGTGAGGTTTGAATTAAAGGGTGCACCCCTGCTGCTGTTCTTTTACTTAGCTTTTTATTAATTTATGTTGTTTTGTTGATTATATTTTCTATTGTGTTGTATTGTACTCAATTATGTGTATTTCCTGATTTGTTCTGCCTTTGTTCGCCGCCCAGAGTTCCCGTTGGGAAGATGGGCGGGATATAAATTCAATAATAAATAAATAAATAAATAAATAAAGAACAAGAAGGAGTAAAAAAGAAAGCAAGCTGTTTCTTTGGGAAATGGGCTGTTGGTGGCACTGCAACCCTTAAAGTTTCAAAGGTAGGCACACAGGGCCCTTTGACCTCTGGGAGTTGCACACCCCTGTCTGACTAATCCTACTGTTTACTCTTATTCGCGGGGAACAATCATGGTATTAAGTAGCACCCAGTTGCCTGAGTCTTTCATATGGTTAGTGTTCCATGGCCTTCGTCTGTGCTGTGTTCTGTTCAAAACAAACTTGCAGAACCAATAGAAAAACACTGTCTGAATGCTAACAACTTTCTTCTCTTCTGAGATGATAATGAAAACGGTGAGAAATCACCCATTCTTAATTCTAGTGGAAAGGGTGGCCATCATTTGTGGCCATCATGCTACACCCATTTTTAATATCAAGCTTCTCATAGACGGGAGAGTAACCTTTGAAATTAGCATTCACCTGTCACCACTGAGCATCATTCACTGCATTCATCATCATTCACTGCAAGAAACCCTATACTGAGCCAAATTGTGGCGCTGTTGAGGCTAGTACCATGCTGTGACAAGTAGTCTTGTTCAAACAGCTGTTTTCCTAGCCGAGATCTTTTCACTGGTGAGATGGTGGATGGAAGCTGTCACCTTCTGCATTCAAGACATGTACTCTGCCACCATGGTCTACTGCCCAATGTTCTGTTGTGCAGGAGATGCTTAGAATACTAAAAGATGCCCGAGCAGAAGATGCCCCCCAAAGACAAACCAGCATGCCTCCTACAAGTAGACCATCAGACCATTTGTAATAGCAGTAAATGGAGGATAATAGTTTGACAAAAAATGAGTGTATGAAGGGCATGAAACAAGAATGTTGAAACATGGAGTACTGCTACACACCATTCCAGTTACAGTGGTGCCTCTACTTATGAGTGGCTCTACTTATGAGCAATTCGACTTAAGAGCGGGAAACTGTTGGCGTTTTAACTGCTGCCTTACAAATTTTAGATATGGTCTGCTCTATTTAAATTTTTTATTTATTTTTATTTATTTATTTTTATTTTATTAGATATGGCTGTTCTACTTATGAGTTGTTTGACTTATGAGCATGCATTCGGAATGGATTAAACTCGTAAGTAGAGGTACCACTGTACTTGATTTCATCGCTTTCACCAGTCTTCTATACTGCTTGAAACAGCCACTTACAGAATGTTCACAAATAGAGATGGGCACGCCTAGGGAAAATGACGTTTTCGAGTTGTCATGTGTCGGAGGCGGCCCGTGTCGGCTCGTTTCCGTTTTTCGCAAAATTTCGCAAAAATTTGTCATTTCGTTTTTCGTTTTTTTGTCTGTCGTTATACTGGTTTGGGGGGTAGCGGGCTCCTGGAGGCACCTCTGTGGGGTGGGTGCCTCCTCTGGCCTGCTATGAAGGGAAAGCGGGCTCCTGGAGGCACCTCTCTGGGGTGGGTGCCTCCTATCCTCACCCGCTGCTACAAAAGGGCATGCATAGCCAATTGGATATGCATACCAAGTTGCAGACGCAGCAGACTGGCAGAGGCACCCCTCTTTTTGGGGTGCCTTCCCTGCATCAGTCAGAGAGACAGGAACTCGCGGGCAGGGTTTGCATGGCACACAAATGCTGCTGCAGGAGTCAGCCAGAGCCACAAGTGACGAACTCTCCCTGCATCCGCTGTGTCTCACTAAGAAGGGAAGCATACTTGCGTGTGCAATGCAAGTACAGATCTGGCTTAGGGGGACAGAGGGTTAGCGCAAGGGCTAGGGTTAGGCTAGTTACGGGTTAGGTTAGAGTGAGTATTGGGGTGCACCTCTGGGTGCCTCTCTGACCCACTAAGAGGCGTATGGGTAAGGGTTAGGGTTAGGATTAGGGCTAGGGCAGGGTTAGTGGGCTTTTTGGCACATCCCAGAAGTCTCAGTGGCCAAGTGGCCATGCGATTGGTGGAATGGCTCCAAAAATTTGCATGGTCCACTCCCATGGCCAGCCCATCATTGCGCAGGTGTAAAAAAAATAAAATAAAATAAAATAAAATAAAATAAAATCAATGGAGAGAGGACAGAGGAGACATTTTGTTGCAAGAAAAACCCACTGCTACTGTAAAAATTCTGTCAGTTTTAAAATAGCAATTTTCGCATGTTTCTGTGGTGCTTGTGTGTTTTTGGAGCACTCCACGATTTCAAAAAAAATATTGCGGTCGCCGCCCCATTTTCAATCCCCCGCCCGCACCGCATGTCATGGCGACTTGGCGAGTCCGGCTTGTTGCGTTGCGAGTCCCCCCCAGAGCCGCCCAGGACAGGAGAGGGGGGGAGGCCGGGGACTCCCCCCCAGAAACCACCTCTCTGGTAGGTGCCCTCTCAGGCAGGCATATTTTCGCCTGCTTTTTGGGCCGGGAATCGGGTTTTTTTTAACTTTTAAAAACTTTTTTTCTGTGCCGCTTGGCATCGTGGGATCGCCGCGATGCCAGGAACGACAACGACAAATCAGACCCAATTATTCTTTAATCGGTTCGAGTTCGAGTTCTGGCGGAGTAATTCCCGTTACCGTTTCCGTTCCGTAATGGAAACGAGGAACGGAAACGGAAACGGGAATTCCGCTAAGTCGTGCCCATGTCTATTCACAAAGCCTGCTTAGTGCTTGTGGTTCTGTTCAGAGACTTTTCCTTAGCAAATCCCCCCACTCTAATATTTTGTGTGCATTTACCAAGATTAGTTTCCTCACAGCCATGCATGATAATCCACCTTCTTCAGCACTAGTGTTGTTCTACCTATTCTGCGTAATTGTTTGTTATATTGCTTTCTTCTTCCATTTGTTTTCTCCTGATTAAAATATACCCCATTGATTCTCTAATATTAACAGTGGAGTGCTTTGCATGGAGGATAAGGAAAGGTCTCCAATGTAGAATCGTGTATAACATGGAACCACACGGTAGGTATTTTCTCTAATCCTCAACCAAATTCTTAGTCTATAATAGAGATCTAATTGCGTTTGACAACTGCTCAGAATCTGACTTTCAATTAAGAGTGTGAACAACTTGCCTGTAGTCATAAGCCAGGCTAT
Source organism: Phrynocephalus versicolor (assembly GCA_023846285.1). Lineage (NCBI taxonomy): Eukaryota > Metazoa > Chordata > Lepidosauria > Squamata > Agamidae > Phrynocephalus > Phrynocephalus versicolor. The sequence continues at coordinate 11,196,264 of JAHTLZ010000008.1, forward strand.
GTAAACCACAATATTTTTCAACATGCAAATAGAGAATAAATTGCATTTATTTTGGAAAATACATTAGGAAGGGATTAAAAATATTTTACATTACATAAGTGATTTTTGTCATAATTTAATTTTCAATTAAATAACTGAATTCTGACAAAGAAAATCTTACTGCAGTTATCATTTCTCTTGGAAGCTAGAGGCGGGGTGAGCAGGCAGACAGGTCCCAGTCTAAGGTACATTTGCACCTTTGGTTTCTCCATTAATTGTTATGGAAAGTTCTCTTGGCTTACATATGAATTTAGTTTAGAAATAAATAAATTCATTCCAGTCTACGACTGTCTTATTCATTCTCTTTGTCATGTAGACAGACGGTTCCACCAGCTGTCACCAGTTTAACTGGGTGAAGTATACTGGGACACAGGAGGCAATGCCCAAATTACCATATTTTTCACTGTACATGACTGTGTGCATAGGCATACCTAACATTTTGGAA
>JAHTLZ010000008.1:11196757-11220268 GCA_023846285.1 Phrynocephalus versicolor
ATCTTGATGGGCTTGCAATATTAGAAATTCCTTTTTGGTCTCTCAGCTGTGATATAATCAGTATACTGTATGCACATACACTGGGTCACCCTTAAGAAAAAGTAAGTAGGAGCTGTAAACTGTATTAAACAATAGCCCTACTTAAACATTTTTGCAGATCCATGGAAGCCCCTCCCAAAATGGTCCTGACTCCACTCTCTGAGTTCGACTGAAACTACAGAGAGTCTGTCTCTGCTGGGTACCCACTGTAGTGAAATGGACAGAGTGATGAACTGGGACTCAGGGTCCAAATTCCTGCTTGATTGTGGAAATGTCACTAGGGTAGGTGAAACTGGCGAACCACTCCTTAAATATCTCACTTGCCTTCCACGTTCTATTAGCATTTTTATAAATGGATTCTGACTTGATGGCACGTAACTCACCAACTATCTCTACTTTGCAACAACTCTTATAGCTGTTCTTTGGTGTCCATTGCCAAAACCCTAATGCCAAATTATGCAAAAAGAGTCATTTTTGCACCAAATTGCCACAACTCAAACTTTCTGTAGGCATCATAAGTCAGGGAACTCAATATATGACAGATAATTCTTGTGGACATTTCTTAACAGCAATTCACCATGAAAAGTAATGCCTTTTGCACAATTGCACAAACAGGAGTTTGGCCACTAATCACCATAGCTGAATCCTATTGAATCTTGAGATTTGTACTTTGGGAAGTCTCTCAGAATTCTGTGCTAGAGATTTTGTTAGCAACCTGCTAAACTGTGACAGAGTATTGTAAGTATGTCATTAAACAACAAATCCAAGGCCTCCAAAGGAGAGAACCATGACAGTTAAACTGGTATTGAATTGCTTTAACTGTGAAACATAGGTAAACTGCTGGCATCCTTCCCATGATTGGGATACTGGAAGTGTTTAGTGCATTGTGGTTGTTAATGTTATTTGTGTTCTTACTGTTTATGTCGGGAACCATTCTGCTGTTAACATTGTTATACTGAGCTATATGTGTAATAGCTATTGATTTGTACTGTGTGCAGTGCACTACAGCAATCGAGACCTGTGACTATCAAAGAAGGCTTTGACTACTTGGGGCTGGGAGTGGGGAATGGAACAGTGAGCATTAGACATATGCTAACAAATTCAACTCAATACAGTGGCAGCAACAGATGGTTTGTGATAGATATGTAGGTTGTGTATTTTCATCATAGCTGCAAAGAGTTGAAGGAGCTGAAGTCCAAAAACATCTAAAAGAGCCACTGCTCAGCCCTGTTGTCTTGGATGTCAGCAATGCCACCATCTCTTAACCCCAGTGATCATCAGCTTATGTCCTCCGCCTGTGGTTGGGGTGTAACTTCTGTCACCCCTGTCCAACACAGCCAACTTTAAAAGAAGCTAGGGCTTGCAGCCCAGTGACATCTGTTGCCTGGAAATGAATGACATGCAACAGAATATTCTGTTTTTGAGCATCTGGTGCAGTTAAAATGCCCCAAACCATCTGGATCTCATCATTGCCAAGAATCGTTAGGCTGCGTGGACCACCCAATGTAGACGTTTCCCCTAATAATACATATGTTCATTAGAGTCTTACTCCTGTTATTAAAATTCGTTGCACATTCCTTCAGAGGCATTTATGGGATTGCTTTATATCAAACAAAGTCGGCTTGAAGTGCCTACCTGGAGGAGCTCCAAGGAGGACAGCCAAGGTCATACTGCTGGCATGTAAAAGTGAAGCTAGACTTCAAAGTGTTCAAGAATGTCTCTTGACTTCAAAACGACATCCCTCCTCTATCGCTTTTCTCTAGAGCCTGAGAAGCAGATGAGAGCCCAGCCATACAGATGGAGGAAATGGTTACTATGGTTACTGTTGTCATGTTATGGAGTATGGACTATTAGGACAGTTCCCCAGCATGGTTCATTAGTCCATTTATCAGTATTTGAGAATCTAGTTTTACTGATTATTCCTGGTCAGAGTCACAGTGTGACTTCTCTGCACAGCCCTGATCCCACCCTTAAAATATGATCCCCCCCCCGCCGCCCCTGAATGTGTTGGGGGTTGGGATTTCCCTGCTTCCACTTCCTCTTTGAAAAAAACATGAAAAGGATTGAAAGCAAACTTAATCATGTTTTGAGGAGACCCATTAAAATCAATAAGATTTATTGTCCAGCTTAAGTCCTATTGATTGATTTGGGTTTACTCCAAGCACAACTCAGTCTGGATTCAGATTGCTGGGGTTGGGGAGCAGTCCAATGGCGAGAAGCTACTTAACACAAGAACATAAGAATACAGTATAAGACCATAAGAATAGCCATGCTGCATCAGGCCAAAGGTCCATCTAGTTCAGCTTCCTGTATTTGGCCCCACCAAATGTGCCTGGGAGCACACAAGACTAGATATCTGTCTCCTGATACCACTCCCCTGCAGCTGGTTCTTGAAGTACCCTGGTTTTAAGCCTGGAGATTACGCATCTCCATCATGGTTTCCTTATCTGTAAGCAGTGCCAGTAGTTGCATCTTGCAGGCCATGAATATTTTAGCACAGCTGCCATGCACTGTCTTCCAGTCCCTCCGGTATTATTCCTAGTTGCTGTTGACTTGAGATGGATGTACAGTTTGCACTGACTTCTTGGCACAGGTTGAATGCTACTGTTGTGTTTTATTATTCAGTAGCTACAGCCAAGGACCGATAAAGTTTAAGTATAGGCAATTTAGATATTCCAGTCTAGCCCTCAAACAAAACTGAAATGTAGTTCTTTGCTGCCAGGTAACAGTTTGGGAATTGGACAAGTGACAGAAATGTATACGGTAGGACCCCCTCTATCCATGGGATGAGTACTTGTTGATTCACTTATCCATGGCTTGAAAATACTGTACTGAATACCCCCTCCCAAAGTACCTCTGAAAACAAATTTAATTCATTCTAAAGGTCAATTTGTTTTAAGAAAATTTTGTCTTACAAAATGTGGTTTCCCATAGGAATGCATTGAAAATGGATTAGTCTGTTCTGGAGGCTATGGGTCACTTCGTTTTACAAAAAGTTTGTCTTACAAAATGTGGTTTCCCATAGGAATGCATTGGGAATGGATTAATCTGTTCTGGAGGCTAGAATACAGACAAAAATAACTGATTTTTTTCCCCTTGGGTACATGCGGAACTTTTTTTATTGTCTTGCGCAGCATCCCATAGGGAACTTTTTGTCATGCAAAGCATGCCTATTCCTGGACATTTTTTTTCTTCCTACAAGTTTTTGTCTTATGAAACATTTGTCTTAAGAGGCACCCTTGTACAGTGTTGCCTCTGGTAACGAATATAATTTGTCCTCAGAGGCAATTTGTTATCCAAAAAAATTGTTATCCAAAATGTGGTTCCCCATTGAAATGAATGGGAAACCAATTAATCCATTCCAGAGGTTCGAGAAAAGGCAAAAAAGCTGGGGGTGGGTGGGGAGGTTTTTCCACACTTCTTTATAAAGTGCACTTTAAAGGCCTGCAGTGTTAGAACGCCCCCCCCACTCTAACTCCTCCCACCCTTCCACAAACCACAGGGGTTGCAATACATCCTGGGTACACTTTTTTTTTGCAAGGCATTATGAAACATTTGTTATCCGAGGCAGCCCATAGGGAACATTTGTTATCCAAGTCATCCCTATACCCAGAAATTTCCATTTGTTATCGGAAAAATTTGTTATCAGAGGCATTCTTTATCCAAGGTATTACTGTACTGTATTTCTAGGGTATATTTACCAGACCTGGCCACTAGACCGGGGTGAAAGACCATGCAATTCAATGAGTCCACATTTTTCAGCTTCCCCAGGGAAAGGAGTAAATCCCCTACTCCTTAGCAATAAACTGGGTTATTTCATGTGGGTTAGCTGCAAAAAGGCTTCTAATGCTTGCCAAGTTGCATGGCTTTTTGTGTTATAATCTGCTATTCCATAGTGTTATTTGCATGCTGTGGATTTGTTGGACTAGGCACAGGGACACATTGCAGGAACCTTATGCCCCACTTAACACCCCCATTATTTTTTTTAAAGAAAAGACTTTACATGATTGTTCAGATGTTTGATTTTCAATATAGGTTAAAAAGAAAAGGGAATTCATCCTCTCATGTGTGCGTGGAAGCACAAAGGGAAAGAAGTTCAAGGCACAAGGGTAGTTGAGGAAGATCAAGGGGTGGCGGGGAATTATAATTGGCAGCTTACAGACAACTGTAGAGCTTGAAATGGGGCTGTAAAAACCAGAAGAGAAAAGAACCTGATTTTGGTTTTTCTAGGGTGTGTAGAGAACCTGATTTTGGTTTTTCTAGGGTGTGTAGTTTTGAGCTTGATCTCTTTTGAACAATAGCGTTCTGTTTGGTCACTGATCCCAGAGCAGTATTTTCCTCTTCTTCTTCAATCACTTTGTGCTTTGCATTGCCATCTTCAGCCCCAATTTCAACTAAGGCTATAGGGCAAACTTCTAGAACCGCCTCTTCCTTCTTATATTGCACTCTATAATGTACAAACATAGAACATAATGTTTGATGACAACTTTAATATTATGTATATCTAACAAATTTATGAACAGATTGAAAAGCACTGGTCCCAGGGCAGATCCCTGGGGCACACTGCTTTTCACCTCTCTCCATTGTAAAAATTGCCCATTGACACCTACTCTTTGTTTGCTGGATCTCAACCAGTTCTCAGTCCATAAGAGTACCACCTGACTGTGCAATTTTCTCAGCAGCCTTTGAGTTAATAGATCAAGATATGATTTTTTTTGCCCCAATATGCATATTACTGTTAAGAGATATGCAATTTCATTTCTCAGTTCCTTAATAACCCTTGGGTGCATGCCATCTGGGCCTGGTGACTTGTTGATCTTCAATTTATCAATTAAACCTAAAAGATCCTCTCTTTTAATCTTCTGGGACATAAGCATTGCCTCCTTTATAAAAGAAATGGGTTATGGCTTGTCTTTTCGTCCTTGCAAGGTTCAATGCTACTTTTTGGTGCTGTTGCCAGGTGTGTTTATAATGAAACTGGATTCCTAGATATTTGAAGTGTTTAACCTGTTCCCCTCCATTTCTTTGGAAATTCCATTTGAGTGGTTTCCAAGATTTGGCAAAAACCATAATTTTGGATTTACTGTAGTACACCTGTTTATTAATTGGTTTAGTCCAGGATGAATCTGTGATAGAATTACAACGTCATCGGCATAAAGTAGTATTAGCACCACAAGGGGACCAAGTTTAGGAGAATGACCCTCAACTTCCTTTAGACAGGGAGGTAAGTCATTCAGAAAAATCAATAGTGTAGGAGCTAAAATACAACCCTGTTTTACTCCCCTGTTTGGAGGTATTGGCTCAGATAATTGTTCTGTTGATAGACGCCCCTGGTAAGTGGTATTAGAATATAAATCCCTTATCAGGTGGAGCAATCTTTTATCTATCCCTAAGTTGTGCAGTTTGCTCCAGAGTAAAGCCCGGTCTACTGAGTCAAATGCACCCTTAAGATCTAAAAAGGTCACACAAAGCTTAGAATTAGACACCTTATAGAATCATAGAATCATAGAGTTGGAGGAGACCTCAAGGGCCAGCCAGACGAACTCTTGCCATTCAGGAACCGCACTCAAAGTACCCCCGACAGATGGCTATCCAACCTTTGCTTAAAAACCTCCAAAGAAGGAGACTCCACCACCCTCTGTGACAGCATATTCCACTGCTGAATAGCTCTAACCGTGAGGAAGTTCTTCCTAATGTTTAAATTGAATCTCTTTTCCTGTAATTTGAAACCATTGCTCCGAGTGCTAGTCTCTGAAGCCATGGAAAACAAGCTATCATATCCCCTTTCAGCCTTCTCTTCTTTAAACTGCTTGTTGATGAGATGTGACAGGACAAGTGCATCGTTGATTTGCCTGACCTGAAGCCTATGTGTTCGGCCCCCAAGACTGCCTGATTTCTGATCCAGTGGTCAATGTCCAATAGATGTTTAGCATAAAGTTTGCCTGTAACTGAAAGTAGGCTGATAGGTCTGTAACTTCATAGAAGTTGCTGAAACCCTTTACTGTCATATGGAAAAAGCAGTCACATATACTGTACCAGATAACTATTAATTAACTGAATCTACAAATTCATTTTATCTCAGTCTGTGACTCATCACACTCTGGTTCAAAAAGGCTGCTGTGTCCTCCACTGTGGTTGACTCTCCCTTTGACATAATATACCTCAATATTCACAATACAGCCCCTCTTCTTTAACAAAAATGAGTCTAGATATTTTCTGCAGAGATCCATTTAGAAATGATCAGTCAACTTAGCTAAGCTGGACTCACCCCTCCCACCACCACTACCACCACCAGTTAATGACGACAACAACAACAACCAACCCCTCCTGCTACTTCCTGCTCTATGCATTGTTTTGACTTGCTTAGCTGACCTACTTTTTGAGTTTTTTCTCCTCCCCATAGATTTCCTCCCCCACTACTCATTTGAAAGGTGCCAAGAGGAAAGGCAGATAACGAAAATGTCAACCATGCGTAGGAGGGAGAAGAAGAGTATAAAATTGGAAAACTTGAATGTTTATCACATAGGAGACTTCACCTCACAGGATTGTTGAAAGTGATCATGGTATAAATGCCATAAAATGTCCATATGGAAAACCAATGCAAAGTGATTAAAAATATATCAAGCCCTGGCATTCCTGAAATGAGAGCATGCTCTTATTCTTCCTGACAGTACAATTCAGCTGGTGAAGGTATATGTTTATGTCATGATGCAGGTTGGCTATTCAAATTTGACTATGCAATGCTAAGTCAACATAAGCGTTCAATGTAAGGGTGCTATTGCCACGGCCTCCTTCAGGGAAGGATTTTTCCTTCTCGTTTGAAGGAGACCATGGTGAAGCCCACTTTGAAAAAGCCCGGCATGGCGTCGGATGAATTATCCAGCTATCGTCCGATTGCCATTGTTCCCTTCCCTGGGCAAGGTTGTTGAGAGGGTGGCCACCGTCCGGCTTCAGTGGTACCTGGAGGAAAATCATATCCTGGATCCCTTCCAGTCCGGGTTCAGGCCGCTCCGGGGGACCGAGACTACCCTGGTCGCTCTGCAGGATGACCACCTCAGGGAGGCTGACAGGGGGTGTTCCTCCCTGTTGGTCCTCCTTGATCTGTCAGCGGCCTTTGATACCGTCAACCATGGTAACCTGCTGGACCAGCTTGCTGAGGCTGGAATTGGGGGCTCTGCTCTTTGCTGGCTCCGTTCCTTTCTCGGCGGCCGGTCTCAGCGGGTTCAGCTGGGTGATGATTTGTCGGCCCCTTAGATTCTCCCTTGTGGGGTGCCCCAGGGGTTGGCAATCTCCCCCATACTGTTCAATGTTTATATGAGGCCGCTGGCGGAAGTCATCAGGAGATTTGGAGTTTGCTGTCATCATACGCTGATGACAAGCAGCTCTATCTCTCCTTTTCTTCTTCTGCAGGGGAGGCAGGACAGGGCCTACATACAGGGCCAGGAATCTGGGCGTGGTCCTGGATTCAATCGTCTCCCTGGAAGCCCAGGTGACGGCGGTCTCCAGGGCTGCTTTTATCCATCTCCGCAGGATCACCCAGATCCGTCAGTACTTCGATGAGTCCTCCCTGAGGACAGTAGTGCAGGCCCTCATGATCTCGAGGATCGACTACTCAATGCCCTCTACGTGGGGTTGCCCTTGACCCTTGTCCGAAGGCTGCAGCGGGTGCAGAATGCGGCGGCCAGACTGGTGGTGGGTGCTCGTATATTTGATCACATCACCCCAGTTCTGGCTCACCTGCATTGGCTACCTGTTGTCCTCCGGATAAGGTTCAAGGTCCTGGTTTTGATTTTCAAAACCCTCCAGGGCTTGGGACCAGAGTACCTGTCGGAGTGTGTCTCCCAGAGGTCAACTGGGGTCAGGCCCACGACAATGGCAAAGGCATGCTCACTTAGGGTGGCCACACCCAGGGAGGTGCGGAAATCGCTCACACGTAACCGCGCCTTCTCTGTGGTGGGCCCTACGTTATGGAATCATCTCCCTCGTGAGCTGTGCCTAGCACATTCCCTGCCTGCCTTTAAAAACGCTCTGAAAACCTTCCTTTTTAAAGAGGTATATGTTGGCCTTATTAAGGTTTTTTTTTTTTTAAAAAAAATTGCCATCCGCGTCGTCTTCTGTGGAGGGTTTTGTCTCTCCTTATTTTATTAGCACTCACTTGCTCTTTCTGTTTGAATTGTAAACCACCCAGAGTTCCGCCTGGAAGATGGGCGGTATAGAAATATACCTAATAAATAAATAATGAATAAATTCTTGCCTTCCTTCTGTACAAGAAGGGAGGAGATGTCCCATTTCTCAAGGTTCATGGTGGATCAAAACAAGGCTGTCCAGACCCACCCTGAGGTCTGTTCTGATGGGGGGGGGAACCCATGAGTGAGAGATAAATATCACATTATATTGCCACCCCAGCATGGGGTGCTGAGGCGTTCTGTGTGGGCCTGCCCTCAAGACAGGTCTGAATGTTTCTAATTGCAGCATATTGCATTTTGGGTAGACTAGGGTACTGTCTATTTGCTACTGGGCTAAATTTGAATAAAGCCTTGGATCTGGTTACCTGAGAGAGCACATTCTCATTTTGTAAACTGTGTCTTACATAGCTAAGAGACCCCCCTGGTGGTACCACATACACCTGAGAATTCACTGCAGCCATTAAGAGTAGACATTTCATATCATGGGACATAACTCGGTATAATACACATGTAGGATCTTGCTAAGATCTTTCACATGCGGACGATGCAATGGTGCAGTGTCTCTTTCTGTTTTTTTTTTCCACATTCCCATTTCTGCAACGTTGTTCTCCCACTGGTCGCACAACGGATTTTGCAACGAGGGCATGTATGTTTGCACAGAAGAGAGCTTGCCGGAGGGAGATACATGTTTATACAGTGACGCTTACACAATCACGCATGTGAACAGATATTCTAGTGGTAGAAATTACTTGCCAGCTCTTTGCAGAAGCTGTACCTATTTTTGCAAGCCTTCACGACAAAATGAAGGCTACCCCTTATGTTATTCTTTAATGGGTAATGCAGGTATTCCACAATATTTAACTTTACATGTTTTATGATACTTGTACACTGGCACTGAATTTTTTGCACCCAACAGTCATCACTCATAGAATTATGGAATCATTGAATCATTAAAGGGGCTTACAAGGCCATTAAGTCCAACCCCCTCCTCAAGGCAGGAATACAAATCATAGGGTACAGTAATCCCCCGCCTATCACTGGGGTTAGGGACCCAACCTGACCCACAATAATTGAAACTCCATGATATGCGGATGCTGGAATGGGTCAGGACTGGGGGCCCTGTCTGGGGCCTCTTACACTTATCTGAGACCTGGTGCTGCCCCTAATGGGCTTCTGTTGGAGGCCCCAGAAGTACTTTCTGGTGAACTGAAAGTCAGGTAAGTGCAAGAGACCTCAAACAGGCCCAAGCAGCTTACCAGCATTAAAGCATTCACCACCTCTCTAGGTAATTGGTTCCATTACTGCTAAGAAGTTTTTTTCTGGTATTCACCCGAAATCTGGCTTCCTGTAACTTGAGTCTCTTGTTGCATGCCCCTGCATTCTGGGTGGATCAAGAACAGTTCCTGTCTGTCTTCTGTATTTGAAAAGTGATGTCACATCTCCCTGCAGTCTCCTTTTCTGAAGGCTAAACATGCCCAGTTCTTTCAGCCCTTCCTCATAAGACTTCGTTTTCAGCCCCCTAATAATCCTTGTTGCCCTCCTCTGAACTTGCTCCAATTTGCGAGCATTCCTCTTGGAGTATTGTGTCCAAAACTGGACAAAATACTCTAAATGAGGTCTAACAAGTGCCAAAATAGAGGGGAACTAAAGGGGAACCCCTCATCCTGTAACTGTGCTTGGTTTCTTTTTCCTAGGTACAGTATTTTGTGTTTATCCCTGTTGAATTCCATTCTGTTGTTTTCAGTCTAGGGCTCATGCCTATCTAGATCCTTTTGACTTTTGTGTCTGCCTCCCAGGGTATTAGCTATTCACCCCAATTTTGTGTCACCCACAAATATGTTTACCATTTCCTTCACCCCCAATCCAGGTCATTGGAAAAAATGCTGAAGAGCACTGAGCCCAGAACTGACCCCTGGGGCACTCCACTTGTTACCTCTCCAACTTAGAGAAGGAGCCATAATAATCACCCTCTAAATATGGTTCTGTAGCCAGATGTGTATCCATCAGACATTTGTTCCATCTGCTTCACCCCTAGTTAACAGGCTAATCAGACTATCATGGGGCAGTTTGTCAAAAGCGTTGCTGAAGTCAGTATATGTTCTTTTTCTATAGCATTCTTTCTGTCTGTCAGGGAGGTTACCTAATCAAAAAATGAGGTAAAATTAGTCTGGCAGGATTTGTTCTTGACATATCCCTGTTACCACTGTATTGTTTCCTAGGTGTTTGCACAATGACTTCTTTATTATCCATTTCAAAAATGTCCCAGCATTTTCAATAAGTAATTGTAAAAAGTTGTATCTGGTTTTGGAACTGTGTTTTTGCTTGAAATCTCTTAACGATATCAGGGAATTGCATTTCAAGGAGCTGTCAACCTCTGAATTCAGGCATGTGTTTAGGGACTTGCTTCTTCGGGTTTTATCACATATTTACATGGCAACATTTGTGCTCATGTGACCCAATTTAAAGCAAGCTGCAATCCACTAGTGAGTTGCCTTGTCCTATCATGTGATGACCAACAGAGTATGTGAATTAGAGCAGTGTGATTCTAATATGTTTTCAGCAAAAGCTCTTATGGACAGGGAGAGTCCCTGTGGAGTTGTTAATGTTATGTAAGTCATGTAATGTCTGACTTATAGCAACTCTATGAATTAATGATCTCCAAAAGGTCCTCTGTTGAAAACAAATCTGCTCAGATCTTGAAGACTAAAGGTAGTGCTTCCCTTTCTTGCATCTATCCATCTCGTTTTCTAGTGCCATCAACTAGCATTGTTGGCCTTTCCAGCAAATGTTGTCTTTTCATGATGTATCCAAAATACAAAGTATTAACTCTTCCTGCCACAATGTTACAAATGTTCCTTACAGTCTCCAGCATACACTTAAGGTACTTCTGAATGGAATTTCGAATGGCTGTCATTTGTTTGCTTGTAGCAAGTAAACATGCAATTCAGTCTGTTTCAAGTTCAAGTCATCTTTATCAGAGGTCTATGTAATCTTTTTTTTAGTATTAAACTATAGTTTCAGAAATGAAAAGGATCTGCATTATTTTGATTTTTTGAAATTATGGGTACTCCCATTTGCTGTTTTTCTTTCTACTTGAATCTACAATTTACATTTTGTGCCTTTTGAAACTGAATAACAGAATTCATACTCCAAAAACTTATACTCAATTCTAAATTAATAGTCAAAGAAATGAAAGTATGGTTGGTTCAAAAAATAAAATAAAAATTCAGTTGCTTCAAAATGTCATTTGATTCATTTCCATGCTATGTAGCATATTGGGCAAATAATAATAATAATAAACTTCAACCCTTTTGGTCTTATGTGAATGTTTCACCAACCCATTCCTGTAAAACCCAAAACCGCTATGGAAACAGCAAGAACAAAATTGAAGAGCCACTGTGATATAATGATTCTTCCTAACCCGGGTAGAGATTCCTACCAATAAGCTCACCATAGACCAGACTAACTAACTTCACTGGGTTTTTATGAGCTTAAGCCATGTGAGTGATTTTTATATGCCTCCCTAAGATAGGATGGAAATTGATAGTGCAAAAGATATTTCAATAATTTATAATATTAATTCATCCCTGCAAATGAAAAGTCCAATAAGTCTTCCTTTCATATGTGCCAAGAAATTACTGTTTAAGTACTTTGATGGGGGTTCCTGCATGGCAGGGGGTTGGAGTGGATAGCCCTCAAGGTCTCTTCCAACTCTGTGATTGTATGATTGTTTGTCTGTGTCTGTCTGTCTGATTGATAGCCTCCTTTTCTTTATACATGTCCCCTGTTTTATCTCCACAAAAGCCCTGGGAGTTAGACTGACTAGTGGGTGCCAAGTCTCCCAGTGAGCGTCAGGGCTGACTGAGGACTACAACCAGAGCTTCTCACTTCCTAGTCCAGCGCTTCAGTGATTTCACCACACTGATGGGAAGGATAACGCTTCCATTGATGGGGAGGGTACACAAATGTGATGGGATGCCTTTGAAATATCCTCTTGACATATAGAATGTATTGTGCTTGAGCAGTGGAGATGGCTCTTAGTGTAGCATTGAACTGCTGCATCTAACATTCATATGAACACTACATCTCTCTGAATCTTTTATCCCAGACTCAGAATTGGAGGAATGAAAATTTCGAGCGGCCCATTGACCTGGAAGGCTCTGGTGATGATGACTCTTTTGAAGATGAAGAAATTGAAGAAGCAGAGGAATTTTATTCTGGTTCAGGCTCAGGCTGTGAGTCATATCCTAACATTTCAATCCTACAGCAGAAGGAACTTATTGATCATTTGGGAAAACAATTTGGGGAGTTGTTTTTTTTGTTTGCTTTACTTGTGAGCAAGTAACATGCCCAAAGCTTCTGGGTTTTACCTACGACTTCCTGGTGAAGATGGAAGTAGTAATCCAATCTGTCTGGAAGACACTGCTGGCAAATTCAATGAAAAATCATGCCTTTGTTACTCTGTGTTTGAGAGTAAGGCTTGTATTCACTTTGAAAGGTGCTTTTAACTATTTTTTAAAAAAATTGGGATACAATTATAGCATCAAGGCCCCTAGGTAATTAATTACTGTTATAACTTGTCTAGAATCCCACTGGGGTTTGTGTAACTTGCTGTGGATGATTTTGGCTAACTGATGAGATGTGGTGTGTCTTGGTTATGTACCTGGTTACACACGTGAATGTACAACTCCAATATACCCTGCCACTTTGTCAATTGGCTTCAATTAGGTTATTTATTATTCTATTTTTTACACTGCCTGATGGATGGTTAACAAACAAAGTAAATACAAAGTATATTGCAATAAATAAAAAAGTAGACACAAATAAGTCAACAAAACAGCATAAAATGACACAACATGATCCAACAGGCTGGGCAGGTTTGGCAGATATATCACATGATGCCACTAAATGCTTCTTTTAAATGTTGTTTTGAGTAGCTTTATTTATTTATTTATTTATATGCCGCCCAATTTTCCCAAGGGAACTCTTAGGAAGGTAGAACATCTTGAAGGTAGAGAGGGAGGGGGCCAAGCACAGCCCCCACTCCCAAAGGTTGGTGCCACCACCAAGAGGACATGATTTCTGGTGGAAGTCCTCCTGGCTTCCCTTGGCATGGCAGCCTGTTGTGGCAAGTTATGCATATCTTAGATGAATAACAATAGGATTGAAATCATAATGTCACCAGTAACTCTTCTCTTTTCTATTTCATAAAAGCAATAGACCTACAGGTACCTATTATTTACTAATAATCACTTGCTTACTTCAGCTATCTGAATGTGATATTTTTCCTCCAATGAGGCCATAGCTGTATAAGAATACCAAAGAACTTAGTGACTCTTCCAAAAGAATCAAGTACTACATTATGCTATGTAACTACATTGCATTATGATCATTAAGGTGCTATTATATTTAATTATATCTTAGCTATTTGGGAAAATAATTATAAACAACTAGTTATTTATAATTCATTAACTCCCAAACTCAGGTTAGTGTTGTTCATGATCTTATTAACTAGTCTATCATTCCTGTCCATTTTTCTCCAGTACGATAACTCTGAGTGTGGTTACTTCACATGGGTTGCCTTGTCTTCTCTTCCAGATTTTGAGCAGGAGTCTGGGTTCAAGACAGTTGTGCGTGTTGCCACAGATGCCCCTGTCCTTCTCACTACAACGTCAGCTGTCATGCCAATCACCTCGGTGCAGCCAGTAGGCACCCCGTTTGTGCAGTATCCCACAGCAGAAGCCACCTCTAGTCCAGCAACTGCATCCAGCTTCTACATCCCAAGAATGACCGAGGCACCAGCGGTCACCCTCCAGAAAGGAGTGGGCACTACTACTGCTACCACAGCCCAAGATCTCACCACGACAACAACTACTACCACCATTACAACGACTACTACCACCACTGCCACCACAACAGCCTCCACCACAAGCACCACCTCCAAGCCAACAACTGATGAGAAAGTCCTGCTGGAACCCTTTATCACAATTGTCGCCACAACACAGTCCGTTACCCTTGAAACTCCCTCTGCTGCCACGGCCGCTGAGACGGAAGCTGCTACAGATCCTGCAGCAACCACAAGCGCAGCAGAGATTGGAGCGATGCCAAACCCAAGCCCTACACAGGAGCCGGAGTCCAGTGAAAAGAGCACTGGGCCTCCCACAGTAGCTACTGAATCAGTCCAGGTATGGGAACGGAAGGATGAGGCAAGGTCTGTTCAGTTGACCTAGCTGGTCCTGATCAAAACCATTTTCTTCTGCACAGCCTTGGAAGTTTCACCTGTGCAGGTAGTCAGTCCATGATCCTACCGCCAGATATCCTCTTCTTCTTTTAAAAGAATCTTAAAAGTTGCATGGGGTAGAGTAAATTGGCTCTGGGCATCAGTGTTGGGAGACCAGGCTTTGACATTTTTCCTCTAGGTGTTGTTTCTTTAGCTGGCTGAAGGGCACAATTTAGGTATCTGGCCAGGGAGCCAGAAGTGGGGAGTTTGATTCCCCACTGGGCCTCTTAGGAGAAGAGCCAGCTTCTGTGGCCTTGGACAAGTTTTGCAGTAACAGGGCACTCCCAGAAGAAGGGAATGGTAAACTAACTACTTCCTCTACCTAGGAAATCTCAAAAAGGTTTGCATTTATTCAGAATTGAGTTGATGGCACACAATTGTTTTTTATTGATTACTGTTTCTTCAGTTGAAATCTCCCTTCAGAAAGTTTGTTTTCTTACTTAAATTTGCATCCTACTGTTCCTTCACAGAATCAAAGCAGCACATGTGGTCCATAGGCTAGAGCAGTGATGGCAAACCTTTTAGAGACCAGGTGCCCAAACTGCAACTCAAAACCAACTAATTTTTTGCAAAGCGCCAATACAGTAATTTAACCTGTATACAGGTGGCTATGAAGGGGTGATGTTGGGTGCCCACAGTGGTTCATATACTGCGGTCCCGGTATATTGTGGGACCGCAGTATATGAGGGGGGAAAGCCCCCTGGGGTAAGCTGGAGAGGCCTGTTTCACGCCTCCTGTACTTACCCCAGGCCTGGCGCTGCTCCGAATGGGCCTCCGATGGCCTTCCATCTCATAGCTGGAAGCAAGAAAAGCAGCCGTAACTGGCAGCATTCTCTAGCATATTTTCGTCTGAAAACATATTTTTAAATCATGTATTTTTTTCCAACTGTATACTCCTTATCATTGCACACTATATTTCTTGGACATCCTTCAAGATGGTCTCTTTTTCTGTGTAATATCCTCTCTCCCCAGGCCAGTTTCTTCCCAGTGAAGCTCTCCTAGGGTTTCTCAGTCTGTTGTTATTGTTGCCTCCACTTGGCTCCCAAACCAACTCACAGGGTGAGCTCATCTCCTGTCTAGACCCCTTGATACCTGATAAACAGCCTGATTCAAGGAGGTGTGGATGTTCAAAAGTTCCTAGTCTCTGCCGCCCCCTCCTGGCAGCTCTTCCTAACAGGCAGTCATTGCTCAGTGCAATGCAGAAAAATGTCACTTCCGCTGGAGTGTACCTCATAGTTTGCCCAAAAACATAAATCAGAAGAGAAGGATGCCACAAAAGAAAAGCCAATCTCTCTCTCTCTCTCTCTCTCTCTCTCTCTCTCTCTGTATTTCCTATCAGAAGTACAAATAAATTAATGTACTAACAATATATGAAAGAAAGAAATTGCTAAGAAATAAACATATGCATTATATATAGATAGATAATTAGGTTGATAAGATGCCTGACACAGGCTTATCTGAACATACAAAGGCCTTCCTGGATTAGACCAGGACCAAATAGAAAACAGAAAAGCACTACACTAAATATTGGGGGTGTAACCCATAGAGTGGGAGGTACCTGGTTTAGGTACCTGGCTGCAGAATCTGCTCTGCTTTGGACTAACAAAGGGATTTTACTCTGTGTTTTTAATATGACAATAATAAAGTTGATGGCCAGCGGGCTACTTTTGAACCCTTCGCGGGCTACTGGTAGCCCCCGGTCTACCTGTTGGACTGGCCTGCTTTATATGATATGGAGATTATATTTCTGTTAATGCACCCTAAAATGACATTTGCCTTTTTTCCAGTTGCATCACACTGTTGGTTGACATTCAGCTTATGATCTACAACAATTCCAATATCCTTCTCTCTCAAGTTATTTGTGAGACAAGTGTCCCCCATCTTGTAACTGGGCATATAGAGTTTTCCTCCTCTACGTTTGCAAGTCTGCACCTACCTCTGTTAAATTTCATTCTATTATTTTCAACCCAGTGCTCAAGTCTATCAAGACCCTTTTGAATTTTGTTCTTGTCTTCCTATGAGCTCTTCTACCCAATTTTATATCATATGCAAACTTGATATGTATTGCCAGCACCTGTCAACTTTCAGTAATAAAAAGAGCATTGGGCCCAGAATTGAGGCTTCTGGTAACTCACTTGTTACTTCCTCCCAGTCTGGGAAAGAAAGATTGATAATTATATACATCCACTTGCAAGTGGCAAACATCAGATTCCAGGGAAATTCTGGCTTTTATTTGTTTGTTTGCTTGTTTTGGAACCAGGAGTAAAACAATGTCTTATGAGGAACGGTTTAGGGAACTGGGAATGTTTAGCCTCTCTAAAAGAAGACTGAGAGGGGATATGATAGCTATGTTTAAATATTTGAAAGGATGTCATCTTGAAGAGGGAACAGGTTTGTTTTCCATGGCTTCAGAGACTAGGACTCGGGGCAATGGCTTCAAACTACAGGAAAAGAGATTCCATTTGAACATTAGGAAGAACTTCATAACAGTTAGAGCTATTCGGCAGTGAAATATGCTGCCGCAGAGGGTGGTTAAGTCTCCTGATTTGGAGGTTTTTAAACAGAGGCTGGATGGCCATCTGTCGGAAATATTGTGATGGGGGTTCCTGCATGGCAGGGGGTTGGACTAGATGGCCCATGAGGTCTCTTCCAACTCTATGATTCTATGATTCTATGATTCTAATGAGAGGTGGGGAAGTAGGAGAGGTGGGGCCTCCTGCCTTCTTTCCGCATTTTCTACATGGCTTTGTTCTCTCACACAGGGTAAGCCTCAGGATGCAACCCCTTCCACAGCAGCGAACAACGAACTGGAAGTCCCGGTCAGTGGCGACTTTGAAATCCGCGAGGAGGAGGAGACGGCAGCCCGGACAGAGCTCAGTAATGAAGTCGTTGCCGTGGTTACCCCCGGAGCTGGACCAGTGCTGAGGAAGAACGCTGAGCCGGGGCTGATAGACAATACTATAGAATCCAGCAATTCTGCTGCTCAGCTGCCCCAGAAGAACATACTGGAGAGAAAGGAAGTGCTCATAGGTAAGGCAGGGGCAACATGGATCACCATGTGCTTCTTAGTGTAGCTGTACGCTTCCCAGAGCATAAACGTAAACATCTAATTACTAGGCCCTGTGGTGCTTCCTGCCTAAAAACTAGGTTGTAAATTTTAGGCAGGGCAAGCAGCAGAGGACAGTAGGGAGAGGAAAAGGGCAGAAGCAATGGAAAGCAAAGCAAAGCAAAGCAAAGTGTTCTGCTTATATACCGCCCCATACCACTTCAAGTGGTCTCTGGGCAGTTTACAGTTTAATTACAGCATGTAGGCTACACATTGCTCCCCCCCCCAGCAAGCTGGGTACTCATTTTACTGACCTCGGAAGGATGGAAGGCTGAGTCAATCATGAGCTTGCTACCTGGGATTGAACCCCAGGTCAAGAGCACAGTTTTAGCTGCAGGACAGGCATTTAACCACTGCATCACGGGATATCCAGTAATTTTAATTTCCCATGCTAGAATTCAGTTACTGTTTGTTTTAAGGTTTTAGTTGTTTTAGGGTATCTCTACTGTGTCCTTTAGAGAAATGTCCCCATGGTGGCTTTATAATAAGAATAATAGAGCTTGGTAAAACATTTTGGACTAAAACTCCCTGAGTAGCCGAACTAGCTTGACTCTGAATCCATTTGCTTGGGTGTGAAAAATTCACATGCTTTATTTGATATGTATTTTCCCCATGTGCATGCATTTTGGCAACCTTATTTTCTTAATGTGTGCCTTTTAAAATCTGCAGCATTGCCTCATTTTAAAAACTTCTTTTTTATTTAGAACACTATGTTGCAAAATTTTGAGAACGGTGAAAAACAAAAGAATGACTGTGTTCTGGTTCACATTTGGTTTGCATTGTGAGATACTGAAAGATGGGCCACCCATGCCTAATGGTGCTGCTGGTTCACTTGTCAGGGCAGACCAAACAGGGCAAGTGACATCAGTAGTCAGACATGGTATAGAGCAGTGTTTTTCAGACTTGTGCTCCACCAGTCACTCTCTCAGAGAATCTGATTCCCACTGTGATCAAATGCAAAAAGCCCACTTCTTTTGAAAAGGACATTCATATATTCACTTGACTTTTCTTCCCGTGTTTACCATTGATGGTAAATTGACTGCCAGTAGGAATAGGAGACTTTCCTTTCCTTTGCCAGAAAATCAGAGGCAGGTAATCTCAGGCATTCAAGCCATCTCTAGGAACACATGGGGACTAGTGCAGAATGAATTCCTGGTGCTTGTCGCAGCAACCCTTGTGCCACCTCAGATATCTGTCTTATACCAGTTGCACACATACTACTAATGGATAGAGATGGGCACGAATAAAAAAAATGGCATTTCATTTGTCGTTTGTCGTTTGGAGAGTCCGTTTCGGTTCGTTTCCATTTTTTGCAAACTTTTGCAAAAAATTCGTTTTCATTTTCGTTCATTTCGTTACCATTTCATTACCATTTATTTCAATTTTTTGTGATTTTTTTAAAGGATTTTAAGCAATTCACTCATATTGCAGTAACGGAAACGAAACGCACAACAGAATTTCCGGTGTTTCTGTTCGTTTCGTTTCATTTTAGAGACAAAATTCGTTTGTCGTTTCGTTACGTAACGAAACGAAAAAACGGAAACGGAAACAAAAAATTGTTCATTTCGTGCCCATCTCTACTAACGGAGAACTGTGGGTATATGAGACCTTGCTGATTTTCTGAGACTCAGCCATCTCATACTCTCTCCATGTGTCTGCTGAGCTACAGTAATTTTTCAATGCTGCTGCTTGTCCATACATGGTTCATATAAGGCCCGCATCAGAGTGGGGAAGCCTTCTGAGGAAACAGATGATGGGGCAGAGTTGTGGGGCAGCGAGACCTACTGCTGGTCCCTCCTCAAGCCTCCTGGTCCTGGGCTTTCTTTTCTTCTTGAAGGGCATGCCTGTTTGTGCCACATTGCCAGTCCTGCAGGCCCTAAACAGTTGGCAGCTAGGGATGAGGGTTTTGTATTTTCTGAACCACACCACCCAGGCGTCTGCTGGAATCGCTCTAGCTAGATTTCTGGGATTTTAATTCTGGCCCAAAGCCCTCTCAGCTCTTTAATATAAATTGCAGCTGATGCATAAATACATTTTTAAAAACCATCTTGAGTTTTAAGGCAGAGGCACTGTCTGGGCAGGGCTATATTGTGTGGCACTGCAAAGCATTGCTATTGTACTTTCCTAAGAAGCACCCAGTGTGGAACACAATATGCAAGGGGAATACAATAACCCTCATTCTTTTCAGTGCCACAGAGGTTAGCCCTGCCCAGCCAGTTTCTCTGCTTTGAAGTTCAGAAACAGAAGGATTTTCCCCCTCGGTTATACACGTGTTATAAACTGCATCAAATACCTGTGGGGGCTTTAGGCAGGGCTTGGAGCCCCAGAATTCCATCTGGGGCAACAGCAGACTTAAGACACTGTCCCCAGTCCCGGTTTTAAGCAAGGTTTAGCCAGGCTGGTTGATTGCTATATGTGCAAAAGTGGGAGGTGATCTCTTGTCCTTTGACTTGGGCTTAGGGTCTTGAGTTGGCCCAGGCACAGCCTATCAATATGTTGCTCACTATCCCTCTTTACTCTTTATTTGCAGCTGTGATTGTAGGCGGAGTCGTTGGGGCCTTGTTTGCAGCCTTCCTGGTAATGCTGTTGATCTATAGGATGAAAAAGAAAGATGAAGGAAGCTATACATTGGAGGAACCCAAGCAGGCCAGTGTCACATACCAAAAACCGGACAAACAGGAGGAATTCTATGCATAAAAACCGGAACCTCGAGTGCCTCGCAGTCTCTTTCTCTCAATGCTGTCTTTTTTTTTAAAAAAATCAAATCAAAACAGATATCTCTTACTATTCGCCCAGCCTAATCTCTTTCTAATCAAATATGTGAATTTTTACAAGAAAGGTAGGTTTTCAAAGACATGATTTTTAAAAGTATGGCACGTTTCTTAAAAAGGAAAAAAAAGTAGTTTCAGTGTTTGGAAGCATTTAAAGGTACATGTGGTATGTAGTGCAACCAAGAAGTGATTTCAGTACGTCTGAGCTGTGCTCTTTGAAGGAATGCTTGAGTTAGCAGCTTTGCCAGAGATGTCCTGGATACAAACCTTTCTCAGGACTAATATTTTTGAAAAAACAAGGCAGACAATTTTGCTTTCTGGCACTTTCAAAGGCGTGACAACAATGACTTCAACCACAAATGATAGTCTGGCTTACTCACAGCCACCTCCTTTCCAAATCAATGAATTTTGCCAGAGCTGGGCTTTTGGACTGCTTCTTTGGAGATTTCATATACTGTCCAGACAACCTCTTTTTGATGGTGTGTCGCTTGTTTTCTGATGGCATGTCTGTTCATTCCATTCCTCTTCAACACCAGACATGTTCAGTCAACCCGCCTGCTGCAAGATCATTCCAACTTGTAGAGGTTTCCAGTTAAGCCTTACACCCAGTTTTTTTTTCTTCCAGCTGGGTTTCACTGTGACATTGAAAACTCAATTTCCCACAGTATTTGCAGAGATAGGCAGTTGGCCAGGAAGACTTTTCTAAGATATTCATCATGGTGGAGTGGGGATGCATAACAGAATGAGGGATGGGGGAAGGCACGCTGTGTTCTCAATAGATCATGTTTCACTCACATCTAAGCAAACGGTGTGGTTGTTTCCTTCTTTGTCAGGATCTGGGGGGGGGGGAGAGACTAACGAAGGGGAAGAGCAGAATGTTTGGAGTGCATCAGGCACTTCAGCAAATAAAATAAAATAAAAAGTACATTGGTGACCAGCGGGCAAACCTTTATCCCCAAAACAACAAGCATAAAGGAAACAAGAGTAAAATTTCACACGCATCTGTCCTGTTGGAAAGATTTAACAATTGTGCTGGCAGTGTGGTCAATGAACCAGTTGCAACCTGCAGTTTTGGAGACAACATAGATCCTTATATGGGTCAGAAACTCTAATTAAGCTAGAGAAATTGGAATAGGGGATTGTATGCAATAAAATAAAAGAAAGCAGAAAGCATTAACTATGACATATCAGAATAATGATAGAACATATCAGCAAGTAACACCAACTGTCCTCCCCACCCACCAAAAAGCCACATGGTAGAAACCAACGTTGAGGGAACCCTCTGTGAATGGTAAGTATGTTTTACTTAGGTGTTTGTAATAGGTTGAGGCAAGGTGCCAGTTGCTTTTAGAAAATATTATTAACTGAACATTGTACACATACACCCCAAACTGATTGGAACTGTACAACCTTTGGTCATGTTTAGGAAAGTTACTTTTTCAAAGCTATAACTCCGCAAATGATCCAGCCAGCCAACTCTGTTTTCAAAAGTTATTGCATCAAGCAACTTGGAGCGCATTTGAAGTTGAAAGGGGGATAATAAATACTCCTGTCACATAAAGAAAAAGAACTATAACTTCTTTCACCCTAAGATGTAAAGCTTACAAAACACCAGCAAACCTATCAAAGGAAGAGGCATGAGTTTGTAATAACAGAATGTGTTTAATCTAAGCATTGTTCAGAAGTCACTTTTTGTTATTGGAACACACCCTGTGGCCTCACCCTTTTGCATCGTGGTTTCCTGCCTCTGCCGCTTTTCATGTATTAATTAGAGGCTGTGAGATTCTATCATTTTATTGTCTTCCTGAATTTCTGGAACATGGTAGGGGAGCTTGTTAGATTGCAGATCCTGTTATTCTTAGGTAGAAGTGGTAGTGATAGGATGAAGAGATCTGTAGTCCATCAGCAACTGAAGAGCCCCACATTGCCCTTCTCTGGGAGGCCAGAGTTCTGGATTGTCTGAGGAGTGTACACAAGTAGAGAAGTCTTCCCAATATGGTAAAGGCTTCTCCTACTACACCCTGGGCTGAGGAGTGACGTGCATTAAGGAACATGTGATAGATCATCACCACTCTCCATCTGACAAATTTTTAATAGTGTAAGAGGGAAGTGAACTTCTGAATAAGGCTTTGCCTAACCTTGTGTGTGTTTCTTGAGTTCATGAGGTGAATACTAAAGCAGACAAATGCTAAAATGGAAAACGTCCACCTGCTTCTGGGCAAATGTTTCCTAGAGGTGCCAGTAATCAGAAGACACTGTGCAGCTGTTCCTTCCTACCCCCTTGATTTTCATTGAGAGGGCTGGAAAGTGAAGGAAGCAATGGGAAAACAGAAGGATTGCAAACAGAAGATGGTGACAGCTGGAATCTCTGTATTTTTTTTATTCCTATGAGCAATTGCATTATAACACTTCCATTTGGAAACACCTTTTATAGTAACCTGGAAGTGCACAGGAAGCTGCAAAGTCTTTTATCTTTTGGAGCTTTGGAGGAAACTGTGTGAACACCTGTAAATGACAATGAACACAGAAACCTCACTATTTTGTTGAGCTATTCTTGATCTCAACATGAAAGAAATCAAATCTAGAGGATTTATTTGTCAACAGACTCTATACTAAAATTGGGCAGTTACATATAATATATAAATTAAATGTGTTTGCCACTGAGCAGTGCAGCAGTAACGTAGATAAAAATGTCAGTATTGATATAAAGGGTTGCAGAGTTAGGCTAACAGGAAAACAATGACAATGAATAGAGTAAAAACTCATATATTCATATATACAGCAAAAATATACACAGCATAACAACCAAGCATTATATACAATATAGCAAACAGACAAACAGAGTGTGGGGTAAACTGTTCTCACCATAACAGTCCCCAAAATACAAATGGCAAGCTAGTGCTATTTATACAAATCAGCACTCATAAGATCTGATGCAATCACTAATTAACAATCTGATGCAATCTGATCTAACCATTACAAATCATGATGTTACGATCAGTTCCACCTGCACTTCATCACTTAACATGCCTGTGATTACTTATCTCTAACACTTGTGGATTAACATCATGACACAGCAGAGTCTAACTGCCTCCATTTTACAATTCACTTTACACATTCTGTTAAATA
>JAHTLZ010000008.1:11220278-11230316 GCA_023846285.1 Phrynocephalus versicolor
TGTGTGTGTGTGTGTGTGTGTGTGTGTGTGTGTGTGTGTGTGTGTGTAGTTGTGGTTTGTTTGTGTATGTATGTTGAGGCTGTAATTTTGCTTTCCTGACTTGTTCAGGACTAAAGCAGCTGATCTGAAGGGATAAAGTTGGCTCATTTGATCGGCTTTCTTAACCATCTGAAGGGATGATGGGCTTCTCATTTTTAGATATTTGATAGCATTTACTCTGGAGCTAAAATCACATTAGATTTGGCACCCCAAACCTGGTATTCTCCAGATGAGGCCACAAGAGGATATTAGGAGTTATAGCTCTGTGTTTTGGAGAGGCTGAAGCTCGAGAATAGCTGCAATTGTTCTGAATAGCTGCAATTGTTTGTCTAG
Source organism: Phrynocephalus versicolor (assembly GCA_023846285.1). Classification (NCBI taxonomy): domain Eukaryota; kingdom Metazoa; phylum Chordata; class Lepidosauria; order Squamata; family Agamidae; genus Phrynocephalus; species Phrynocephalus versicolor. Next base: position 11,220,651 of record JAHTLZ010000008.1, read on the forward strand.
CTTGATTGCTCCCAAATCCTGGGTCTTCAGCTGTTGCTTGGCTGTAATGTTAAAAGGCCCCAACTTCTGAGGGAATGGAAGACTGAGATTCTGATGCAGAAGCAATTGCATTGGGTAGGAGGGGCAGTATTGTGAAGGTAGATCTACTTTTCTCATGTTCTTGCTTCCTGCTGAAGTATTGGATGTTTTATGCCCAATATTATTACCTCAGAAAAAAATGAACATTCAGAAACGATCTGGTTAATTTAATTCCAAAATATGCACACAATGAACACTACTCATCATTTTTTGTTTTCCATAAGTCTTTAGCCTATGAGCCTTCCCTATGGACACACACCTTTAAATTCCCGTATATCTTTTAAATCTGTTTCACAACTTTATGAATGTAACCTATAATTTCATGACAAGCAACTCTGTATCCAGTTTAGGTACTTCCGCAGGACTTTCTTGAAATGCATACACCATTATGTTGTTTTGAGCTTATCCCAGACTGATAAACACAGGATTGTGGTTGTAGGGGAAAATGGTCCAGCGTGGTGGTTCAGTGGACTAAGGCACCAAAACTGTAGACTGCAAAGTCGGCAGCTCGGCGGTTTGAATCCCGGGTGCCACGCAGCGGAGCGAGCTCCCGCTGATAACCCCAGCTCCTGCCAGTCTAGCAGTTCAAAAGCATGTAAATGCAAGTAGATTAATAGGTATCGCCGTAAAAAGTGGGAAGGTAAAACAGTGTTTCCTTGCAGCCATGCCGGCCACATGGCCATGGACTTGCACAGCACTGGCTCTTCCGGCTTGAATACGGAGATGAGCATCGCCCCTAGAGTCGGACACGACTAGCATGCATATGCGGGGGGAACCTTGACCTTTTTTTTAGCTTGAGCATCTGGTAAAAACAAATTTGGAATCATGAAGCATTAAGGAGAAATTCAGGTTGTTCCATGCATCCAGGCAAACATTACTTTTAAGGGACTGATTTCTTGGTTGTAATTTTTCTTTTCATAAAGGTAGGAAATAGATAATTTGTATTCCGATACTATAAGAACTTAAGGGCAGCAGTTGAATTTCCTTTCCTTTCCTTTGTGATTTGGTTATGATTGGTATTCATTTTCTACCACAACTATATTGTTTCTTTTCCCACCAGTAGCAATATTGAACTTCTCAATGAACAGAGTCAGTTGACCCTAGTGCGGTTTTCCTAAGAAGCTGTTGTATGAAGCCAGTGCACTCTAGTGGCACCAACTGATAGGAAGCAAACATTACAACAAACACTAGGTTAGTCAAAAAGATGAAGGGGGGCAGATGTACCTAAGTGTCCCTTCTTAATGCACCTTCATCCTGTGTTATGCTATTTGGACAACATGTTGACTGTGACAAATTCATTTATTTGGCCTTCACCACAGCAAAAATTCAGCTTAATGAACCATGACAGAATTAAATCAGAGGGGAATTGCTGTTTTTTTGCATTCTGTGGGAAAGTAAATTGGATGCCAAATTGGATGCTCCTTTAAAGAATCTCTTTCCTATTCCCACACCCAAGGGACCCAGTCTGAATCAACTTCCTAGCATGAGGAGAGGAAGCCTTTAAGCCATTGCCCTCTGCTGTCATACCTGTCCATCTTGGGTCTCTTGTATGTGCAGTTTATTTTGACAAAAATAGTCCATTTGATAGTCTTGTATCATACTGGATTCCCCATGCTTCAGTGAAAAACAAAAGAGCTGGTAGTTACATCTTTAAATTAGTATTTATTTAGTGTTTCTCTACCCTCAGATTGAGCTACTGTGAGATGCAGAACAGGATATGGGAAGAGATGATAAAAAAATAAGCAAAGTGGAGGATGTTGTGAAGTATGCCACTTAGCCTAGAGTTTGACTTGGGTACACATCATTTTTCTATGTAATCTGTTGGTGCATGTATATGAATGGGTGGTGGACTTCCTTTATTCAATAGGGGATAAGTAGATCTGAAGTTCTCCATGCAAGTCCTCCTTTCAACATAGAATTGGGAACATTTTTGATTCTCCAGACATTTTGGACTTCAACTCCCATAAATCCCAGCTGCTTTGGTCATTGCAAAAATTAAAAACACTAAAGCTTAATATGAATGTTCTGGAGAGTGAAATATCTCTCTTAGGAGATATGTTGAGGTTCTTGTTATGCGCTGCCATGTTGCCTCCAACCTGTAGTGACCCTATGAATGAGTGACCTCCAAAAAGAGCTTATAACAGCTGTTATAAACTCAGGGCCATGGATTGTTTATGGAGTCAATCCAGCTCATATTTGGTCTACCTCTTTTCCTGCAACCTTCAACTTTTCCTAGTATTATTGTCTTTTCCAGAGAAGCTTGGGTGTATATATTTGAAATATCAACTGGACAAGTAGAACTTGTGCTCCCATAACTTCAAAGAAACCCAAAGTGAATTTCTTTAAAAGGGGACCAATCAACTTCATGGAGGATGGGGCTCTCAATGGCTGCTAATTATATTAGACTTACAGTAGTCTTCCAGAGTATAAGGAAGCATATTTCTCAATACGTATCATTGTGGAGAAGAAGAGGAGGAGCTTCTGCAGTTGTAAGCATTTTGTGAGTCGCTGTGCATGTTGAATGCTGGAAAAATCCACTCTGACTCTTACATTTGAAATGTCTTCCAAGTGAAAATTCTACTATGAATGTTGCCAAGATGGTCCTCAAAAGAAATGAAAGTGAAATAAAGACGGATAGATGGAAACAACTCACAAACTGCCAGGTTGTTCTTCAGAACATGACTGTGTAAGTTGTAACTTACAGGTAGCAAGATCGACATGTACACAACAGATCAGATACTCTGAAGGTGCTTGACTCCTTCACTGGAAATTTATAAGCAGCGGTTAAGTCAGGTATGCTTTAGCTATGGATATTGTGCATCATAAGGGGGTTGGCCTACATGAGCCATTGAGTCCCTTTAAACTCTGCAGTTTTGTGATGTTATCATTCTGTACAGCATATCTTAAAGCCCTGGCCTGTCTGAAGGCTTGTGGTAGCTCTCTAAATGATTATTCAAAAGCAGGGGTAGAAAAGGTGATATAGTTGGATTCCTATTCCCTTTAGCTCCAGACAGCTGGACCAGTAGTGAGGCACAGTGAGAATTGTAGCTCACATCTGGAGAGCCACATGTTTGTTATTCCCGTTCAGAGAGAAGGTAAAATTAAAATAATGCAATATTTTGATTTTTGGACTTCAACTTCAAGAGGCAGGGGCAGAGACCTGTAGTATTCTGGTGATCTGGCAAAATGTACACAAACATTAATCATTTTATAACATACAATGTAAATATTTTAGTTTCCCTTCCAACAACAGATTTTAGCAAATGTCAAATTCCAGCTTCTGTTTGTGCACTTTACTGAAAGCTGGGTGGCTTTGCCTGTTACTGCACCAGAAACATTCTCATTCTGCCACTGAGAAGAGGAGGGAAGTCTAATTCTAAGCCGGCTGGGAAAAGACTTCATAATAGACGTGCAATATGCTAGAATATTCAAAATAAATAAATAAAATTCTCAAGAAGGCAGTGTTTCTGTAAATCAGAGCTTGGGAAAGTATACCATGCACATGTGTAGCTGTGCGCCCAATCCCCATCACCCCTAATCAGCTGGGCCAGTAAGGAGTGATGATGAAAACTGGTCCATAAGCTTTTGGAATATCACTGATTCTCCCGTCCTGGCTGGAATCTGACTATCATGCTGAGTTCAATGCATGCTTATTTCCAGGTGCAGGTGGGTAAGACTGGCATCTAGAAGCTTTTTCCATGAGATCATGGCTACTGATTTGTTTGCCAAGTTCTAGATACTGTTCCTCAAGTCACGCTTCCATGGCAGCTTTCCACAGCCTACTGTTCTCCAGAATTACTGCACTAGAACACCCATCCCGTGCCAGCTGGGGTTCGTGGACATTGCAAAAAGGGCGTTAGTTTTCGGGAGAGACTGAAAGGAATCTATCACAACAAGCTGCTGCTTCTGCCCAGAAACTCAGTGCCGTTGCTTGGGATGTTTTTTCTTCTGCAGAACGTCTACAACTGTCTTTACTGTCAACTCTTCACTTTTTGTTTTGCTCCTTTCCTGCAGAAACCTTTCCCCCCCTCTCAACTACCTAGTTCAGATCTTATTTCCACATCTATGTGTCATCTCTTTTCATCCCACCAATGATACGTAACTGGCAATTTTGCTGTGTTTAAAGATTAATAGGATTTGTGATTTGCCTAGCTTGTGAGACTTCAAAACACTTTTCCCTTCTAGAAGTCACTGAATTTTTATTACAGATCACTTTTCTAGTATCTTAGCGAATGGCTAGCAGCAGCTGAAGGACTGACTGAAGGACGGACGGATTGAATAGCTCTGATTAAAGAAGCGTGCTCTCTCAATATATGTGTACAGTATATACATACACAAATATTTGGTGTTTATACATGTACAATATTAATTTAAAACATGTACATAAGCAAAATGAAATTCCTTTTTGGTGGGCATTGTGGGAAACTTTTCAGAGCAGTCAGGCTGATTATATGGAGGATGTTCCAGACATCCGTTATGGTCTGGCTCCTTTGTCACAAGACTGAAATTCCCATTTGACTCAGTGTTGAGAAGCGTGTGGCTCTTCAGAAGAGCTGTCCCTGGATCACCTCTCTTTCTTCAGACTTGGTAGAATAGTCAATGGTGAATGCTAGGACTTGCAGCCCAAGAACGGCTGGATCCATCATTTAGGTTTAAGAGGGATCTGCAGGAAAATATCTGTGGCCTGCTCCCACTTCAGACCTTCAGCCAAGCCAGATATGCCTCTTGCCAGGATGCTCCATGCCCTACCCCCCTTCTCCAAAATGGTTCAATGGATTGTTTTGGGATATCATCCAAACTATATCTGTACTTCTCCAAACCTGGGGATTCTCCCAATGCTGATACTTCCCTCTTATGTGTGAATGGAGTCCATTTCAGCTTTAGAAGGATCCACACATGGAAAGGGGATCAACTAAGAGCATCTAGGATTCATACAGATATCTCAGCTGCTCTCCTCTGTCAAACATAGATGGAAAAATAACCAGAGCCTGGTGGTTAGTGCTAGAAATAATGACTTGCCCGAAAGGCACTTGCTTCTGAAAATAATTTGGGATCACTTTTTGAATGATTGTCATGGACACAGGAGGACCAGGTTCCTGTTGTTGGTATCTCCAATTCAAAACCTTTGGGAAGAAATCCTGGAAAGGACATCTGCCCAAGGGATCTTAGGAGATGTTTTGTGATAGAAAAATTTTGTCTTTGTATGACAAACCCCATAATTGCTGAATGAATGTGGCCATGAATGTTGCATCAACAGAAGCATAGTGTCTGTTGGTGATAGTACCACTCTATTCTGCTCTGGTCAGACCCCATCTGGAGTACTGTGTCCAGTTCTGTGCACCTCAATTTAAAAAAGGACATTGACAATCTTGAACAGGTCCAGAGGAGGGCGATCAAGATGATTAAGGGTCTGGAAGAAATGTCTTACGAGGAGCAGCTTAGGGAGCTGGGAATGTTTATCCTTACAAAAAAAAAAAAAAGGCTGAGAGGGGATATGATAGCTGTGCTTAAATATTTGAAAGGATGTCACATTGAAGAAGTGACTGGTTTATTTTCCATGGCTTCAGAGACTAGGACGTGGAGCAATGGTCTCAAAGTACAGGAAAAGAGATTCAATTGAAACATTAGGAAGAACGTCATGATAATTACAGCTGTTTGGCAGTGGAATATGCTGCCACGGAGGGTGGTGGAGTCTCCTTCTTTGGAGGTTTTTAAGCAGAGGCTGGATGGCCATATATCAGGGGTACTGTGATGGGGGTTCCTGCATGGCAGAGGGTTGGACTAAATGGCTCTTGAGGTCACTTGCAACTGTATGATTCTATGTGGCTGTGCTAGCTTGAAGGTTCTGGGAATTCTAGTTCTAACTGGTACCTTCTGAGCATGGTCCAGGACCCAGTGTTGCAAAGAGCACATCATGCATGGGCAATGTTTGCCTCCCCAAATATTGCTCCACTGCATGTCCCATTGGCCTTGGCTACCATAACTATTGTACGCTGGAAGGCCAAATCTGCCTTCTCCTAAAATAGGGGATGCTGCACTTGAAAGGAACCAAGTGTCTGCTTCTGCTCCTCTTGTTAATGGTACTCGAGGGCTAAACTAAGACATTTTAGAACTTGACAAGTGAACAAAAGCCTCAAAGCTGAACAAAATCTCCAACAAATAATAAGAGGGCAAGTTGCTGGCATTAAATGTTACATAAATCTCAGGCATGTACATAGATAATTTTAGACTATGGACTCATTGTGCATCTGTGGAGGTTCTTCAGATGAGAATGTGCATTACATAACACACTTCAGACTGTGGTAGATATGTGCTGCTGGTTTTCTTTGAGCATGGAGCGTGGGGAGGTGCTTGTCCATTCACTTCAGGGTCCTAGAGCACAATCTTGATATCCCTCTGCTGTTGATGGTGTCAGTATGTCGTAACAGCCATTCCTCTTTAAGGTGACTGTTTGGACTCGACTTTCAAGTAAAGCGGCATAGGGTGCAAGCCTAGGAGTGCTTCATGACAGGACCAACATCCTGAACATCCTACAAGGTGTTCAAAGGACTTAGCCTACAAATGAGATTTGAACTTTTTGTGCAAATTGCGATGTTAAAGATTTTTGCAGTGACAACGATCAAGTGAACTGTTTCAGTACGACTTTGCTCAATACTTTTGTAAAGATCTCCAGTGTTTTGAGTGTTATCAGTATATGAATGTGTTTCTGAAATCAAAATTCATCCACATACAACTGACAATCAAATGACATTAAAAGCAAAAAAAAAAAAAATTAAAAAAAACATCCTGACTCATATCTATAGATCTTTTATAAAACTGCTTTTTTAACACGTGCCAACCGAACAGCCTGCTTGTTAAAAGAACAATTTTTTGCATCTCCAAGACAAAATTCCAGTCCGCTCATTTTGTAAATAGGACTATAAAGTGTATAAAATTCCAGAAAGAAAACATTGATATCCATCCCAAAAATTGCTCGCCAAGAATACTTTGAAAGGCAACAAAACAAATCTTTACATTTCCCCCCAGAAGGAGCTATTAGAAGAACCAAGAGGATATTGGAAGGCTTCAGCATCAGATAAAATATCCCAATGCTGTTAATACTTGGAGGAGCAATGCATGTAAATATTTTTAAAATTAAAACATGTCTTAAAACAACTCTGTTTTGTATGTACATAACTCTTCTAGAGATTAGTACTGAAATTCCTATTTAGTGTCTGTTTAAAAGTGGAGGGCAGGGGGGGAAAGTCATTTAAGAAAGTTTAATTGTTTTTGTCCAAAGTAAATGGCCAAAACCTTTAAAGATTATTTAAAAAAAAACTTTGCCAATGTAGCACTGTAATGGTAATGTCTATTTTTTTTATTCCTGCTGTGTTGTGCCCATTTATAAAAAGGAACAAAATAAACACAAATGTTGACATCAGACTGTTTGCTTGAGCATTAGTATATTGTTTCCTGATGTTGTAAAGACAGATGATTTCCGTAAGAGCTCCCTTTTACGAACTTGACATTTCCATTCCTGCTGTCCTGAGATCAGATCTTTCTTTCTTTCTTTCTTTCTTTCTTTCTTTCTTTCTTTCTTTCTTTCTTTCTAGTTGGCCTGCAGTCATAGCTCTGTGGCTTATGTTTCTTCCCGCAGAGCCAGAAATCAGGAGTTTGATTCTTCACCGTGCTTCCTATGAGTCGAACCAGATGGTGTGGCCTTGGTCAAAGCTGCAGAGTCCCACAGCACCACAAAAGAAGGGAATGGTAAACCCTTTCTGAAGACTCTGTTCCTATAAAACCTTGAAAAGGGTTGCTATAAGTCAGAATAGTCTTGATGAAACATTATTATGATACAGTTGCCATGAGTTCTAGCCAGGATAGCTAATGGTGAGGGTTTATGGGAGCTACTGTGCAGAAACATAAGGAGAACTTATTGTTGCCCATCCTGACGTATATAGCGACTGAACAGATAGGGGATCTCAGATTTCTGAAGGACAAAAATGCTAGCCTGGTGCACAGTGCTATAGCCTTGAGTGTGTTTACAGAATCATGACTTACTGAAGCCTTGTTGAACTCAATGGGACTACTCTAGAGATAAAAGTCTGGATTTAATTCATTCCTCTAAAGTCAATTCAAGAGGTGCAAAGCTGTTTCTCTTTGCTTATGCACCTTGAGAGACAGAATGTTAATGTAATGAATACACACACAAACAACCCTGATTATATCCTACAATCCAAGAGAGTACATAAATGTTGGGTGAGACCAAAGGCAGGCCCAGTGTATAATTCTGTGCCCACAGTGGCTGACCATTGCTGACAGGAAGTAGTAAAAAACAGATAAAGACCAGTTACCTATTTCAGTTCTTGTTAAATAAACAGTGCTGGCAGTATACTAAGAAAAGATTGCTGTCCAAAAGGATTATGGGTTTTCTTCATGGCAATGTCTCATTGTGTGGCACAAGCAATGTGATCATCATGTTACTATATTTTTAGGACAGTGGTTCTCAACCTGTGGGTCCACAGATGTTTCTGGACTGCAACTCCCAGAAGCCCCCACCACTCACTGTGCTGGAAGGGGTTTTCTGGGAGTTGCAGTCAAGGAACATCTGGGGACCCACAGGTTGAGAACCACTGTTTTAGGACATGCTAAATAGTGGAAACTCAATAGGCTACCAAGCAAAATTGTTCATTTAGGAACCCCACACAAAAAGTGCAAAAATAGACTAGGGCAGATTTCACATAGAAGCATGTGCAGAGAGAATAGCAAACAGCTCAGCAAATGCTGAGTTGATCATATGCCATCAAATTCTTCTCAGTGGAGAAACATCTCAACATGACACAAGAAGAAATTACTGGTTGGTTATGGTGGACGTCTTGGGTGAGTGTGTGTGCCTTCCAACAGTTGCTTTCACTGAAATGATGCTCCACGTTGTGATTATCCTCTGTGCCTCTGCCATGACCAAGCAGATTCATCTGACATTGATGAAAATGAAAAGCAGAACTGTTCTATCCTTTGCATGCAGAGGTCATCACTCCAGCATGCCAATTGAGTGTCTTTAGCTGTTTCTTCTAGATATGAAATTAGAGATGGGCACGAAACGAACAATTTTTCGTTTCCGTTTTTGTTTTTTCATTTCGTTACGTAACGAAATGACAAACGAATTTTGTCTCTAAAATGAAACAAAACGAATAGAAACACCGGAAATTTTGTCGTGCGTTTCGTTTCCATTACTGCAATATGAGTGAATTGCTTAAAATCCTAAAAAACATCACAAAAATTGAAATAAATGATAATGGAATGGTAACAAACGAACAAAAACGAAAACAATTTTTTTGGAAAAATTCACGAAAAATGAAAACGAACCGAAACGGACCCCCAAACGACAAACGACAAACAAAATGCCATTTTTTTTAATTCGTGCCCATCTCTATATGAAATAACAGGATAATGTTGACTTGTAAGCATCACCAACCTTCCAAGCAGCAGAGATGGGAAACCTTTGTGGATTGAATGATGACTCCCACAATCCAACATATGGCATGTGATTTGCATGAAAAAGTAGGACAAATATTGCTAACAAAGCACTTCCACATATCACACAACAGT
>JAHTLZ010000008.1:11230326-11267889 GCA_023846285.1 Phrynocephalus versicolor
CATTTTAACTTTTTCCACCTCTAGGAGAGATCTTTTGCACAGTTTTTCCAAAATAAACTTTACCCAAACAGAAAAGTATTCTGGTGGACTGATCAGTTGTTGCCTGATTTGGACAGCAGAGGGAACAGGTTAGCTAGGAATAGTAAATGACTAGAAAATGTAAGAATGTCTGTGAAGAGGAAACAGGAGACAATCAGAGAAAACACAGAGGAACATCAAGTGAAAACGAGGGAAAAGATGGACTCATCTATTCAGTCAGGCTTCCTTTTGGATTTCCAAGACATCACATACGTCAAAAGGTGAGGCTGGGTTGGGGAAATGTTTCCATTTAATTGCAGCACATAGGAGACATTTATCTGAAGGCATTTGCAATTTCTTTGTTTGGGTAGCATTATGGAAGGGCTGGCCAAAATCAAGTAGTCTGGATTCAGTGATCCAAAGTATCACTTCCAGCTCTGCATTTTTAACATGATGAACAGCAGTTTTGGCCACTCACACCTATGATGCATATCTGCCAAGTTTTCTCTGGCCCCAGCCAGGGCAGGAAGGGGGGAGGTGTAATGTGTGCACGCTCATTAGCGTGTGCACACGCAAGCAAAAACACGCATAGGAAAGCACAAACAAAGCGCCCCTCCCCTCCCCCTTCCAATTGCAAAAAAAAACCCCATAAACAAAGTGGCCCTCCCCTTTCCCTTCCCCTCCAGCATGGTGCTTCCAGTTGCAAATAAATAAATAAATAAATAAAAATTAAGGGGTCGTGGTCACAGTATCCCCACCCCCTACCACCTATTAAGCATGTTTGATGGTTCAAACATGCTCAATAGCTACCCACAACATGGCGGTGCCCATGTAGCAACTCCTAATATGGTCACTGCCACATATGCCATTCAGAGGATTTTTTAAAAAATTATAAATCCCAGGAGATTTGCAAGAAAATACAGTGGTGCCCCGACTTATGAGCAGCTCGACTTAAGAGCAATTCGACTTAAGAGCGGAAAACTGTTGCCGTTTTAACTGCTGCCTTGCAAATTTTCGATATGGTCTGCTTGACTTACAAGTTTTTTTTTCATTTTATTTTATTTTATTAATTTATTTATACCTCGACAAGAGTAGTTCATCTTAAGAGCATGCATTCAAAGTGGATTAAATTAATAAGTTGAGGTACCACGGTACTATTAAGGGACGATGGTGGGAAAGATGCCTAAAAATGGGCTATCCCGGCTAATACAGGAGACTTGACAGGTATGCTCTAATGTCACAGGTCTGAAAATCCTCAAGACACATAAAGCCAGTTCAGGAGTGCTCAGAATGCACACAGGGGTAACAATGGGTGGAAATGATTCACCGCTACTGCCCCCCCTCCTCCCGCCACGAGGGTTGCAAGACTGAGAGAGTTGCTTCTCATCCATTGCATGGATGAGGGACAATGTAGTATACAATTTCACAGTGATACATAAAACACAGATAGGTATCACAAATTATATGAAATAGATTACAACAATATATTAAAATGTAATGCTATTGAAACCTACTTGAAACACCACACTTTGGACCTCTTTAAGTTCATTTAAAAACCTCTCAAAAACAATAATTACAACAAAGCAACCCTTTGGCAGTTGCCAAAGATCTGTTGTAAGCAGAAAGTCTTTTTGTGTGTGCCAGCAGAAGAACATGTCCAATGATTTGATTAGGGATGAAGTAGGCTTGCCACATCATCTGCACCTCATGCCCTGCAATTTTATGGCCCAAGCCGTAAGAAATGATACGAAATGACATAGAAAACTCTCCTCAAGTCTTGGTTGGGATGTTATGATGTTAAGGAGGCCCCAAAAGGCCTACACGTCATGATGCTGGTGATCCATACCCTTTCTTGCTCCAAACAATACACTGGGCCCACGGCTTGGCATTTTGGCTCTCTTCTTGTCAGAACCCTTTAAGAACAGAAGAACAAAAGAACAGCCATGATGGATCAGGCCAAAGGCCCATCTAGTCCAGCTTCCTCTGTCTCACAGTGGCCCCACCAGATGCGTTTGGGAGCGCATGAGACTAGATATCTGTCTCCTGATACCACTCCCCTGCATCTGGCCCTGGAAGTACCCCGGTTTTAAGCCTGGAGATTACACATCTCCATCATGGTTTGTAATCCTTTGTACCTGGCTTTATTTATTTATTTATTTATTTATTTATTTATTTATTTATTTATTTATTTAATGCACCATCTGGCAGAAAAGGCCACTCTGGGTGGGGTTTTTTTGGGTGCTGATGTACCAAAGGTTCAGCATATACACAGTACAGTATATTCAATGAAGGAGTATATTTAATGAAGGAGTTACTCCAATTATAGAGAAAGAACAATTGGGGCAGAAATACTGTATACAAAATAGTCTGCAACCTGACCTTGAACATCCACCAACTTATCTACCTTGGTCTTTGCGAGGGCTGTTGTGGGTGTTTTAAATAATGTGCCTATGGGCATTAATATTTAAAACAAAGTATTTCTATTAAGAGTGTGATTTTTTTTTTTACAAACTTCCCCTCAAGGTACCTCAAGGTTTTCACAACCTGAGGCAAAAGAAGAGATGGTTCTCTCCTTATTACTTGAATAAAAACTGAGTGCATAGATAATTGCATTTTTCTTAGCCACTGGCATCGGGACAGCAGCACCCTTGATCATTCTTGTAGAAGATACACCTATTAGAAACCTCATCAGCACAGCCATTAGGTATGCTGACTGGAATATTCTGGTAAATGTCATATACACTTTAACTTGTCCCAGCTCTCTTCTCGGTCACAGCAGGAGGCTTATTCAGGGACTTCCAAGTAAAGCCATCTGGCTCACTTGCTCCCCTTCCCAAGACCTTGCTGCCATCTCACAGAATCTGCCACCAGAGGCAATCAACTAATTTGTCTAAAGATGGCGCTGGCCCTGCCTATTCCTTCTTATGAATGAAAGAATCCTGTGAATCTGCCCACACCTAGAGAACTCCTGCCAGGATCCCGCTTTCCTAAACATGTTGTTTTATTCATGAAAAATTGAGAATACTGTTTACTCGCTTGATTAGAATCCAGGTGCCTTATTTACATTTTGTCTGAAATTAATTCAGTTGATTCTTTGATATGCAAATGCCCAGAGAGCTATCACCAAAGGAAAAGTGGAGATTTGTCTTAAGGAATGATGCACATAGTATTTACAAATAATTAGTGGTTCAAAAATGCACAGGGAAGTGTATTTAGAATGTTTTTTAAGTCTTCAAGAAAAACAAAGAAAATTCATTTAGTGCTAATGACTAGTGATAAAGCTCCTGTTTAAAAAAACAGACCTTGGGATGGATTCCTTTTGGCCAATCCCATCCATGTTATGTTCTTAATCTCCTGACACTTGTGTGAATTTAGAGGCTGTCATGAGTTCTCAAAATAGAATACTTGGCAAGGATAATATTTGCTATCCTCCTGCTAAGTCTTATTTTCTGCATTGCCTTGCAACATAAATAGGAGATATCAAATAAGTTAAGAATCTCCAAACTGCCCCCTCAGAATCATAGGATAATTGAGTTGGAAGGTGCCTAGAAGCTCGTTGTGTCCAAAGCCCTACTCAGTGCAGGAATCCAGATCAAAGTAGATCTTGTATATGATTGTCTATATTTCTCTTGAATTCTTCAGTGTTGGAGTGCTTGCCACCTCCTGAGGTAATTTGTTTTGGATCTATCTAAACTATTTTTCAGATGTTTGGAAAAAGCTTGCAAAAGTGGTTGTTCCCCTTTGCTCCCAAATGCTTCAGCTGATAGGGCATTTAGCAGTACTAGTTTGAAGAATTTTTGGAGCTATATTCCATGAATATAAACTTTCCCATACTATGCACTAGTCATATTACCCTTCAGTTATCTTTGGAGAATCCACAACATGAATATTGATAAGATTAAGGCAACTAGTTGGTCTCATTATACTCAAGACATTCAGCATCATTCTAGTTCTGAAGCTGACGACTGCAGAATTCTCCGCAGTTATGGTTTTCATCTTGTATGCAACCCAAATGATACCTGTGGTGCAAAAGAAGGAAGATACTAATAGATATAGGATACTTCAATTTTTTTGAAGCAGGAAAAAAGAATACTTTTCTTCCAAAACAGCCCAATGAGGACTAAATATGTCCGGTACTCTCAGAACGCAAGCTGACTGGGGGAGAGGGAAGAGGAGAAAAATGAGGTATGCAGTAGGGGTGCAGTGAAGTTGTTTGAATTTGGAGCAGCAGAAGCACATCATGCTACAACTTTGTCTTTATTGTGTAGCTGGGAAGGCTTTAAGTGTTTCTTGTAGGAGCTTTTGTTTTTTCTTTAACACCCCTACCAGCTGAAAAGGCGTGTATGTGTATTTGAAGATGCCTCCTCCCTTCATGCCTCCTCCCTTGTTCTTGGGTTTTCAATGAGAGGAACTGATTCCAGAGGGTGACGTTTATTTGTGAGGCTCCTCTGTGGGCAATTAAAATTTTATTATCAAGCTTCCAGGTCAGAGTTTTATTTTATTTTTTTGCACTGAAAAAATCCGCATGATAACTACATGGGGAGAGATATAGGCAGGGAAGGAATAGTTCACTGAATTGCATGAACTTGACTTTTATTTGAGATTTTTTTTCTGGTAACTTCACCTGATCCAGAATGCTGTGCTGAGATGGCTAACATGAGTTTGTGATCAGAAGTATATGGCTCCCTTATTTAATAAGAGAGCTTCACTCTCAGTAGAGCGGTAAATAAGCTCCTACAGCTACATGCCCCAAAGGAACATTCTAAAGCCTTGCTTCTGGAGTGTATAAAAATATACAGTTTTACTGTTTATTTATTTAACTTGGGTTAAAAGCTCCATCATTAAATACGGGGATCCAAAACAAACAAAACAGAGTAAAGTTTATCGAGCACTACTGCAGTTATGGAAACAAGCTTTATTAAACACAGTCATGCTTCTATTGAAATGACCCTCAACAAAAGAATTAAGGAGTTGAAGTAACAACCTTTAGCTTTTAAATAAAATGCAAACAGTCTGGGATGGTGGGGCAGACAGGGATGCACTAAAAAAAAAAGTCTGGCAGGTTGACACTTCAGCTAGCACAATTGCCTTCAGGAGTTGTAGTCTATAAATGTAAAATGTCCAGGCTTAGAAAGAATCATAAAATCATGAAGGCTGTCAAGCTCAACCCTCTGGTTCAAAGCAGGAATATGAATCACAGGTGGTGGTCTAACTTTCTGTTGAATACCTTCAGCATTGGGACACTTACCACTTCTCAAGTTAATTGCTGTACTGCTTGAATAGATACGAAGTTCATCCTCACATTCAACTAATTCAGATTGCAGATGTTTCTGTCATGCGAGCTCATTGTTGTGTGTCCTGTGCTCTGGGTTGATGAAGAACAGATCCTGCCCCTCCTCTGTATGGCAGCCTATCGTATCTGCCCACAGTCTTTTTGTTGCAAAAATAAACATACACAGTTCTTTGTCTTTCCACACAGAACTTTGTTTCAAGTCCCCTAATCATCTTTGTTGCCTTCCTCTGAACTTGTTCTAATTTGTCAGCATCATTCTTGAAGTGTGGTGTCCAACTCAACTCAACCCTGTTCTTTGGTCTGCCAGAGTTACTACATGGAAGGGTTTTTGGTCATGTTCCATATCACACAACTTCCAGAAAAAGGTGGTGGTGGTGGGAAGGACTTGGCTGGAGGAGAAAGCACAAATTAGGTTTTGCCTTTTGGGCAAACATGGAACTATCTTGGGCGTCAACATAACATGATGTCCAGTCTTGCCCAAGAGAGGGCACAGGCTGAACTTGTACCAGGGATGCTATGTTGTAGCAGAGTGTTTATTTAGCTGCACAAGGGAGAGGAAACAGGGCTCAGACAGCAGATGCATTCAGGCATCCCCCAAATTTATTAGGAGACGTTGAAATAAAAAAAAGAGTAGGGGGACTTCCTCCAGAATTTACTTGGCAGAACATACTGTATGAATACCAAGTACTAGTAGAGCTTTGAAATAATCAGACATGTATACCGTTCTGTTTAAAGGCTACCCCCACCTCACTGCATCACGCAATTTGCCAGCATTCAAACCAGAAGTGATAAATCTAAGTCAACATGCTACCCACCCTTTCCCAAAAGGCTGACACTTCCACGGGTGCCAGAAGGGTATGGGTATAAGGG
The DNA here is from genome assembly GCA_023846285.1 of Phrynocephalus versicolor. NCBI lineage: Eukaryota > Metazoa > Chordata > Lepidosauria > Squamata > Agamidae > Phrynocephalus > Phrynocephalus versicolor. The sequence continues at coordinate 11,236,508 of JAHTLZ010000008.1, forward strand.
CACTTACACTGAAATAAAACATGCTGTTCTCAGAAAGTGCTAGCCTGGGGTGAGGTGAGGGCTTCTGACAATAGTGTTATTGCAGGAAGAAGGGCATTCATGAGCAACATGTTGCTAGGGTTTGCTTGCAGCCATTTTGCAATGTTTGAAGTAGGCAAAATATGATTTGAAGCTCTAATATGTGATCTGAATGGCTGCCTTTACCATCAAGCCCCTTCAGTGTTGTGCAATTTACCTTCCTTTGCTTACACACCTCCCTCTGCTTAAGAAAATGTTCATCATGGAATCTGGGTGTATTGTTCAGCATCCCAGAAGTATCCGATTTAACTTAGGCGGTTACTTCACGTCCATTTTGTCTGTGTTACTGTTGTACTTAGGAACGGTACAAAAAAAATGTTAGTTCACGTCCGTCACACAACTGCTGAAATTTGTCTCGACCATGCTACCAGAATGGGTGCTAAGCGCAACAGTACTGTACCTGGTGCTGGGGTAGGGTTTCCCCTTGTCACTCTTTCTTCCTGCTTTCTGTTCAGAGACAAGTTACTATGTGGTAACGACTGTCACACAACAAAACATTTGTTTCTCTCAGAAAACTGTGTCTGGGTTTATTTATTTTGACTTTTCAGAAGCAAAATATCGAAAAATAATTTTTTAAGGCTCCTCCCCCACCCCCCCAAAAAAGGAAAAGGGAAGCTAGACAAATTCAGTGTTTGTCATGGCACAAGACTGTGAGGTAATACTTGTCAGAAGACAAGTTATCATGACCATGGGAACACTGAAGCAGGGACAAAACCATGTGATCACAACCAATGCTGTCACGGTACAAAACTAGTCGCGGTACAAAGAAGGGTGTGAAGTAACTGGCTTACCCTTCTTCTTCCCCCCACCCCCATTCCTCATGGTAGCCACTGTCAGGATCTCAGAGAGCTGATGCCCCAGATAGTAATCAAAGATAGCAAAGAAGAATGGTATTTAAGGGACTGATGCATATTCAACTCAACTTAAATCAGCAATTTAAATTCCAAGGATTTCTACACCTAAATCAAATGCTGTATGTTTAAATTAAACTTTCATTGATTTGGCTCTCGCTCCCCTCCATCCCCCAAAATAACCTGATTGGCAAACTGAATTTTAAAACATCAAATGGTTGCTTCCAGCCTCTGGACATATGCAAACCATACCCACCATGTCTTTCAGCCAGAATAAACTGTTCCATGAAAATCAGGTGAAATAATATTTGATCACCATGAATAGTATCAAAAGTACACAGACATTGAGCAAGTGCGTCTGGTGGTCACTAACTGATATTCTTCTCAGCTTGTAAAGCTTCTCTGAGACCCTTGATGAGGCATTACCATCTTTTCCCACCAGCTGTGAGGAGGGACCTTTGCTCAGCAGTAAAGAAGAAGAAAATAAGGTCACAGATTCCATTCCCGTCATGGCCAAATAGAACTGAGAAAGACATCTTGCTGCAGGCCTGGTATCAGCATAGGGCACAACTCAGCAGGATAGATAGTCACTAGAGATGGGCACGACTCAGAAATTTTTTTCGTTTTCGTTTTCGTTTTCGGCAAGGGTCCGTTTCGTTTTGTTTCCGTTTTCGTGAGCTAATTTCAAAATTTTTCGTTTTCGTTTCATTATGAAACGAAAACGAAAAAAACGAAAACGAAAACGAAAATCTTTTCGTTTCTCCCCATTTAGCTCCATTATGTGTTTTTCCAGTAACGAAAAACGAAAATTGGCTCAAAATTAGTCGTTTCGTTTCCGTTTTCGGTCCATTTTTGAACTGTTTTTCGTTTTCATTTCGTTACGTAACGAAAACGAAAAAACGAAAACGAAAACAAAAATACCGCTAAGTCGTGCCCATCTCTAATAGTCACCTCCTCTTTTTTATTGTTATTGATAGAACTGCAGTGTCTTTTAAAGAAATGCCTAGCAAGACAACTCTTGCTGTTGAGTGAATCTTTGAAAAGTCTATACTTCTAGCATTTCCTCTTTTTTTAAATGGCACATCACACCTTTGGCTTATACTCAGCTTGAGATCTACTATGCCCTAAGCACATTCGATCTCGCTTGATTTTGGAAGCTAAGCAGGGTCGGCCCTGGTTAGTAGTTGGATGGGAGACCACCAGGGAATACCAGGTGCTGTAGGCGCCTGGAGTAGGAACTGGCAGGCCACTCCAGTATTCCTGCCAAGAAGGTTCACCACCATTTTTATGTTGTACGGATTCTCCCCATAGGTGATTATGTTAAGCAAGTTTCCCCTATCTCCAGAAGTTTTTATGTTGTACAGATTTTATGTTATACAAGCTATTTGTTATACAATGGTCCACTGTACTGTATATGCTTGAATATGAGTCTAGTTTTTCAGCTCTAATTTTGGGCTGAAATAAGGTGTCATTGACTTATATTTGGGTCAATACTTTTAGCCACTGAGGCAAGTGCTTGGGTTGCTGGCTAAAAGTTATTTTAAACATTTTACGCCACTTTTCCTGATGCCCCCCCCTCTGCATCACTGGGGAGCGGCACACAATGTTTAAAATGACATTCAGCCACTGAGGCAAGTGCTTGCCTCGGTGGTTAAAAGTCATTTTAAGCATCATCACACTGCTTCCCCATCTCACAAAAGAGGAGCTGCCAGGCCCTGCTGCATTTCTCACCCTAGACCAGGCATGCCCAAAGTTCGGCCCTCCAGATGTTTTGGACAGCAACTCCTGCAGTCCTTTGGCACTGGCAATCTAAGCTTAGAATTCTGAGAGTTGTGGTCCAAAACATCAGGAGGGCCGAAGTTTGGACCTGCCTGCCCTAGACTTATACTCGAGTCAATAAGTTTCCCCATTTTGGGGGGGTTAAATTAGGGGCCTCGACTTATACTCGGGTCGACTTATACTCAATTATATACAGTATATACTTGCTTATATAAGTATATCATCTTGACTGTAAATTTAAGTAGTACAAATGCTGAGAACCAAACTTCCAGAATGCTATAAATTCAGAATGCATACTTTCTTTAAAACAGAATGATTTCTGAGTCACTTTTATGGGAATATTCTCCATGGGGCCAAAAACATAATTCTGATGTTTCAATATACAGTATATGTTATGTATAATTCTAGGAATTAACTGCAGGCACCTTGGCGAGTCTTTCTTCATCCGTGGTGGACTCCTCCCGCACCTACAAATTCTTTCATATAAAGAGATCTTTATACAACATTAGTGTGTGTGCTGTTGGTTTCATGGTATGCTGTTCAGCTTCCATTCCATCTTTCACAGCAAGGAGCTATTTATGGCTTGGATGCACTGAAAGCTTCAGGTGGGGAACTGGACTTAGCTGACAAGGAGCAGATTTCCTGTAGGTTGTATAACACTGGGGGGTGGGGGGTGGGGAAAAGATGTCCACACGTCTGAGGTCATTGGATGAAGCAAAGAGTGGAGTTTTTCCATAGGGTAATTTAGCTGTAGGCCCAGCTTCTTCTCTCCTCCATCATTGAGGGGCCAAGGAAGAAGAAGGGGGAGGGATAAGACACCATTTGCTAGCACTTGCAGTTGCCACCTGAGACTTTGGCTGACTTTGGCCTTTCTCGCCCAGGGAGGGAAATGGAAAGCCAGGATGATCAGGCAGTAATTGAAGAAAATGGGGATTCCCTGAGAACTTGATGCAGGCAAAGGGAAGATTTGGCCAAATAAATCCCAGGGCCTGGGAATGCATTCAAGTGTAAGCCTGAACAAATTGCAACCTGTTGGCTCATATTAATCCCTAGTTGAGCTACAATTGTGATATTGTTATACTATTAAGGAAGAAATGAGTTGTACAGCTGTGCGTAGGTCCCCTGTGTGCTTTGAAGTCTTGGCATGCATCTAAATTTTGTCTCATGTGGTTTCGAATGATGGAATCATAGAACTGCAGTGCTGAAGCATCCCAGACAGATGGTCATATGATAGGTTGTCAAGGAAATCCAGAGCTAAAGCACCTCTGACAGGTGGTCATCCAACATCTGCTTAAAAACCTCAGGTGAAGCAGAGTCCACCACCTTCTAAGGCAATCTGTTCCACTGTTCAACAGCCTTTATTGTCAAGATGTTCCTCTTTCAGCTGAAGTCTCCTTTCTTGCAATTTGTTCCCCAACGGATTCTGTTGCTGCCTCAGATCCAAGTTTTTCTTGAATGAAGGAGTCTATTTGAGACATCAGAGCCTCAAATACTTTGTGCTTAATGGATTTATAGACAAATGCTATCAAAATGGAAAACCAATCACTATTAAAAGTTTACTTGTACTGCCCTTTGAAAGGAAGTTCTGGCAAGTGATTTAGGTCATGTCTAGTTCTCAGGCCTTATATTTTGCTAATATGTCATGGGATATTAGATTGGACATAAAATACAGGAGGTTTGGCAAGCAGATACATTACCGGGTATATACCTTTGTGCTTCAGACTGTGAGCAGTCTCTATTAAATATCAAAATAAATACCCACACCTACAATTATTTGACTCTGTAATTATCTATAGGGAGGGAGGTTTCCATCTTGTTCAGGGACAGAGGGACAAGCCAGTCATTTTAACTGATCTCCAGCTTATTGGATAAATGCCTCTAAATATTCCCCTTTGGGGAGAACAGGGTTTTTAACTTTAATTGTAAAAGCATATGCTTATGTTTTAAAAGTGTGTTCTTTTTTGTCTCTAAAGGAACAAAGCTCCTGAGGGTGACTGGTAGTGGATTAGCTGACATAAGTGATTGCTGATAGAGATGGGCACGACTCAGAAAAAAATTTTCGTTTTCATTTTTGTTTTGGGCTAGGGTCCGTTTCGTTTTGTTTCCGTTTTCGTGAGCTAATTTTCAAAATTTTTCGTTTTCATTTCGTTACGTAATGAAAACCGAAAACCGAAAACGAAAACGAAAATTTTTTCGTTTCTCCCCATTTAGCTCCATTGAGTGCTTTTCCAGTAACGAAAAATGAAAACTGGCTCAAAATTAGTCGTTTCGTTTCCATTTTCGGTCCATTTTTGAACCGTTTTTCGTTTTCGTTTCGTTACGTAACGAAAACGAAAAAACGAAAACGAAAACGAAAATTGCGCTAAGTCGTGCCCATCTCTAATTGCTGATACTACACCCATTCCAAAGCCTTTAGGGAGAAGACATGTTGACCTTAAAATTGCAAGAAAATGGTTGTGTTTTAAAAACCTTTTATAAAAGGCATGCAAACAACAAAACTAGAGTAAGCCCCATCAAAAACTTTCTATGAAAGTTTGTCCCCCCCCCCCCATTTTTGGTTCCATTTTGGGAATGAAAGATTTTATTTCAGCAGCTTTGGCCCACCCAGGTCCTAACTTTAAAAAATGATTTACCACATGTATTGCCATTTCACCATTTATATCCCCACCTTTTACTTATGTTTTCTAATAAGCCCTAATTCACTTGCAGAGGCACCCTCCCCTTGTAGACCAGGGAAGGGAGGGATAAATGATATGCTTGAATATTTCCACATAGCTGTGGTTGGGTTTGTAGCATAGGGCCAGGACTGTAGGTTTTCGCACCTCTTGGGACCACTTGTCAAACTTCTCCAACACCGAGGAATGAAAATTGCCCTTGTGGTTTGGCTCGACTCCAAACAGTTATTTGCCCAGTTTCTACAACTACTGCAGCCATCTGCTTCTTCTTCCCAAAATGGTGGTTTGTATATTTGTGTTATTAATAAAGAATTAGGCACAATGTGAGAGAGATGCCTGAATGCATTTAAGATTACCCAGCATTGGAAGATACGGCAGAAGTCAAATTGTTGCCGAGATGACGTGCAGAGGCTGTCAAATGACAAAATGAACCTCCCCCCACAGTTCTTTGAAGACACAGAAGCAGAGTTGCTATCCTTCATGGCAGGAGTGGGGAAAGCAGAGTGACATTGCAAAGGCAGACTCTTATGAACTACCTGGCAGAGCGTATCGCTCAGCGATCAATCTCGGCCCGTCCCGTTCGGCAGGTGCGAGCGCACATGCTTCGGGTCGCCACCCCTCGTGAAGCCCGGAGGACGAGTACTCGGACCCGGGCTTTCTCAGTGGCGGCCCCTAGCCTCTGGAATTCCATCCCCAGTGAAGTGCGCTCTGCAGAGTCCCTGCTGGCCTTCCGGAAGGCGTTAAAGACCTACCTTTTCCGGGAGGCCTTTGGCGATTTTTAACTTTTTTTTTTCTTTTCTCCTCCGCCATCGCAAACTATTTTATTTTATTTATCATTGTTTAGCCTTGAGGTGCTATTAGGCTTTTAATCTGTTTAGTGTCATTATTATTTGATTATCTTGTCTTTTGTAATTTTATGGCTATTGAGGCCTTGATGTTTGTAAGCCGCTTAGAGTACACATTGTAGATAAGCGGGGTATAAATACAATAAATAAATAAATAAATAATGAAGTCAGAGGAGTGGGCCCGTGTGATGTATTAAGTGTTAGGCAGGAAAGGTGCAGAGGGAGATCTTCTTTTCTCCTGTCAGTGAAAACAATCGTGACGGTACTTTGAGTAAATGGTTTATGAATCTAAGTAAGGAAAAGGTAAAGGTTCCCCCTGCATATGCATGCTAGTCATGTCCAACTCTAGGGGCGGTGCTCATCTCCGTATTCAAGCCAGAAGAGCCAGTGCTATGCAAGTCCATGGCCATGTGGCCGGCATGGCTGCAAAGAAACACTGTTTTACCTTCCCGCTTTTTACAGCAGTACCTATTTATCTACTTGCATTGACATGCTTTCGAACTGCTAGGTTGGCAGGAGGTGGGGTTTTCAGTGGGAGTTCACTCCGCTGCATGGCACCCGGGATTTGAACCCGGGATTCAGGTAAATACCATACATACTGGAAATGTTATTTCTGGGGTGGTAAGCCTATTGAGGCCTTGTTGATAAGGTGCTCATTCTATATCTGGAAGGAGTGTGTGCTTCAAGAGGAAAGACAATCTATTTATCCTCACAAACTTGCTCCAATCCACAATTGGAAGATTAGATACTTTTGATTTGGTTCTGGTTAGCTGGTCTCAGTTTAGAATAATTTGCCTTCTAGAAGACCTAGAAATATATTCTGGCACAAGGAAAAAAAGCAGAAGAGCTGGCACCTGCAAACTCTGGTGGAATATTCTTTTTTATCACTGTGCATTGAAGCTGGGTGTACATTATGTCCTTGTAGCATATTCCTTTTTAGTTACTTAAAATAGATTTAAATACAAAAAGACCCAAACACTCCAACATTTGCTTCTGAGCAATGTATTAGGAGTGATTAATGAATAGCACTCATTAACAGGGATGTAAAGAATACTCACTAAATTCATAGAAGCATGGGATGATAGGGTAGAAAGAGACCTCGAGGGCCATCCAGTCCAATCCCCGGCCATGCAGAAACCCCCATCATAGTGCTCCTGACAGATGGCCATCCAGCTTCTACTTAAAAACTTCCAAAGGAGGAGACTCCACCACCCTCCGTGGCAGCATATTCCACTGCTGAACAGCTCTAACTGTCATGAAATTTTTCCTTATGTTGAGATTGAAATCTCTTTTCCTGTAGCTTTAAACCACTGCCCTGAGTCCTAGTCCCTGAAGCCATGAAAAACAAACCAGTCCTGCCTTCAATATTACATCCTATCAAATATCTAAACATGGCTATCACATCCCGTCTCAAGTTTCTTTTTTTAAGGCTAAACATTTCCAGCTCCCTAAGCCATTCCTTGTACAGTCTAGGGCAGTGGTGGCGAATCTTCTGCACTCCAGATGTTTTGGAACACAACTCCCAGAATTCCAAGCCTAGATTACCAATGACAAAGGACTGTGGGAGCGGTGGTCCAAAACATCTGGAGTGCTGAAGGTTCGCCACCACTGGTCTAGGGTCTAGGCTGTCTTTACTTGGCATGAAACATTGATGAGAAATTATCAAGCTTCTCAAGGTTTCTTCCACCAGATGAAATGGATGCAATGATATCGACCCTCCCCCTGTCTTCATAATTTCCTCAACTATCTGAATAAAAGTAGTGTACTTTCTCTTTGAGAAATATATAAATAATATTTATTATGGTCAAAAAGCAACACTAAATAAACAATAATAGAAAAATATGGCGGGCATATGATAGCACTTTTCAAATATTTGAAATGCTGTCCTACAGAGGGCAGAATGCACAAGAGAGATGGGCACCAGATGAAATTTTTCATTATTCGTTTCTCTACCCCATTTCATTTCATTTAATACAAAACAAGTTTTTTAAAAGTGTTTTGTATTTTGTTTGTTTCATTTAGGGTTTTTTTACTTTTTACTTTTTCTATTTTTTATTTTTAACATGGTTGGTGCTTTTTATTTTTATTTTTTATTTTTATGCCATGACTTTTTTTTTACAGCTGAGAGGAGCTGGCTTCCCTCCACCCCATTTTTTTAAAAAAATCTATTTTTATTTTTATTTTTATTTTTTACTTCCCGCCCAGACTGGCTTGCCTGCATGCCGGACTGATTTTTTTATTTTATATTTTATTTATTTTTAAAATGACAATTTCTTTAATTTTTTTTTTAAATTTATAGCACTGACCACATAGTCTCCGGGGGCTGGGTAGGTGCTTTTCTATTATTATTTTTTATTTTTAAAATTTACTTTTACAGTGCCGACCATGCAGCACCCAGGCCAGGTTGGCATTATTTATTTATTAGTTATTTTTATTTTTACTTTACAGCACCGACCATGTAACTCCCGGGCTGGGTAGGCACTTTTAAATTATTTCAGATATAGGGGAAATTTGCTTAACAGAATCACCTATGGGGCAAATTCATACAACATAAAAATGGTTGCGATTAGGGATTACTCTATTTTCAATGCATTCCCATGAGAAATTTGTATAAAGGAAAATTTGCTTAACATAATTTCATTTGGAACGAATTAATTCCTTTCTACAAGGTACCACTGTATATGTAAACTTGATGTTTTTAGCTTTAAATAATGTCATTTTAATTATGTTAGCTGCCTTTGGTACAAGTGTTGTAAGTAAAGAAATAAATGAAAATTGAGTGTTTTGTTAAAAGTGTGCATTTTATTGTTTTTTATGGGAATTGCATTGCCCCCCCCCCCCAAGGGCGTCTAGGCTCAGCAGCTGATGAAGTCTATGACTAGAGATGAGGATGAACTAAAAACCAAATAATATTTAATAAATATTTCTGAATCATTGAATATTTGTCCGTTTTTTCAGGTCAGGAACCGCCAATGAATAAAAATGGACAAATATTCCCCCATTTTATTTGTCCCCATGTTTTAATTCTTTAGAAACCCTATGGCCGCCTTTTGAATAAATGGTCTAAGGCAGTGATGGCAAAACTTTTAGAGACCGAGTGCCCAAATTATGATTCAAAACCCACTAATTTTTTGCAAAGTGCCAATACAGCAATGTAACCTGATTACAGGTGGCTGTGAAGGAGCAATGTTGGGTGCCAACAGAAAGGGCTCCAAGTGTCACCTCTGGCACCTGTGCCATAGGTTCGCCAACACAGGTCTAGGGGAAACCAGGTGGCCGTCTTTGCAAATAGGGCAGTGGTGGCAGCCAAGGCACTGATAGAAGTGGCATCTAGGGAGGCAATGGGGGGCATGTTTTTTTTAAGAGAAGGTGGGGATAATTTGTAGGGGGAGGGGGATCATTTTTAAAGCAGAATGAGGTGGTCCCATTCATGTAAAATAAAGGGAACATAAATGAAAAGGACTAGTATGTGATAAAAATGAAAATGAAAGAGAGAGTTCCTGAAGAACTGAAAAGAAAACAAATATGATTTTTTTTAATTGCATATCTCTACAAGTAAATATTGTATCTTGTAATCTCACAGAGAAAGTATCAGAAGTCTACATCTTCTTGTCCTTGCCAGGGAGTATGAAATAAATGAAGATTCACATGCAATTTAAGGATATTAACAGTTGGTATGATATTTTTCACCAAGTCATGACTGTAATAGCATTTTATGGGGGTATACACTGGCTTTGGAGAAAAATATTCGCTGTGGAGATCTAAAGATGTTTGTACATTTCTAAATCAGCTGCAGGATGGTTGAAGAAGTCCCCAGTTGTCCCCTGGTAGGTTTTGGTGCTGTTATAAATCTCTAAGGTTTTGAGAGCTAGAAAATCGTCTTGTGTAGCTTACTCTAGCACAAGGAAATGACATAACCACAGTGGAATTCCTTTTAAATATTAATTGGGTGCTTTTGTGGATAATTCAAAATCCAAGTGGCATAAATTAAAAGAGTCCTTGCTTGGATTCTGGTTCATGCATAAAACCACCCAACTCTCACAGAAGGAGAAATTATACTGGAGACTAATTAGCAGAAATCTGCCACTGGTCACATCATTTCCCCTACACTGGCTTAGGTTGCGCAAGTGGAATTGACCATTGAGACTGGCAAACAAAACTACAACACTGTACTTGGTGCTGGTTGCTCTAGCAAAAGGGAGGAAGGGGGAAGCACCACAGCAAGATGATTGACAGCTGGAGCCCCAGTGAAAGCCAAAATCCCTGGTGCCCTAGAATTCCAGAAGAACCCCATAAAGGGCTTAGGTTAGACTGTTATCACCAACTCTACACAGTATATTCTTCTTATCTGACCAAGCAGGCATTTCACATTTAGGCTTGGCAAAAAAGGGTGCTAGATAGATACACTGAGTCCTCATTATACCTAGGATTGAACATCTGTGTGGTTGTGTCATGGCCAATAGACTCTTGTGTGCAGGTTTTAATTGGATACATCAAAGTAGGTCTAGTGACTATCTTTCTCTTGGCCATAATTTTGTACTTTCATCAGTTTTTATGTCCATTGCTGGCTAGGCAAAATGGATGAGCAGAAGGTTGGGAGGTTGGCAAAGAGTACAATGTAAGGTTCCCAAAAGAACAGGAAAAAGTAAGCCAGTGGGACTGATGGTGCTGCATAGCACATTCCCCAGCCCCATGCTAGGTGATATCCCATAGTTTGCTTAGGAAGAACAAATTGGTTCAGGTCATTTACAAACCATCTTGAACCAGTTGATTCTAATCGGTACACCAGATTAGAATCAGATTGGATGATATTTACACACCCTCGTTATCTACAAAGTAAGGACCTTAGGGAACATGTAACATATTGCTTCCAGGTTGTAACCAAAGCGGTTGTGCATCAGGTGGGATGTGATGGCCCTCCACATGTTGTTGGACTACAAGTCCAGGCATCCATCACTATGGCTATGTTGAATAGTCCTGACAATTACTGACCATTTAATAAACTGATTGACTGAGAAAGCAATTCATAATGAGGTTGTTAAGTGACGGAAGAAAAGCAAGTAAATCATTGATCTTTCCCACAATATAGAATTCTGATTGTGCATAATCCGAAGTGAATTGAGCTCAGATGACATGATGTAATCCTGGGGATTTCAAGTTAAAAAGAAGGCTCAGGTAACAAGACCTCTACCTGAAATCTAGAAGAATTGCCACTCTAAGTAGCGATAGTGGTCCCGATGGATTTAAAGAGAGATTTGATGAAAAGTAGCTTCCTGTGAATATATGAAAAAATTAATAAATTAAAGAGAGAGACAGAGAGAAAGAGAGACTGAGAGAAAGAGAATTGATATCTCACAACTCATTCATTTAATGAACTCCTTGGCAAGTTTATTTACTCATGTTTATTTTCACGACTGTTCATTGGTGTGACACAACCTCATGTTGCTTCAACGCACTTTGGGATGTGTTAATATTTATTCAGCGGTGTTTTTCTGTGGTTGGAAGGGGAGCAAGACACATCAAATCCAGTTAAACATTGCAAAGAATGTTTGGTCTGGCAGATGGCTATCAAAGCTTGGGCTCTTCTCTGCTGAGTTTCAGAATTCATTTGCATATATCTGAGATTGCATGCACAGTTGAGATGAGGACAAGACAGTCATGAGCCAAATGTAGTTTCCTGACTAGAAAAAATGAGGGCTTAGAGTATTTCCTTGGACAACATTTTTTAAAAAAGTTTAGACAAGGGAGTTTTTATGACATATTAATTAGCATGCCCACAATGACCTAAATTCAGTTTAATAAGAGTGGAAGAGACCAGTGCTGGTTTTCTCAGTTGTTCAAGAGGTAGCACTCTTGTTCTTGTGATACCTCAGTATGCTACCAGTTCTGTAACTCTTATGCAGTTGCAAAATTGGAGACTTTGTCATCTGAATTTAGGCATTTTTGCTGGTGGAATAACCACTTCACTATATGTACAAATGGAAAAATACCTAATGTTCCATAAAGATACCAGAGGACTTCTGCTGGATCAAACATTTTACTCTTTCCCACCAATGTGCAGATTAAGGGCTACTGGGAGGTTCCACTTAAGCCTGCAATGACAACCACCACCTTGGCTAGAAGTCCACATCTACACTATAGTTTAGGTACCTGGTCGCGGAATCTGCTCTGCTTGGGAGTAACAAATGGATTTTACTCTGTATTTTTGATGTGACAACAATAAAGTGCAATCTGTAGCCCTATACACACTTGACTAGCTGCCCTGTGACTAGAAATAGTTTGAAAAAAATAAGAATGTTGAAAATAAATAAAAATAAAAATATAAAGAAAAATAAAATCCTAACCTGCACGTTCCTGGCTGGTGCAAGGGAGACATCTATTCCTCTCTCCTCCCTCTGCTTTGGAGGCAGCCTGAGACGGAAGGTTCCAGACAATCACCCACAATCCAACAGGGAGAGAAAGACACCACTGGCTCACTTGTGATTATGTGACCTGCTCCAGTGCTTGCATATCAAGACACTGCTTGTTGATCAAGGCAAAATTTAGGAGAAATGTTTGCTTGTCTTGCAAAACACTCTTAAGCCAAGTTACTCTTAAACCAAGGTATTACTGTAATTGAGTTGTAAAGGGCTTATAGGGCTATTGAGCCAAATCCCCCTGTTCAATGCAAATCATTTCAAAACCATAAATAATCAAAACTTGCTAAACTTGAGAACCATAACACATTAATTTTTCATATCATTATTTAAGAACTATACCTACTGTGACCAGCCTTGCCTGACTCATCACTCTTTACCTTCCTCCTTCGCTTGCCTTAAGAAGCCCTCAAATGAAAAATCAGAGCCAAGCAATTTAAAATGATCCAAAAAATGTGAGTCCTTTATTTAACAAGCATAATGGTTACACAGCACTTTTTGATAGCTGAGAGTTACCAAATTCTTCCATCGATTCTTTAAATAAAATTCATATTTTACAACAGTAACTATTGTGCTAACCCCTTCCCCACCTCAACTGTTTTCTCAACTGCTCTTTCTCCCTCTAAAAATGTTCTTCACTAACACTCTTTATCCCCTCCCCTTTTGAGTCATGATTGGCTCCCTTCCAGCACATCTTTGGCCAATCAGATACTTTCTCCTATTACCAGGTAAACTTCATTCCTGGGTCCATCACACTTAACCATCACTTTTCTTCTACCTAGCATTTTCCTGAAGGTGGTCCACTTTTCAGATCCTGAAACACCACTTTGTGGGAATGACTGTATCTTCAGGGCCAGGGTTGACGATTCACATGCCCTTATTGACACTGTCCTACCATCTCTGTTTTGGTCACCCACATGACCACTGGCCATTGATTTCCAGGTGGTACGCAGTTTCGGTGATGGTGGAAGGGGGTGACACGTCCATACCGTGGAGCTGGCTTTCCCTTCTATTTTCTCTTATTTGTACCACATGTAGTTGCTGTTGGGCAATATCATTTCTGATATGGTCAAGTAGGAAGATACCCAATACTCAAAGGAGCATACCCATTTCCATGGCATGGAGGCAGGTTGCTATGCCTACTGTTGCTGCCCAGCACTCTGTGCCATATAGTGCAACAGGGCAGATGATCCTTGTGAAATTCTTGGATTGAGATGGATTGGCATTTGTCTGTTGCAGAGCACACCAGTGAGTTCTTGCCACCACGACTAGGCTTTATTCACCCTTGTTTGTACATTGCCACTGATGCAACCATCACCTGGGAGATGCGGGCCAAGATACCAGAAGATATGCACCTTCTTTAGGTTTTCAGCATTTATTTGGAGTCTTCTGTGGGTGGTCGCAGTCTCTAAGTGCTCAGTTTTCTTTATGTTTAGGAAGAGTCCAAAGATGTTGAGGCAGACATTCCATGCCTAAACCTGTCACTGCAGTTTTTTCAGAATGGTAGTAGCAAGCATGACATCATCGGCGTAGTAGAGGATGGTCCAGGGAGCATTTTGCTGCAGGCCTTGTGTGATGGTATTCATGACTAGTATAAATCAGAGCAGAGACAGTGGGCAGCCCTGGTGCACTCCAAAGATACTGTTAGAGAGGTCATCTGAGCATTGCAGATAGCTGTTTGTGTTCTTGTACAGCAGAACTGTTCAGCTTTGAATAGGCCGAGGTCTACTTTTTCTGGCCCAAAGTGCCTGAGGGCTACTACACTAAAACCTCCACTTACGAATTTTATCTGTTCCAAGCACATGCTCATAATAAGTAGAGCAGCGGTTTCCCATAGGAATGCATTGAAAACCAAATAATCTGTTCTGGAGGGAACAGATTTCAATGCGCCATGGCCCTTGAACTGCCCCGGTCAACTGAGACAATGGGCTGGCAGACCCAGAACTTTGCTGGGGCAGTGGTGGTCCTTTGGATGGGGGAGGGAGGGGTGGAGAACTTATCCCCTCACTTTTTAAATTGATGGCCAGTGGGCTACTTTTGAACCCTTTGCGGGCTACCGGTAGACCGCGGTCTACCTGTTGGGCAGGCCTGTTGTACAGTATATCATTTTGACCCAGTCTGGTGGTAGGTACGAGGCAGTTGGAAAGTAGGGATGGGGCTGAGAGAGGGAGTTCCATAATTTGGGAGCAGACACAGAAAACTCCTTCTTTCTAGTCCTCACTAGAAAGTCCTCCACCGAAGGGACGAGACTTTGAAGGCACTCCCCAATAGTCTTAAAATAAAATATGATTTGTTTAAAAAAGTTAAAAAACAGAATGGATAGCCTGGCAATTCAGGTCTCTGCCTGCAATGCCAGAGGTTGGGAGTTAGATTCCCCACTGTGCCACCTTCACAATCGGCTGTACTCAATGGTCTCTTCTTTTAAGGGTTACTTTTTTAATTAATAAAGTTTATTGTGGTCATAGAACACATACAAGTACATAAATACAGTGAATACAAAAATAAAGATCAAGAAACATGTGTAATGATCTGCACCAGCAAGTAACACAGCCCTTCTTTGTGTTGCATCTATGAAGAAATTAGTTACTTGAGCCATATTATATGAGAGTTCTGGCCTAACAGGCAATATGTGACCTATCACTTATCTGAGCAGTCTTGGCAACTATATAGCAGGAGTTGAATCAGGATTGCTTCTGATATAGGTTCACTTCCAGTTGCATAGTTCTAAGACTATAAACTACAACCCCAAACCAGGGTGGTTCAGAATATTTTACTGTGTGTGAGAGAACAGCAAATAGGTCCCCGTGACAATATTATTTAGTTTATCTCAGACTCGTGCTTAGTTAATTTACTTTAGCCCCTGAAGCAAAAAATCTACACAACCTCCACTCCATCCTCTTACCTACAAAAATGCACTAATCATTAATTAAGTAAGAAATATGCATCTATTCCATAACATTCAAAACCAACTGCCCGAGGCAACTACCTCACTCTGCCTAATAACAGGGCCAGCTCAGCTCCAATTCCTTTCATTTTCAATGAACTGCAAACAAATTGCTGTTGATTACGAAGATAAAACATTTTCTATTCCAATTAGTCTTAAGAGGTTTCTGTGCCCAAACAGCTTCTCCTTTAAGTTCTTCTTAGAAGGAAGCAATATCAACCAGCAGGAAGAATATATAACATGTGTGTGCCCAGCTACAAAAACAGAGCTGAGCTTCCTCTGTGTGGCCCAATTTCCTGCCACAGCAGTCATTCAGGAACAGTGCTTCTCTTTGGCCAGATGGGTGTCTGAAGGTCCTGGAATGTTGATCACTGAAAGGGACCACTCAGAATAATGTTGGTGCTTCTCCTGGTCGTTGGGCCAAACACTCAGTGGCTTTGAGGCAGCATCGGGAGCCTCAGCCAATGGTCCCGTTCTGGACCACACTACAGGTATTTGTTTTTGCACATTGTGAGCTGACTTTGGTGGCATTCTATTCGAGAGCACAAGGAGTCCTCTGTCTGTTTTGGGAAAAGAAACCTGCTTGTCAAGGTAAGGCCTCCGCTCTCCACATGCCACTGCTCCCATGGTGCCTGGAAGGATAATGGGCACCACATGACTTGGAAAGTGAGGGATAGGGTTGATTAAATTGGGCATAAAAGCTTCTGCTGCTCTCTGACTCGGTAGAAGGCAGCTACAGAGAAGAGTGGCAGTGGGCTTTCAGTACAGCAGTGGGGCATAGTAAGAAAGCAGATGTGGCACAGAAAGAGAGAGAGAAAAAGCACAAATGTAGAAGGTCACAGTAACTGTGATGCCAATCCAGTCCGTGGCAGGAGCACATGTTTCCCTTCCCTGCTTCTTTGGCTGATTGACGAAACACGAACCATGAATTTCCGTAACCTGAACTGCCAAGCCAATAAATTGGTTTCGTCAGTTCTTTGGTTTGTGCCCTTTTTTTAATTAATTTATTTATTTTTATACCGCCCGTCTTCTGGGGGAACTCTGGGCGGTTTACAGCAGTCATATTAATATCAATTAAAAACAAATATCAAACATATAATACAATAATATAATACAATAATAATAGTATGAAACAAAAGTAATAGAATAATCGGCCAAGATGGCAGCTTATGTTTCACAAAGAAAAAAGAACTAAAGCCCCATGGGGGTGTCAAAACAAAGAAACAACAACAATATAAAACAACAAAACAAAAAAACCTACCCCTACAGCCTGCTCCCTCATTCTCTTCCCTCTGCCCCATAACTGCAAAACTTGCCCGCTTCTGCTTCTGCTGCCTCTGCTGCCACCACTATGGCCACCATTTTTTTTAAAAAAATCTTCACGGGATCACGGGCCAGCCAGAGACACCAAGCTGGTGGAGGGGTGGGGGAATGATTTTTGTGCTTTACTTTACCAGCCTGTCAGCTGGCCAGGAATATCTGTGCTTATAGGCACAGATTTCCTCTGGTTAGCCCCAGACTGGGAAAAGAAAAAAAAATGCTTTTAAAAAAAACTTTGCCTGCCTGCCAGCTGGCAAACATCTGCGCATGTCCCTATACCCACCACAGTTTTTTTTTAAACAAATCTTCACCAGCCTGTGGGACACCAAGATAGTAAAGGAAAAAATGTGTTTTTTTTTTGGGGGGGGGGGACAAACCTTTGCTAGCCTGATGGGCAGCTGGGTACATCTGCGCATGGCCAGCCCTAAGCTGATAAATATATATATATATTTTAAAAAATATTATTTATTTATTACTTTGCTGGCCTGTTTGGAAGCTGGTTAAATCTGTGCATGTCCTCTTGGCCACCTTTAAAAACAAAACAAAACATTTTTTTCTTCCTCTCTGGCCTGACCAGCCTTGCACTTACCAGCTGGAAAACAGGAAAAAATAATAATTATTTTTTTCCTTTTCTTACCAGTTGTCTGGACAGGGACAACTGTACATGTCCCCTGGCTGGCCCTACGCCAACAAAGAAAACAATGTTCACTGTTTTTTTTTTAAAATGCTATCCTGTCATATGCTTGGGTTGAGGAGTTCTGTGGAGGCCTTAGCTGGTAAGTAGGGACATATACAGATGTCCTCTGGCCAGCCCTAGGCTGGTGAATTACGGCTGGCGGCAGCAGAAAAGAAGGTAGGGATGGGAAGGGACCGTGGGAAGGGAGAGAGCAGCTATGGGACAGGGGTTGGCTCAGTTTTTTTTTAAAAAAAATTGTTTTAGAAAAGCCACCTAGGCTGACGGAATAGATGTTCCTGCAGACTAAGTTGCAGCCAAGATGACAAATTAAAAAGTTTAATCTTTGTCACTTCGTATCACATCTCTAATCACAATTGCAAATAGGAAAGCAGCACGTTTTTTAAAAAAAAAATAAATTTAAATTAAAACGTTTAAATTAAAAAGATAAGATATTCGAATGATTTACATTTAAAAAGCCCACATCATCAATATGTTTGGCATTACAATCATGCACCCCATTCTTCCCATTCAGACAATGAAAGAGCCGGTGGACCAGCAGAAGCCCAATGAGCGCAGAGTAGGTGCCGAGGTAGGAGATGTATGAATGTGGCTTGTGAGATCCCCCCCCCCCCCCCGGAGAAGCAGCATTCAGGATGGTAGTGGAAGGCCTGAGGCTCCAGTGCTGCTGGATAGAGATGGGCACGAACTGAAAAAATGGCAATTCGTTTTGGTTTGATTCGTTTTAGGGTATGGTTTGGTTCATTTTGTTTTTAACGATTCTTTTTTTGAAAAATTCATTTTGTTGGTTCTTTGGTTTGTTATTCATTTCCCCCCACTCTGAGCGAGGAAACCCTGGGGCCGGGTCGGCACTCCCTTTTTTGGATTTATTTTACTTTTACTTTTATTTATTTATTTACTGCCGACCACATGGCCCACACTACAGATGTAGCACGTGCCGGTCGACTTTTTTTCCTGGTCGACCCTCCCTGCAGCCAGGAAGACCGAAGCTCCAGGAAGGGACCAGCACCAGGTAGGAGACATCTCTGGTGTCACCATTAATGAAACGAATTGAACTGAACCATTTTTTTGGTTCGTTTCATTTTGTTCTAAATCCACTCTGGGGTTCGTTATTCATTTCATTATGTAACGAAATAAATATTGAATAATGAAATGAACTGACCCTAACCCTAACCCATTCCTGCTGAAGCCACTGGAAGCCCCGTCCCCGCCTCTCCCCAATTTCCATTTTTTCCTCATTAATTGGCTGGGGTCATTTCTTTGCTCTTTCCCCCATAATTTTTAGCCACTATTATGACTCTAGGTGGCACTTGTGGAAACTTTATTCAGTGATGTATCACTGAGTCTTTTTTTGTAACTAACCTTTAGGAACAGGGTGCTCCTAAAACAGAACATGAGTTAGTTTCAGTTTACTTACCAGAAATAAATTGATTTCATTTCAGGCCCTGTTAAGGAGACAATATGAAGGATGAAGAGATGGTATGGTGTATATTTTGAATTTTGTGTAGTGGTATGAAATAATCAGCTAATTCTTTTATTTGAGGCCATAAGTCATTCATTTACAGATGAGTATAAGATGGATCTTGTTTTTTGTTTTTTAGTTCAGGATGACTCAAAAGTGCAGTTCTGTGTACTTGGCTTCATAAATGGACTGCATGTTCTATGGGTTTATAGAGCTGTGAGATTACTTCACTCCCAAAATTATTTAGGCCTGGGATTGAAAATAGTTCTTTATAAAACACTGTCTCAACAGGTCTTGCAGAATCTGATAAATGTATGGATATATTGTACTGAGTCCAGTCAGGTCAAGGGCTGGATGTTAGACAGGAAATGATTTCGGTTTCACGAAAGGTTAGATGGTTTGGCCAACCCAAACTAAACACAAGCTGAGACAAATCTTCTAATAATAAGTCAAATAGTACAAGTATCAATGCTCTTTCTGAGCTTGATAAAAAGGTCTCTTTTGAGAGTGCGACAGTTAAACTGTTTACCTGTTAGATCTGATTTACTCAAATGTCTGTTGAAAATAGAGCCTGGGAAACAAATCAAAGAAAGAAAGAAAGAAAGAAAGAAAGAAAGAAAGAAAAGAAAAGCAAGCAAGCAAGCATGGATTGTATTTGTAGTACTCCCTGAGTTTTCCATTTTTTGTGTTTTTCATTTCTCAGAGTGGCATTTTCCCTATATTTTTATTGTTCTTAGTTTTTATATTGCCTTTTAAACAATATAAGATGCTTCTTCACACTCATTGTTCTTAACTTTAAATATTGTCTTTATTATTGTTAACAACTGTTGTATACTCATTATCTTCAACTTTAAATACTGTCCAAATGTGTAAGCCACCTTGGGTTCTTTTCAAGAAGAAAGATGGGGTAAAAATAAATAAATAAATAAATAAATCTAGATATTAAAAAGCTGATCTTCTCCTTTCCAGCTGATAGAGAGTAGAATATATTTTTGGCAAACCCTGAGAGATTTTGGGTAGTTTGAGGTGCTTGCTATACTTCCTATGTATTTATATTGATTAAAAATAAATTTAAAAAAAAACAGCCATCAGCTCTGTATTGGCTTGGCTAGGGGAAACCAGCCATTCTTTTTATTCCATCTTGGTGGCCAATTAGCATGACTTGGCCACATCTTTGCACTCCTCCAAAATGATATTTATCTTGGTAAGCTGTGAAAACAGTGTCCTGGTATATCCTGCTGGAACTGAGTCAGGACATACTGTTAGCAGTCTGGCATCAAAGACCACTGCTCATTCCCAAAGTACAGAAAGGTAGAGTAAAACCACTTTTGATCCATGAAAGACTGTCCTGTTACCTACGGCATATTCCTTTACATACTATGCACCTTTGAATGTTACTTTTAGTGTTTTCATTCAAACTGACAGCATGGACAGTTTAATAATGGATGATTTACACACTAAGAGATCAATCCATAGATTGTGGAGTTAGGATGTAGACCCTGAACTAGGCATAACACTCATTCAAAATGTTATTTCCTAGACACAGTTAAAATAGTTGGGTATCACTTTAACTGACAAAGCTCCATCCAGTTGCATCCTGGGATAAGTAGTTCATGAGATAATTAGAATTCTCTGCAGTCTATAAGCCCTGATGTTAATAGCTTCTTGGAGAGAGTGTTGCACGATCTGTCTCCGTTAAGATGTCAAGATAACAATTCTACTGCAATTTTTATGGTAGATGTGAAATAAAAAAGACAAGTAACAGAATGGCTGCAAAAATATAAATAACGTGTTGAGAAAAAGAGCCTCCCCCTTCTGACAGATCCTTTCACAAAATTATTTTTGGGACATTGGACATGGAATGTTCGGAACCACTGGTGTGAAACATCCACTTAGTATTCTGCAAATGGGTGAAGCTCATCTTTCCATAATATTTTTCCTCAGCGTGCATTTATGATACAAGTGGGGCTGGAAATTATCCAGGAATGCACCTTTTCCTTTAGGTAAACTGGACGCTGCGTTCTTGCCCTTTGAAACCTGGATGAAACTATCTTTCATATATAAACATCAAACATACTCCCCTGTTATGCATCTATAAATATAGATGTCCAAAAACTGGACCTGCCATGCCCCCCCTTTTAACTCCTGCATTATTTTGTTTTGAAAGCTTTAATGTTTCTTGTATACCACAAACTGGGGTGGGTGGAGAGAGACCCTTCCACTCCCAGAAGTGTATTTATCTTTCTTTATTCCTTAGCAGAAAAATGACACAGCACATCTGAAATACTTTTTTTTTCATAGTAAGCAGAAGCCATAGAGACTGCATTTATGGAAAGTCATGAATGAAACCCATTCATGACCACGGGCACTATCTAGACCAAAAAGGGCCTTGTGTGCATGGCAGTGGGAGAAAACAAAAATCATCTAGTTCTGGAAGAGAGGCGCTTGTTGTGTACACAGAGTTCATTCTGTTCCCTGATAATGTCAGTAGAATTTGTTCCCTGATAACGTCAGTAGAATTTGTACTACAGTACTTGCAAATGACTGCTGTTTTCAGATGGTTGTAAAAAGCACTTTACATCATATAACTACTCCACATTCAAACATATTTTGCTGTATGTGAATGTAAAGCAAAGGTTGATTTAGGCAGAAAACACGTTATTACATGAGTTTCCAGAACAGGGTCGGGCAATGTTTGGGCAAGGGATGGGGATATTTGCATCCTCCTGAACCCCACAGAGGCTCCATGGACCGTTGTGACATTGAATTTGCTGCAGCAGTGCCAGGAACTACTTTATTATTTAAAAAAGCAAGGCAATGTGTTCAGCATATATGCAGCTCCATAGCACTTACAGTACTCCCTGGGTGGTTTACAATGTTTTATGAAGGCTACACATTGTTCCCTACTCAGCAAGTTGGGTACTCAATTTACCGACCTTGGAAGGCTGGAAGGCTGATTGTACCTCAGTCTGGCTGTCTGGGATTGAACCCAAGCCATGAGCAGAGTTTTGCTACATTCAGGGCCGGCACATCCATTAAGGCGAACTAGGCAGTTGCCTAGGGCGCCAAAATGGACAGGAGGCACCACCACCCCCTGCCACCGCAGGCTAGCCTGCTACCCCCCACACACCCCACACCCCGCCACTGCCTGCTCACCCGCGGCCCCTCTGCCACCGCCACTGCCGCCTGCCCGCCGCCCACCCCGCGCCCCCACCGCCGCCTAGGGTGCAAAAAAACAAACAAACAAAAGAAAAAAACCTAGCGCCGACCCTGGCTACATTTTTGCAGTTTAATCGTGTGCCATGATAATATATTTATTTTTGAAATAAAAAAAAACCGTTTAGATTTTAGAAACAAAGCTGGAGTGGCATGCTTGTTTTCAGGAGGAGCCCTGCTATTTTGCTGGTTTGGCTTATAAAACAAGCTGTACATTTACACCCTTTTTAAAAAGGCAATTGGGCAGCCTGTGGCCAATGGGGATGGGGATGGCAGTGGCAAGAAAATGGATAGGATTAGTGGTAAATGCAGTCTAAAGGTTGTGTGCTGCTCCCTGCTCCCTTTTTGAACAGAGGCTTCATGTTTATGCAATTGTGTGTAATCTATGAAATACAAACATCTATGAAATTGGGTGCTTGTTGACCTAATGGCTAAGTTTATGTCTTGCCTCTCAGCCAAAAATGGTTCTTAAAGGTTTTCGTTCATCTTCATTTCTTTCTATACATTCAACCTATTTCTGGGACATACGGTACTACCTTTTCCTTGGATGCTCAGCAAAACACAGTTTAATGATCACATAAGATGTTCCCATGGCTGATTGTCTTCATGGGTCTGTTTCCATAATACAGTAATTGTGCACTGTTACACTGAATTACAGTACTTCTGATTTTTAAGGATTTTCTAAACCCAGAAAAGACAGAGGTGCTCCTGGTCTGTTGAAAGTGAGAACAAGGGATAGGGATGCAACCTGTACTGGATGGTGTCACCCTCCAATTGAAAAATCAGGTACACAGCTTGGGGGTGCTTTGGATTCATCCTTGAGCTTGGATGCCCAGGTCACGGCTGTGGCCAGGAGCACATTTGCACAATTAAGGCTAGTACACAAGTTATGCCCCTTTCTTGCTCTGGCCATGGTGACACATGCCCTAGTGTCATCCCAGCTAGACTACTGTAATGCGCTTTATGTGGGGCTACCAATGAAAAGTCTCAGGAAACTTCAACGGGTCCAAAATGCAGCCGCCAGACTGCTGACTGGGTCGGGGTACAGAGATCACATTACACCCCTTTTAAAACAGTGCCACTGGCTGCCAATCAGCTATTGAGCACAATTCATGGTGCTGACCTTGACCTACAAAGCACTATATGACCTGGGTCCTAGCTGCCTCAAAGATCGAATCTCACAGTATGAACTGACAAAGGTGTTAAGATCATCAAGAGAGATCCTTCTCTTCATCCCACCACCCTCACAAGTACGTTTTGTGGGAACCCATGAAAGGGCCTTCTTGATTGCTGCGCCCAGACTTTGGAACTCCCACCTACTAGAGGCCAGGACTGCCTCATCTCTGTTGTCCTTCCGGAAACAGGCAAAGACCTTTCTCTTCAGGCAAGCTTTCCCTGAATGATGGACTACCATGTGTATTTTATATGAATCTATGGGTTCACATAGACTTTGTGTTTATGACTACTTATAACTGTGTTGCTTTAATGCAATGTTTGTTTATTAATGCTGGAAGATGTCCCTCAATTCCTTGTTCTCAAATACTTGAACATGTCTTGATTGTACTGGACTGTATATTATCCCTCATTACTGTAAGCTGCCTTGGGTCCTTTTCCAAGGCAGGTTAAAATACTCTAAAATAAATAAATAAATAAATAAATAAATAAATAAATAAACACAGAGTTACACTGATGGTAAGTAGAGTGCTTTTCGGTGGGATATCCAAAGAAAGACCCAAAAAGCTCACATCCCAGGATCTTTCTGTTTCATTGTGAGGGGGGAAATTTGGGGAGGCAAATTTCATTGCATCTCCAGAAAAATCAAGAAAAAAGACACTTGGTGTCATGACAGTGGTTTACAATTGCTTGCCAAGTCACCTTGTATGGATCATATTGAGAAACTGGTCATTTTGAAGATGTAGGTATGCCTTTAAGCACGTACATTAGTGCAGCAGAAATTACAGAGACTGGGAGCTCAGTTTCAGCTTGAAACATCTATGAACCAAGTCTACTTAGGCTTTACTCTTTACATAAATTTGTTCCATTACTGTGGGATTACTGCAACTGATGAATTACTGCAACTGATGAAAACAAATATTGACTCTCTACATGTCTAGGTGATCAGATAAAGAAGAGGGCATTGTTCTTATACCTTTAGTAATTGCTTAGAAGAGGAACTTTTAATGCAAGCAGCATCTGCTGAAATATTCTTGTCCACATAATTATTAAAGGCACAGGAACTCTGGCAGAAATCACACATTTGCAGGTAACCTACCACACACTTTTTACTTTAGTTGTCTGCAATCTGGTCCAAAACCAGGTGAAATATAGTGGAAAACTGACGCCTTTAATGTGTGTGTTGCGCACACCTGGATGATGGCAATGGTGGCTAAGGAGCACATTGGCAGCAGGAGCCATTATAGTGGTGGTGGTGGTGGGTTAGGGTCATCAAAGTCAGTGCCAGTGTTGCTGCTACTTCTGTTGCCACCACATTCCCTACCACTGTTGCCTTGCCAGCTAAGCGAAGCAGATTACAGAGGAATCCGTACTGTGATATAAAATCATGCATAATAGGTCATTTTCTTGCAGTAAGTATGCTGCTTATATAACCATAATGGTTAAAGCTGTCTCTGGGCAGTTTACAATTTATTTATGCAGGCTACACATTGCCTCCCTCCAGAGAGTTGGGAACTCAGTTTACTAACCTTCAAAGGATGGCAGGTTGAGTTAACCCTGAGGTGGCTACCTGAGTCTGGGATCCAACTGAGGTCATGAGCAGTCTTCACTGCAGTACTACAGTTTAACTAGAGATAGGCATAAACTGGTAGTTTGTTGTGATTTGTGGTTCACTGAAGTACATGAACCATCAACTTCCAAAACTTGAAACAATGAACCACAAATTGATTTGTCTTGGTTCAGATGTTTGGGAGACCTAGAATAGTCTAGAGACACCAAAATCACACACAGGATTCCCATGACTCTCCTCTACACTTCCTCCAAGTTTGTTGATGTTTGGAGGTCAGATATCCATGTTATGCACCCTCAAAGCAGGTCCCTCAAGAAAGTACCCTTTAGCAGCTGGTTTGGGAGAAATTCAAGGAATGATTCATGCCAAGGAACCTAAACCATGGTGTTGCCCATCAGATAGTGGACTGGGGAGGGACGATGCCCTTTCCCCAAACCCTGTGAATAATGCCATGCTGGAGGTCTGAGCTGAGGTTACTGTGAGTTCAGGGAGGACATGCCTGACAGGTTAAGCAACATGTTGCTGGAGATCTGGTTCCAAAGTAGAAGGGTTCCTCTGACTAGCAGAGGTGGCTCTGAGGTGAAAATGGCTTCAGTGAATCAGACTTATAAATAGAGATGGGCACGAAACGAACAATTTTTCGTTTCCATTTTGTTTTTTCATTTCATTACGTAACGAAACGACAAACGAATTTTGTCTCTAAAATGAAATGAAACGAACAGAAACACCGGAAATTTTGTCGTGCGTTTCGTTTCCGTTACTGCAATATGAGTGAATTGCTTAAAATCCTTTAAAAATAATCACAACAAATGAAATAAATGGTAACAAAATGGCAACAAAATGAACGAAAACAAAAATGATTTTTTTGCAATAATTCACGAAAAACAGAAACGAACCGAAATGGACCCTCCAAACGACAAACGACAAACAAAATGTCATTTTTTTGATTCGTGCCCATTTCTACTTATAAACAAGAACAAGCAGCTTCTCCAGATCCCTTTGAGCAGAGCCTGAACTGCTAATCCAGTAGTCTCTTGGTCCTTCCCAGGGTCACCTAGTGCTTTTAATTGACAAGAGCAGGCTGTCAGAGGTGAGGGGGAGAAAATGGGCAGATAAATCAAATAAACTGCTAATTACTTTTAAAAATGTTTTGGTTCATTGCTTTTTATAAACCCAATGAACTAGCAGTTTTATGAACTTCCTGGTTCATATCTTGGTTTGTGCTCATCTCTAAATTGAACCACTGCACCAAGATACCTGTATAAGTGAAGCCAATATCCATCAGGCTGAACTTGTTCATATAGTGTCTGGGACTAGTCACAATGACAAGCCTCTCAGCAGAATTTCCTGTGACCAATTTGTAGCATTTTTGAAAAGATAAAGTGGAAACCATTTACCAGATTTCCATGTTTTTTTCAGGAGTTTGGGCTGGTATGTGCACTATGCTGTCTTATCTGGTTGTTGTGACATCATCTGAGGTTGACAGGGTGCTTGACTGCTGTGGGGTCAAAGCTACCTCCCTAGCTCCTTGCCTGGCCAGGCTCATAAAAGCAGCCAGGCCAGTAATGATGGAATGGATGATGTGCATCATTACAGGGTCTCTCCAGGAGGACAGGGTCCCTACACCCTCAAGGAGATATTCATTATGCCCATCCATAAAAAATCAAAATAAAAAGTGAGCTTGGCAACAGATTTTATAACAACTGTAGACTAGGGATGGGCACCTTATGAAAAATGACACACTGTTTTGTCGTGTCATAAGTTTACAAAATGTTTCGAAATGAAATGAAACGCTAGCCAGTGTTTCCTTACAAAATGAAATGAAATGCCATTCGCCCCATTCATTTTAGAGGAAATGGCAGGGGAGCTTCCTCAAGCTCTCCCCTATAACCCCTTGAAATTTGGAAAGTTTTCTGTTTCAGAGATTGGGGTTATTAATCTCCAAAGAGGTTGCGGGGTGGTGGCAGCACATAATTGAAGGAGTGTGGATTGGCATGCTGAGGGGGAGCTGTAAATTATAACTGGTAAAGCACACTGGATAGACTCCTTCCATTAAGCACCCCCACCCCTCCCTTGGAGTTTAATAATTCCATTTCCTGAAACTCAAAACTTTCCAAATTGCATGGGGCTCCCTAAAATCACTTGGGGAAGCTAAGCCTGCCATTCGCATGCCTTGGGTCAGTAATTTTCCATTATATATATATATATAATTTCTTAAAAAATATTCCGTGGAAAATTACTGATTCCAGGCATGTGAATGGCAGACTTAGCTTCCTCAAGTGATTTTAGGGACCCCCTTGAAATTTGGAAAGTTAGGGTTTCTGGGGCAGAAATATTAAACTCCAAAGGAGGTGGTGGGTACTTAATTGAATGAGTGTTTTTGGCATGCTTTATCAATTATAGGGTTAATTTACAGCTTCCCCTCTCCATGGTAAAGCACATAGCGCCGACCAGCTGCTCCACGGGCCGGGTCGGCGTATTTTTTAATTTTTAATTTTCCCTTATTGTGCCGGCCAGCTGGCCTGTGGGCCGGGTCATTGCGTTTTTTTATTTTTGTATTTTTTATTTTCCCTTATCATGCTGACTAGGCTGGGTTGCCACGTTTTTTTTTTTAAATTTTTTATTCTTTTTATTTCCCTTTAAGGCACCGACCAGCTGGCCAGGTTGCATTTTTTTAAAAACATTTTTTCATTTTTTATCCCCCACCTCATCGCTTCCGATCGGGTGGGGGAAAGGGCAGGCTTTTAAAACTTTTTCCCCCACTGAAGCCCTGTGCTACTACAGTCTTGGTGGACCACATATTGAACATGAGTCAGCAGTGTGATGCAGCAGCCAAGAAAGCCAACATGATTCTTGGTTGCATCAACAGAACCATAGTGTCTTGATCAAGGGAAGTGATAGTACCACTCTATTCTGCTCCAGTCAGACCCCACCTGGAGTACTGTGTCCAGTTCTGCACACCTTAATTTTAAAAAGGTGTTGACAACCTTCAATGGGTCCAGAAGAGGGCCACCAGGATGGTTAAAGCTCTGGAACATATGTCTTACTAGGAGCAGCTTAGGGATCTGGGAATGTTTAGCCTTACTAAAAGAAGGCTGAGAGGGGATATGGTATCTATGTTTAAATATTTGAAGGGATGTCATATTGAAGAGGGGACTGATTTGTTTTCCATGGCTGCAGAGACTAGAACTCAGGGTGGTGGTTTCAAGCTACAGGAAAAGAGATTCCATTCGAACATTAGGAAGACCTTCCTGATGGTCAGAGCTGTTCAGCAATGGAATATGCTGCTACCACAGAGGGTGGTGGAGTCTCCCTCTTTCGAGGCTTTTAAGCAAAGGCTGAATGACCATCTGTTGGGAGTACTGTGATGGGGGTTCCTGCATGGCAGGGGGTTGGCCTGGATGGCCCTTGAGGTCTCTTCCAACTCTATGGTTCTATGGTTCTGTGAAATGTCCAGCTCACTACTAAGCTTGAATACTGTGGGATGGATCCCAAGCCAGGAGTCTGCTGAATAGCCAGCACATGGCTCCTGCAGAGATGGCAGTCTCCCTCCTGTCCCTTGGCCCCTGGCATCCCCAGTTCTCCACATTTGTGTCTCTTACTCTGTACGAGCCTCGTGGCGCAGTGGTTAAATGCCTGTACTGCAGGTGAAACTGTGCTCACGACCTGGGGTTCAATCCCAGGTAGCAGGCTCAAGGTTCACTCAGCCTTCCATCCTTCCGATGTCGGTAAAATGAGTACCCAGCTTGCTGGGGAGGCAATGTGTAGCCTGCATATTGTAATTAAAACTGTAAACCGCCCAGAGACTACTTAAAGTGGTATGGGGCGGTATATAAGCAGAACACTTTGCTTTGCTTTGCTTTACTCTGGAGATCTCTAAAGAGATCTCGGTCCTCCTTTCTCCCTGCTCCAAATTCTGCAGTGCCAAGCTGGCCTTGATATGTGGATTGCTTAGGCAGATGACTGTAAACTCTATCTTAGCAGAGAGGTTGTAGTCTCTTCCTCGTGCCTGCTTACACCCTCAACACTAAGGCTCTGGCCCACGGAAGTAGGGAGGATCCTTAAGAGAGTGCGGACTCCAGTGTCTGGTTTGGCACACAAATGAGGGGAATGGCTTGTCCCAGGCTTGTGATGGAACCACATAGATCTTTATTTATTTATTTATTTATTTTGAATACCCCCCCCCTTTTCCTTGGAAAAGGATCCAAGCTGGTTTACAATAATGAGGGACAATATACAACCCAGAACATTTAAGACTTAAGCAAAGCAAAGTGTTCTGCTTATATACCGCCCCATACCACTATAAGTAGTCTCTGGGCGGTTTACAATTTTAATTACAGTGTGCAGGCTACACATTGCCCCCTCCCCAGCAAGCTGGGTACTCATTTTACCGACCTCGGAAGGATGGAAGGCTGAGTGAACCTTGAGCCTGCTACCGGGGATTGAACCCAGGTCGTGAGCACAGTTTTACCTGCAGTACAGGCATTTAACCACTGCGCCACGAGGCTCCTGGTTCAGGGCCTCTACCACGTGGGAGAGGGCAAACCACTCAGCGGAACTAATATCTACCTCCCTTCTGCAATGCAGAATGGGAATGGTGGACATGATGTCCTCCAACATGGTCTTCTGCTCCACCAGACATCATGTATGTAGAGTTCCAGCAGGTAGGCAGATCCCGGAGGACTACATGTTCTTCCTGCTCCAAC
This sequence comes from Phrynocephalus versicolor, assembly GCA_023846285.1. Classification (NCBI taxonomy): domain Eukaryota; kingdom Metazoa; phylum Chordata; class Lepidosauria; order Squamata; family Agamidae; genus Phrynocephalus; species Phrynocephalus versicolor. The sequence goes on from JAHTLZ010000008.1 coordinate 11,266,237, forward strand.
TCCTCCAATCTTTCATGCAACTGATGGGCATCTTTTAGGCTGCATAAAAAAGTGGCTAACCAGCCACTGGCAGTTCCCTAAAAGTGTGCAGTGTATGTCTCCCATGTTCCCACATTCCACTCAGGGTAACGCTACTCCTTAGGCAAATGGTGTCCCTCACTATCAGATGCAACTTGTGTAAAATGCACACAGTTACCTTGAAGCTCACCATGTTCAGTGCTGCCAACATGTTCTGACTGGCATCCATTACCATATGGCCACAGAGCATTTGACCGGTGTGCACAATCAGGAACTGTTGTATTAGCCTCCATATGTTGTGTCTGGAGTAGGGATGGACATTGTGTTTCATTTCATTGTGTTTCATCCCCCTGTGATTTGTTTCATTTCATTTTGTACGATTTTTTTAAAAAATCGTACAAAATGAAACAGTTACGAACTGATTTGTTACTCTGTAAAATGGGTCCCCTGGGTCCAAGAGGCAACAAGATAAGTGCCTTCCTCCTTTCTGTGCTTTTTCTCCTAACCCTTCTACTCAAGGTAGCTGCAGCACACATGCTCACAGCCTCCTGGAGCATAATCTGCTTGAAAACCTCACAAGCTGAACTGCCACTCAGTTGTCTTTTAGACCAGCAGTGACTTTTCCCCGTTCTCATCTCTTCCTTTGGTGTCTGTCTCTTCCTTCCCCTGGATGCCAATACACAGCCTTCAGGAGAGAACCAAGTTAGGTGGTGTCTCTGAACATGGTTGCAGAAGGCAATGGAGGATAGATGTTTCAAACTAGAGTCCCTGCACACCATAGTTTTGTACATGTTGCAGCCTGCCACACAAGAATCATCATGAACAGTGGAGAAACTATCCCTCAGAGGGCATCTGGCATGTTCTGCAGAAGGTGGGGTGGCATATCTAAGCATCCTTGTTTACTACTGGCCCAGGAAGGCTGTGTGTTGCCTTCCCAGGCCAGTAGCAAACAGGGGCACAGCTCTCTATCCCACCCTGTCTGCAGAACATGCCAGATGTCTGGGAGGATTTTGGCACACTGGTCAGGGAGTATTGTGTCAGGCTGGTTGGGCATGCATTTGGAGCCTGAGGAGAAAAGTGTAGAGTGGGTCTGTCCACTCCAAGTTTAGCAGAGAGATGTTCTTGTGCTCTCAGTGGTCCAGTGGGGAAAAAACCTTCAGTAGGACATAGGTAGTTATCCGGGGCCTTGGGAGAAAGGGGTAGCTGGGATGTGAGCTCTTGAGATTGGCAGAGACCTTCTAGGGGGGTCCAGTGGCACTGCACAAAAAAGGAAACTCCTTGAACCAGTTCCTCTCACTGAAAGCGCTTTGGATGAGATAGCGTTGCACAACAAGCAAGCCAGACCCCCTAGACGCCTGAAAGTAAAACTGGAATGGCCAAATAAAGGAGCGTCAAAAGAAAAAGGAAAAGGAAAAGGAAAAAAAAGGGGGGGGAGAATAGGTTTGGAATGAGTTCCTCTCACTGCAACCAATTGCTGTGGGACGACAATGCACCAAAAAAAAAAAGGCAAACACCAGCTGGGATGCCTGAAAAATGAAATTTGAATGGCCAAAGAACAGGCTGGGGGGAGGGCAGGAAGGAGGCCAAAATGTTCAAACACACACACACACACACACACACACACACACACACACA